>CM031601.1:14582165-14594665 GCA_018398815.1 Conus ventricosus
TTAAAGCAAAGTTTCGGCCCTTATCCCTGACACTCTGGGGGGGGGGGGGGGGGGGGGGGGGGGGGGGGGGGGGGGGGGGGGGGGGGGGGGGGGGGTTTGGGCCCCAACCCCCGGTTCATATCCGAGTCCATCTGCTCCCCTTTTCCCCCCATCTTATGACAGCCATGGCTGGATTCGAACCCATGCCCTCTGGACGGCTCATTTCCATTTAATACTCGCACTCAAACCCAAAGGACACCTGTATTTGTGGGAGAGTTAAGCCTTTTAGAATTTCATTTTTGTTCCTTCCCTTTTACCAGATCCACTAACCCCTCTGCCGCTTCTCTTGCTTTTCAGGGCTCAGTTGCAAAGCGAGACGACTGAGGGGGAAATCAAAACTATTTTAAAAAATTAGCAAACCCCCAAAACGTGGCAAACGAGTCACAAGAAAAAACACAACGCGTTTCGACCTTTTTAGGTCCCCCTCGTTGAGACAAAACAATAAAACAACAAAATTTTCATTTACTTTGATCGCTTGGGGTTCAACGCCTTTTTCCCTTTTGCGCGAACCCAAACCTAAGCGATCGAACAAAAAGCAAGTAAATTTTCGTTGTTTTATTCGTTTATTCCCCCGAGGAAGCCTAAGAGGTCGAAACGGTTGTTTTCGTCTTGTGACTCGTTTGTCCACGTTCTCTGGGGTTCGCAAACTTTATTTCGGGCTCTTTTTTTCCCTCCCCAACTAACGTTCATGAGGCGTACTTTTTCTTTCTTTGGCACTTGGTTTGGGCCCTCCACGTGTACCTTCCTTGAACCAGGCTATTTTTACATGAGCTTAGGACATGCTCCACTGTTTTTAAAGGAGAGGGGGCATGCAACGTCTTTTTTTCCCCACTTCACCAGGTTTTGCTTTTTGAACTCAATAGGGAAAAGCCCAAGCTTTGAAATATAAAGGTCGTCGGGGTGACCAGATTTCACCGCTTTTTTTTTTTGGTTTTAAGTACTAACCTGGGGGATTCGAAAAGAGTAATATGAAAAAGCAGACGAGAGTGTAAACTTACCGGTTGCAGACCTCAAAACGTTTGTAAGGGAGGGAAAGAAAGGAACCAAAAAAAAAAAACAAAAAAAAAACCCCCTGTCCAAACCCACATATAAAAGACTTTTTTGGGACGAAACTTCGAAAGACACACAAAAAGGAAAAAAAAAAGGGCAGCATGTTTGGCAGCAAAAGAAAAACTCCTCCCGAATTGAAACTTCCTTGTGAGGGTTTTTTAAAATGATTGTCAAAATAATAATTTAATCAAAGAAAAACAATCGAATGGAAAACTATCGAAAATTGGTACATCGGTATTACACCCGGTCAGGTTTGCGTGGAAACCGTTACATTGTCTAATTTTATACACCTGTGATACAACCAAACCCCCAGACAAATTAAAAAATTACAAAGAAAATGAATGAATTTGGTGGGATACGAAAAAAAAATGAAAAGAAATATGGGGTGCTTACACACACCCATTCACCAACATGAGGGCCAGGAAACAGAAACTCTTTTTTCTTTTTTATGCGCCGACCTCAAAACAAAACACACACGAATACATATAATTTAAACAAAGATGGCCACCCACTATCGGTGTACAAATAAACTAACCAAATACTTTTTTTCATGGTAACTGCCGTTAATCCCAAACGAGGGCAGCACGAGGCAAAACGTCACGACGCCTCTCACATGGCTCACACCCAAAAAAGCAAGTTGTTTTCGGGCGTCTCTGCCACCCCCGGGGCGCAGTGGCTCTTAACACTTGTGACTGTGGTCCCACAGAGCAACCGAGCGACGTCCGGGAATACGGGTCGCTGACACAAAAGGTAGGCGGAAGTGGGGAACACGCGGGGTCCGGGCACCAAAACGCACAGGAGTGTGGCCCCCAAAACCACACCACGATGCCCTTTGAATGGGTCGCGGCGCCGAGGGCAGCACAAATGGGCACCCACGCCACGCTCACGATGCCCTTTAAAACGTAGGTCCGGCCCGACCCTCGGTCAGGGACGAGTAACGGGTGGGGCAGTTCCTCATATTAAACCCCATTAAACACATCACACATCAGAATGAAAAAAAAAAGTCTATGTCCCCACCGGAGCTTATTTTCCTAGCACAAAAAACCCTCTCTTGCAAACCAATTAAAAAAAATACTTTCAGCACTTTGTTTTCATTTTTAGATAAGTCACAAGATAAACAAAATCTTTTTTTTTTTTTCCTTTAAGACCCCTTTATATAACATTCATTTCACCTCACATTTTTTCCCAAACACAATTTTCCCTTTTTTACTCTATCAAATCAAGATAACAGAATGGGAAAAAACATCCCCCCCCCCCCCTTTTTTTTTTTTTAAAAAAATCTCAGAAAGCGCTTGAGGGAAATTTTTGTCACTAAAAAACAAACATTTATAAAAAACCTGGCTACCAACTCAAAAACTGGTCCCTTTCGCCCTTTTGTAAATGGGGGTTTCCCCGGGAAAATCTTAGAAATGCCTAACGACCAGATACCCGGTTTTTTAGCAACACACCGGAGACAGCAGGGAAATGCGCAACCGGGTTTCCCACACTATCTTTCCGGGAAGCACTCCAAAAGAAAATTTTGGCCCAATGAAAAACGGGCCGTCCAAAGGGAAAAATTTAATCGAAAATATACGCAAGTTTTTAACGTTTTTTTGGATTTTAAAGTTGCTAACCCAAAATGGAAGACAAGATTGAAATACGGGGGCAGAAAGGGGGTGAATTTAATGGGCCCCAAGGGTATTTCTTTCTCACAAATTTTAACTTTTTTTAAATCATCTTTTTGTCTCCCTCAAAACTGTGAAAAAAACACAGGTTACAACATTTACAAAGGCCTTAGCCCAGCCCGTTGAAAAAAATGAAAAAAAATAATGATATGTGCGGCGGTGCGCGCCTGTGTCTTTAAAACTGGATAAGCAAAAAAGACCGCCCCCCATAGTTTCCCAATGATTTTGTATTATTTTGGCAAAAAAAACACGCATAGCAACAAAAAAAAAAAAGAAAAAAACTCGAAAACAAATTTTGGAGAAAGTTCTTTAGCGGAGTTGAACTGGTGGTAGGTAACCACGCGGGGACCATAAGCAAAAAGCAACAAACCTCAAATTCCGTCGCAAATCGGGGACATGTCTTACTTGTTTTAACAACACCCTGAAAAATCGAAAAAAAAAGGTAAAAACAAACAAACAGAAAGAAAACAAAAAAAAGCCATATCGTTCACATGTTTAAAACCCCCGAAGAAGAAGGCAGCAAAAAAAAATAAATGCCGATTTCGGCCATTTACATTAATACGTGCTTTAAAACCGCTTTTTTTTGTTTTTTGTTTTTAAAGTTTTTCCCCTTTTTTTGCTTTAGCGTGCCGCCGCGGGGGATTGGTGTGTGTGTGTGTGGTTGGTTGGTTGTGTGGTGGTGTTCCGTGCCGCGTATTGCTCTCCCTAGCGGGCCCTTTTGGGCACCTAAGCCTAACAGTCACCGGTTCGTTTTTTTCATAGCCCTGGGACAACAGGAAAACAGCAAACCCAAAGAGGCCGTCATAGTCACCCACCGGAGGGGCTGTCGCACGACTGTACAGACAGCAATCCAAATGAGGGCCCTCAGGGTCACCCACCGGGGAGCGTCGCACATACTGTACAACAGCAATCCAAATGAGGCCGTCATGAGGCACCCACGGAGGAGCTTCGCACAGACAGGGACAGACAGAAACCCAAAAGGGGCCCGTCATGAGGTCACCCACCGGGGAGCGTCGCAGGGCAGGTACAGACAGCAATCCAATGGGGCCGTCATGGGGCCCACCCACCGGAGGACTGCGCACAGACAGGACAACAGCAATCCAAATGGGGCGTCATGAGGTCACCCACCGGGAGAGTTTCGCACAAACGGTGTACAGACACAATCCAAATGGGGCCGTCAGAGGTCACCCCCAGGACTGTCGATCCCGGGGTGGTGAACGTTGACCAAAGAATATACACTAAAAAAAGAAGACACTCCTTCGCCCCTACTAAAAAATTTTTTCCCGCGGCTCGCGTGGGAAAGGGGGAATCCCCATGCCCACTCCTTACCGGGCGCGCGGCAGCACAAGGCAAAAAGGGAAAAAAGGTGACGACACCGTATAGTGTTTTTGATGACTTCTTTTTGTGCATTACTTGCACATTAGTATGCAAAAACATGGTACGTAGCACACATGCATAAACACACACACGAAAGAGAAGAAGAGAAGGAGAAGAGAAGAGGAGAGAGAGAGAGAGAGGAAGAGAGAGAGAAGAGAGAGAAGAGAGAGCCGCTGAGGAGAGAGAGAGATTTTTTAAAAAAAAGACCAGAGAAACTATGTGGGCCTTTAGGCATACCCTTTCCGATTTATTACATGAAAGAAACTGATAACGAAACATAATCCTTTCCTCTCTCCCTCCTCTCTCTCTCTTCTCTCTCTCTCTCTCTCTCTCCCCCCACTTCCCCTCTCTCCCTCTCTCTCCTCTGCCAATTAAACCAGAAAATAAAATTTAAACAACACTTTCTTGTTCAATTTTCACGCCTTCCTTCAGCGACATCTCGTCAAACAGAGAACACACAACCTATCCCTTTTGTTTTCCCGAGATTTTCTTCTTTAGGCTTCCAAATATTTTTATTAAAGCCAGGGTAAATTTAATGCATCCATTTTTTCCTCAAGGGGGACACAACGGTAGTGAAAAAATCTTTGCATCATCCGTATGCCCTTTTGGGCTGGGATGCAGAAAAGATAGGGCCAGGCCTCGGGGTGCGTCCATCGCTTGCCTTTGGTTTTTGCTCTCCAACACGAATCTGTGATTCCACAAACTTCAGCGTGATGGAAGCAATATTGTTTCAATTCTTGTATCAGCTGCTTTTTCTTTGTTTTGCTTTGTTGTGTAGTTTTACCCAGGATTGTAATGTTTCATTGGGGTTTTGCAAGCGGCGACATCGACGCTGACATGCTTTCAACGCACAATGCAGTTTCTTTTTTCGTGGGAGCTGACGTCAGTCGTTGATAGCTGTGCGATGATGCCGCTTTTGAAGTTAAAGGGGCTTTGAGGCATGCTTGAATTGTCCACTTTTTTCTACCTGTAGATGTAGTTGCTGCATCTGTTGACACGGGTACTACCACTGGTACACTTGCATCTGCTACTACAGAAACAGTGGCAGCTTGTGATGATGACTTTCTTTTTTTTGTCTTTGGCTCTGCATCTCTTTTTGGCAGAGTTCTTTGATCGAAAGGCGTTTTGGGGGTTGGAATGCCCTAAATATGTAGGCACAGCATTCCAAACCACTCTCTTTTTTAGATAGTTCAATAAACTGCTATCCTCAAAGTATCGAACACATGAAGCGTTTCTGTTGATGTATGCCGGTGTTCGATCTCTCAGCAGATAAACCTCGCTTGCAGTTCAGCGTCCATCGTAGGCACCTGTCAAGACAATTGAGCGACAAAAATTAAGTGTTGTTATTCCTATTAAAGAATCCATACCGCACGCGCACACACACACACACTCACTCACTCCACACACACACACACACACACACACACACACTCACACTCACACACACACACACACACACACACTCTCCACACACACACACACGCACCACACACAAACTGACACACACGCACACACACACACCACACACACACACACACACTCACACAACACACACACGCACACACAAACTGACACACACGCACACACACAACACACAGACAGACAGACACACACACACACACTCACACACACACTCTCTCACACACACGCACACACACACACACACAACACACACACTGACAAACTGACACATACGCACACACACACACACATACCCACACATACCCACACTGACATACTGACACACACCCCACACACTCAGATCATGTGAATGACAGACATATGCACACACTAAAGACGGCACACGCACACATAGAAGGGGAGAAATAGAGATAGACAGTGAAGGAGAGAAAGAAAAGAGAGAAACATGTTTTGTGTGATAAGCTTATCGAGAGAGAGAGATAGGGGGGAATGTTATGTGTGATAAGCTTATCTTGACAAAATCTCGGACTTCCCTTTTCTTCATTTTTAGGAAAGGGGAACATCTTCCATCCTTTCTTTCTTGAATTTGTGCAGTTGATTGCTGCACACCAAGCACTCCCACCTTTGCCGGTTCAGCCATTTTGCCTTTGAGTCTGAGTCACAAATATAGTACACTACGCCGTAGTTGTGTTCTTGTCTGAGTGATGCTGATGCCGCTTTCGCACCAGCTAAAGGGGTGGTCGCGGGAATCCCTTCCACTGCGGGGACACTTTTTAAAAACGGAGTCGCCTTCTTTCCGTATGTACTATATTCTTTGATTGACTGCGATCCACAGGCTTCCAGCACAATCATCCCCCTCCCTTCCCCGCGTCCGTTCACCCTGCTCTACCCCTCCTCCTTCCGCTCCTTTTGTTCTGTTGCTTTCGTGCAAGAAGGGAAGGGGGTGTGTGGTAGAAGGTGAAGGGTGGGTGGTAGAAGGGGAAGGGGTGGGAGGTAGAAGCTGAAGGGGGGGGGGAGGTAAAGGGGAAGGGTGGGAGGTAAAGGGGTGGAGGTGGAGGCGGTTTTAAACCATATGCATCATAAAGAAAATGAAAAAGCCAAATCAGCGATTGTTTTTTTTAAGTCTTCCCATCCATCTCTCTCTTTTTTTGTTTTGTAACAATTACTGTAGGGTTATTTTTGCAAAGCCATCAGATCTTGTTACAAAACCATGCCAACAGAGTTGTATTTTCCCGACTGATTCAACAAAGTTGTCTTTTCCGACTGATGTCAGACAGAGTTGTCTTTTTCCTGACGATGTCAGACAAAGTTGTCTTTTCTGACTAATGTCAGATCTTGGGATGGTCGATGTTCTGCTGATGGTGCGGCGTGACGCACTGGTTGATTGGTGATGTGATCGGTGTGTCATTCTGATGGCGTGACGCACTGGTTGATTGGTGATGTATCAGTGTTCATTCTGATGGCGTGACGCACTGTTGATTTGGGGATGTGATCAGTGTGTCCCTTCTGATGGCGTGACGCACTGGCTTTATTGGTGATGTGATCAGGTGTCATCCTGATGGCATGACGCACTGGTTGATTGTGAGTGATCAGTGTGTCATTCGATGGCGTGACGCACTGGCTGATTGGTGATGTGATCATGTGTCATTCTGATGGCGTGACGCACTGGTTGCTGGTGATGGATCATGTGTCGTTCTGATGGCGTGACGCACTGTTATTGGTGATGTGATCAGTGTGTCGTTCTGATGTTACGATCTGGTGGTAAAGGTGATATGACAGTTATCATTGTGATTTTACGACTGGTGGAAAGGTGATAATCAGTGTATCATTGTGATGTTAAGGGTCTGGTGGGAGCATCTCATTTCCATGCGTGGACTCTTCTGTCCAGATCCGCTGTGAGGATCCACGTCTTGTAGGCGTACAGGAAGACGGAACACAGGCCTACCAATCACGCAGGAGCCTGGTCCTTGTGGTTGATAAAGATGTTCTTGTCCTTCCATGCAGGTTTCACTGTGACAGTGATGTTGCTGTCGTTGCTGCCCTCGTGAGGATTTCTTGTTTGGGTCCCTCACCGCTCTTCGTGGATCCCAGACAAGTGAATGTGTGGACAGATTCTTGCTTCAGACCAACAACAGTTATATCAGTACCGAAGGTGGTGTTGCGGCTGGTGATCAACCTGATCTCCTTATCGCTGATTTCCATGCCACATCTGGCTGACGTTTCAACCATTGTTAACAAGCTTGGCGAATGCTCGTTCACCGCATGCCAGGCGATCCATGATCATCTGCAAAACGAAGGTTTGCGAAGGTTCGCTGACTGTGCTGACGTGACTTCAAGCACTTCCTTCATGATGCATACCAGGACGATTTTGAAAAAATGAGGAGACAGACGCAGCCGTACGAACTGAAAGTGATGAAAGTTTCTGCCCTGTTTTATTTGTTCTTTGTGGCCCGTAGTGCCCCCTGCCGGCTCGTTGATCGCCATCCTGAAGCCTCTGTGGACGTGGTAGAACTCTGTTGATCGCCGTCCTGAAGCCTCTGAGGACGTGGTAGAACTCTGTTGATCGACATCCTGAAGCCTCTGAGGACGTGTAGAACTCTGTTGATCGCCATCCTGAAGTCTCTGAGGACGTGGTAGAACTCTGTTGATCGCCATCCTGAAGTCTCTGAGGACGGTAGAGCTCTGTTGATCGCCATCCTGAAGTCTCTGAGGACGTGTAGAGCTCTGTTGATCGCCATCCTGAAGTCTCTGAGGACGTGGTAGAACTCTGTTGATCGCCATCCTGAAGTCTCTGAGGACGTGGTAGAACTACCTCTAGTACCGAGGTTTTTTTCACACAGGTATACAGGTTAAAATCTGTTACATGTTTAAATGGTACATCCGCTTTTTGCGAATCGTACCTGTATCTTCAGCAAAACTAGCATCTGCTTGAGGCTGCAACCTGTTAGGAACGATTTCTAGCATTGCTTTGCTTGCATGGTTAATAAAATTTATAGCGCGGTAGTTTTGGGAGATTTGTTTTTGCGGTTTTGAAGATTTCCTTTCATGGGAAGAATGATGTTAGTGCTTGAGTCCGTGGCGTGGGGTGCTCCACATGTTTCAGATTCCGTTGTGGATGGCAGTTTGGATATCAATTACTGCATCTCCGCCATGTTTCACAGAGATCTGCAGGATGTTGTTGAAGCCTGCCGCCTCTCCCATTTCAGCGATGTCACTGCAGCTGTGACTTTGTCATGGTATCTGGAAAGTCATCCTCATTGCACGAGTCCTGTGCTGTCCCATTTGGATTTCCTGTGCTCTGTTGTAGCGTTCAGGCATGATTCAGTCCATCCTCATTGCATGAGTCCCGTGCTATCCCATTTGGATTTCCTGTGCTCTGTTGTAGCGTCAGGCATGATTCAGTCAGTTTTTTTTTCAAAGGATGTCTTCCGCTGTGAGAAACAGTTGCTGTGTTTTGCCCTGAATGGTGCCGACTTGACTTTGCTTTTGTTTGGTAAGGTCCTTCACAATCGTGTAAGCTTTCTTTGTGTTGTTGCCTACTTCAGTTTTGTTGCCGAGGTTGTTGCCTACGGTTTTTTCTCATTTTCCTCACGCTGTTTTTGGATCCAGCTTTCCTTTGCATTTTTTTTATTTCTTCACTGATTTTCTTGTTTATAGTCATTTCCCCCCCCCCCCCCTCCCCCCCGTTCTTGAGCAGTTTTAATGTCTTTCTAATGCCACACATCTCTGAAACTTGCGGCAGATCCATGTTTGTTTCCATCGGCTTATTCCGGGACCCTGTTTTAGTGATCACCTGATTCAAATTGTTTGTGGGGACTTCAAGGTCTTCTTCCAAGGGAAGTTGTGGGGCAAAGTGTCCTCTTGTGACCGCTTGGAAAGGTCAGATCTTTCCGTTTATCAAGATTAATTTGAGACAGCTGTTTTTTCCCTCTCCTCCTTTCTTCAAAAGTTCATCAGATAGGGTCGTGGTCACTACCAACAACACTGAACATTTCTGTTTTAATCCAAGACGTTTACCGGGTCCTTTACGAGGAATGTGTAGAGACAAAGAACAACAGACTGGCAACACTGCAGAGTGGACAAACACGCGCAGGGACCCAGCTTTGCCACACAGCCCACAGAACTGGGAGAACTTGGTGAACTCTTCGTCAGTCTGCTGCCCTGATGACTTCCCACGGAGAGAAGAAGAAGAAAAAGACGAAGAAGTTGACGACGACGACGACGATGATGATGATGATGATGATGATGATGATGATGATGATGATGATGATGAAAAAGAATTTGGTGAGCTGCTCTTCATCTGCTGCCCTGATGACTTCCCACGGAGAGGAAGAAGAGAAAAAGACGAAGAAGTTGATGACGATGAGATGACGAGATATGAGATGATGATGATGATGATGATGAGATGAGATGACGATGATGATGATGATGATGATGATGATGATGATGATGACGATGATGATGATGAATGATGATGATGATGATGATGATGATGATGAATGATGATGAAACAGAAAAAGAAAAAGAAGAGCTGGAAATTCCCAACCATTGGCCAATTAGCGGGCCAGTGAAAGATTAAATAGGGCCCTATTGATCATCACAATACTACGAAAAATATTCTGTTTGTTACCTTTTCGTGTTTCTAATTCTATACTCTGGAAATATTCTGATCATTGCCTCCTTATGTTTCTAATTGGAGGTCCGGGAAATTTTCTGTTGATTATCTCTTTATGTTTATATTATTTTACTATCATTATTATATCGTTATTTCTATTCCTTGCTTTTTTTATGCTTCTGATTGCTGGGTCCGTTTCACTTTACGGTGCTCCAGAACGTTATTAAGTTTTTTTGTAATCCCTTCTGCAACGAATAAGAAAGATGAGACATTACCGAAGAAATGGATGGTGGCTGGATGGGAAGGAAGTGAGAATGGGGCAGAGGAGGGTGGTGAGGACAGGCTTAAGTCTGAGAGGAAAAAAGGGGTAAAGGAGAGCGACCCTTGGGTGAGGGGGGGGGGGGGGGCGGTGGACCTAGGCTCTGTAGAGGCGTGCTGGACAAGTTTCTACTTCAGTTTTCTTTTGTCTCATCTTCTGTATCTGTTCAGTGCCATTACTCCCACATCGCTCATTCCGGCTCCTCGTTCACAGCCACACCCAGCTGGTCCCATTACAACCCCAGCATCAGCAATTCACAGGGAGCAGTGCATGTCAAAGCCGTCATGAGACAGCCACCAAAGAGGACACTTCCATCGTTCACTTCATCTTGTCGCCGCCCACTGGAACAGCCCTCGCACACGCAGACACACAAACAGGAGATATGCACATGAGCAACGTGAAATACACACACACACAACACACACACACACACACACACACACACACACACACACACACACACACACACAGAGGAGAGAGAAGAGAGAGAAGAGAAGAGAAGAGAGAGAGAGAGAGAGAGAGAGAGAGAGAGAGAGAGAGAGAGAGAGAGAGAGAGATTAGTTACATTTTTGTGATGAAGGCAATCAGATGACGGCGGGCTTCCTGTTCAGGTCAGCTGGATCCAATCTCCCCTACCCCCCCCCCCCCCCCCCCCCCCCCCTCAAAGCCTTTTAACTGCAGCGATTACATGCGAGAACCTGGCCTGCAGACTCTGCCAGGGATACGGGAACTGTCGAGTGCCCATTAGCCTGGACTCGATGAGCCTGGAGTGCGAGGGAGGCTATATAGTTTTTCTGGTCTTCCCTTCGGATTAATGAAGACTAGAGTGTGTGTGTGTGTGTGTGTGTGTGTGTGTGGTGTGTGTGTGTGTGTGTGTGTGTGTGTGTGGTGTGTGTGTGGGTGTGTGTGTGTGTGTCTGTCTGTGTGTTTGTGTGTGTTCTGTGTGTTTGTGTGTGTGTCTGTGTGTGTAATCTGTGTAAAAAGGTGTGGTTTTCATGTTTCAATCTCTGCACGCAGCAGTAATGAGTGCAATCAATGAACATTCTGAGTTTTTTTGCAGCTGTAATAAGTGCAATCAATGAACATTCTGAGTTTTTTTGCAGCAGTAATGAGTGCAATCAATGAACATTCTGAGGTTTTTTTTTTTGCAGCTGTAGTGAGTGCAATCATGAACATTCTGAGATTAGTTTTTTTTTTTGCAGCTGTAGTGAGTGCAACCAATGAACATTCTGAGTTTTTTTGCAGCACTAGTGAGCGCAATCAATGAACATTCTGTTTTTTTTTTCTTCTTCTTTTTTTGGCAGCAGTAGTGAGCGCAATCATGAACATTCTGATTTTTTTTTGCAGCTGTAATGAGTGCAATCAATGAACATTCTGAGTTTTTTTTTTTAAAACTACCAATCAGTGGATGGTACTATTTCTGGAGTGTTGGAAAAGCTGACGGCAGGTAATTAAAAACAAACAAACAACAAAACAAAACAACAACAAAATAACCAGTTTCCTTTTTGACCTCTGGCTCTCACAGACACCATTTATCTCGTTGAATACTGACGATGAAGAAATCTTATACGGGAAGATGCTTCATTAAAATGAGATTTTTTCATCTTCATCTTGTTTTCCGTTTCTCTCTCTCTCAGTTTTCATGTTATTGTATATGTCAGGCAGGACGATTCCACAAATCCTGAAAGAGAAATTCGTGATTTGGTGGAAAGGCGCTCAGAGCCCAGCCATTGCTGGGATACGCAATAGTGAATCCAGGAGATTCCTGCGTTTTCACTGTCAGTGTACAAGAGAGTTAAGCGCAAACAGTCGTATTTCTGCAACATTGTGATTTTAAAAAAAGGTGCGTCCCTATGCAGTCTGTACAGCTGCAGTCAGAATGTTCTGTGACCATGGCAGCCAACAGGCGGGCGTATCGCCCCTATCCCATCATGTGCAAAGCACCACATCAAGTCATTGGCTTTCAATGACCTGGAGTCGAGAGAGCTGTCTGTAACCCCTCCCATGACTAGTG
>CM031601.1:14598345-14649174 GCA_018398815.1 Conus ventricosus
AGAAAAATTGCGCGTTACTTTGGGAGGGCAAACTGAAAGGGGTAAAATATGTACCTAAAGGGAAAGGGACAAATGTTTCTCTTTTTGGTAAAAAAAATGCTGAAAAACGTAAAGGGCAACCAAAAACAGATTGCCTTACGGCAGATGGCACTGTATCGAATTTGACCAGTCTGTGAAAACTAATCATTCTTTTGTTTATGGCAGTATTGTGAACCTTCAAACACCATGCCAACCTGGTGTACAAGCTGCGTCGCGCTTGGTGGTTTTTAAAAGAAAGCTTGATAAACAGGGCAAAGATAATGCTTCCAGACAAAACAATAGAAATAATGAATAGTTTTTTTAACCCTTGCTAACGTACCTATCATGCAGGGGAGACTGACGAAACACTGGGCTACGTAGCCGGTTATGTGGGTGACACGATTTGTGGAGATTGTGGTTGTGAATCGTGTTTGTTTGACACGATTTATAGAGATTTTGGTTTTTGAATCAGGGTTTTTTTTTTGTTTGTTTTTTTTTTTTTTTTTTTTTTAATCAATTTTTTTATTTTTCTCCTTGCAAAAAAACACATTTAACACAAATTCATAGCGTTTCACTTCATATCAGCGTAACGAATCACACCATTTATGCTTCAACAGCCGTTTTGACCAGGTACCATAAACAGTTTCCCGTACCATGTGTTACTTATTTGCACGGGAGATTTTTTTTCAAAAATTGACTAAGTACAGAACAAAAACATTGGGGAAAAAAGCCAAAAACAAAGAGAACAGAAACAACAGAGAGAGAAAGAGAGAGAGAGAGGATAGGACACCGCAAAGCCACCGGGGGATCCCCCACGTGCATACATGTTAAGTAACACAGAGACAGACTCGTCCTAAGCATATACATCAAGTCCAAAAGTTACACTTCTTTTAAAAGTTGGTATAGTTGCCATTTTTCATGCAGTTTTTGACTTGAATTTACACTTTTCGCAACTTGTTGTTCAAACTTATATCTTGTCTTTAAATAATGTAGAAAGTTTTATCAAAATGGGAAAAGTTTTTTCTCGCATTTGATTTTATAGATAAAATATTTTCTAGAAGTAGTATTGAAGTCAAAGGTTCATCACCTCTGAAATGATCTGCATGCCCAAATAATACCAATTCAACAGAAAAATTTCAAACAAGCTGCATGCTGACACTTCTCTTTCATTTGCTTGAAGTTGTTGCCAAAAAATGTGCCGCATGTTCACATAACCAAAACAGATGCTCAATGCTTTCCCTTTCTCTATTACAGATGTACAATGATCATCAGTTCAACTTCATTTTTGACAACACAATTTTTTGAAACCCAATATACGGTGTTGAATTCTTACTGAAACCATTTAAGTTTTATTTCTTTTATTTTTTTGTACCTTTTTAAAAATGATATTCCATTCCATTGCTGGTCAAGTTTTTCATTCCACTTGTTGCAAAAAGTAGGGATTATGTTGTCACACATAAAGGCATCATAGTAAACACGTGCCCCTTTGCTGACGAACAGATAAGTTTTCCACAATTTAGACGTTTTCATGCTTGTTATTTGTCATTGTTACTGCAGTTTTCCGAATATATGCGTTTACCTCTTTAATAATCCAGTGTACGAAATAAATCAATGCAAAATCCATATTTATAATTGAACCTCTATATGCCAAAAGCGTGCCATCTTCTTGCAGTATGTGCCCAAATTTTTTGTATATACTTTTGTCGAACAAACTTTGATAAAAAATTGGTTTTTTGTTTATCTTAATATTTGCATTGTAAAATATATTTTCGGAAGCAATTTCTTCAGAAATGCAAGATATATTCCTTTTGCAAATTCTTTATATGCCTCAAATACATCAACCCAAAATTTATTTCTGGATAATTGGCCTAGAGGAAGACTAAAACCCAATCTTTTCCAGAGGACATATTTTTGGACAACTTGCCAAAGTAATACTTTTCACTTGTGAGATGATAGTCTTATTTTTCTAATCCATGCAAGTTTTAATGCAAATATATATTCTTTTATTCTAGGCACACCAAGTCCTCCATTCATTACGTTTTTAACCCATTTTTTTCTATTTATACGATCCCGTTTTCTATTCAACAAATCGAAATACTGAGTTTTGAATAGCATTAATTACATCATCGGGAGGGATTTGGAAGTAGAATCCAGAGATGAACTAGTTTGGAAAAATTTTAAAGGACTTTAAAACAGCCCCCCTGCCTAGTGGGTAATCTTCTTTTTACCATACCTTATATAGCATTCTTATTTCCAGAAATCTAGCTGCATGTTTATTTCTGAACAATGAGCAAGATCATTGGTAAATACATACCCAGAATTTTGAACTGTGATGGATTCCACTGAATACGTAAATGTTGCATGAAAGCAAATCGTCAAATTTTTCCTACTGCCGAGCCATATTGCACTGTTTTTTCTGTGTTTAATATAAACCTGATTTTCTTCCGAACCTATCAACTTGTTATCAGAGTTTCCTCAAAAGACACTCTGTCACCTTCAAGCATAATTTCTGCATCGTCTACGTATTTTGAAATTTTGTGTTCTGTATTGCTAATTTGGATCCCTTTTAAAATTCTATTATCTCTCAACAAAATGGCAAGGATTTCCACACAAAAAATGAATATGTAGGGTGAAACTGGGTCACCCTGCCTGCCCCACGACCACGGGAAACCAACCAATGCCTGGCCATTCACAAGAACCGTTAAATTTAATATCATTATAGAAAGTACTTATCCTTAACGAATATCTGGTCCAAAACCCGATGCTACAAGTACTTTTTATTCTAAATCCCCAGTAAGGGAATCGAAGGCTTTCTCAAAGTCTAAACAAACAGTAAACCAGGCAGTTGGTGGTTTCAAGTAGTTAATTAAGTCATAGATTAATCTAATGTTATCTCCGTTTATACTGTTGACCAAAAATCCTTTTTGGTCTTAAATTGATAAAATTTGGGAAGAACCATTTTCAGTCTATTCGCAACACATGCTGACCCTATCTTAAAACAACTTTTAAAAGAGTAATTGGCCTCCAGTTTTTGAGGGCATCTCGAGATTTACCCCCTTTAGGAATAAAACACTATAATTCCTTCCTTTTGTGTTGTCGACAACCGTCCAGTTCAAAACCTTCATTTAAAGATCGCACAAACGAATGTTCCAAGTGATGGCCAAAAAAATTTGAAGAACTCAACAGTAAATCCCGTTGATCCGGGGTTTTATTGTTTTTCATCGTTTTAAGTGCATATCCAGCCTCATCCATAAAAATTTTTTCCTTCTAATTGTACCTTTTCGTTGTCTGTTAGGACATGAGGTAATTAACCATTTCAGAAATTTCGCAATCCTCAACTTCCTTTGGCCGGACAATTCTTCATAAAATTTCTTCACTTCATGTTGGATCCTTTCGACATCGGATATTTCTAAACCATCATTTATATTAACTTTGTCATATTTTTGTTCAAGAAGTTTCTTTTTTCAAGCGAGCAAAAAAATGACTGACCTTTTCTCCTTCTGCTATCCAAGTGCTCGTGATCGAATAAAAACCCCCCCTGCATTTTAGCTTCCCTAAGTCTAACTAGTTCCCTTTGTCCTGCTCTAAATCATGTCTTTCTTCACAGTCAACTGTTCCTTCCTTTTCTAACTTTTCAATATTCACTTGTAAACGCTTCTGCTTTTCATTACTTCTGGTTTCTTTTCAGTTGCGAATGTTATAGTTTTACTTCTTTTTTTCATAATAAAACGTCTAGGAACAGTTGATCTGTAAAAAGTAAACTGAATTTCTGAACGCTCAATAAATGGTAGTTTGTTCTCTTGAATAGGGCAGTACTGCGTACTCTTTTATCACAGCTTTAATTTCCTCGTTAATTTCACTAATATACTTTTTTGTCATTCAACAAAGAACAATTAAATTTCCAGAAAGGGTATCGTTTAGTTTCCAAAGCAAAGGTTAAAGTTAAAGTAATCATTGAATGGTCTGTCCTGTATCCTGCCTTAATATCTGCTTCTGTGACGAAGGTAGACACATAGTCTGAAACTAGAAAAAATCAAGTCACTTTGCTGCAGAGGGGAGGATCTATCCCTTTTTGTATCTTTTCAACTCAGGATTCAACATTCTCCATATATCTGTAAGATCTAATTAAACTTCATGTCTTCAACTTGCTGTTGTGCTTTAACCATTGTTATAATGCTTGTAATTAAAATAATCCATTGCAAATCTTGAACCAGGTTTCCAGCCCCCTCCAATTACAACATTCTCAACACCAATCCCTTAATATGATCTTCTAATCCAACAAAAAAATCAGGATCATCATGGTTTGGCCCATACAGGCTAATAATCAACATCATCTTATCCAAAATAGATACGACAGCAAAAATGTAGTTTCCACCTGTATTTTGTAAACCTTCTTTAAAACAAAATTCAAAATTATTGTTAAAGAGAATCGCAACACCCTTAAATTTGACATATATGATGCAAAATATGCTTCATAAACCCATTCTGCTCTGATACATACTTCAAGCTTGGGGTCAAAAGGGGTATCCTGTAAGAGATACACCGAGAACGCCTTTTCTCTTAGATAGTGAAAACACATCCCTCCTCTTTTTTTGACCCCGCTAGGCCTCGGCAGTTCATTGAACAAAACCTTACAGAAATTACTCATGTTATAACTTTATAAGTAGAGGCAGGAATACACAACTGTACGCAGAACTCCTATACCCTGCAATCGACATACTATGAAAACTGAAATACAGGTAGCTAAATACAAAAAAAATCACCAGTCCCCTAAGTGACAACAAAACCTCACCATCTCTCTCACAAAAGGAAAACAGCATCTCATTCAACAAAGGATTTCCTCCCGTTGAACATAAAGACCAATGTATAAAAGAAAAGCAAGCATAACATAAGACAAAGCAAGAAATACTAAGTCAAAGAGTCAAGGTATAATAACAAAACATAGTTAAATTTTGGGGAACGATGCGCTTATGTGCGCCGAAAACCCATTGAGATTGAGAAACTCATATGAGTACTTAAATAAAGTGCGGAAGAAAACAACGGCGGGAAGAAGACGGGAGGATAGGACTGTGGGCCGAGTCAGAAAGTCTGCAGCAGCTGTTCACCACTTGCGACATAATAGCGCGTGCAGTACCCGTGCAACTAACTTGTACGCGGCTTGCACAGGACTTTTTCAGCTCGTGAATCTTGTTAAGAACGACTAACAAGCGTGCCGGTATAGCAACAGCAAAGCGCAAGGCATACAGTTAAATGCTATCGCAAAAAATTACCACATTTTCTAGGGGGGGGGGGGGGGGGGGGGGGGGAGAAGAGAGAACAAAAAAAAAATGGGGAAGTGCAACCTCGGAGAAAGAGGGAGAGAACGGGAGGGGAAGGGAAGATAGGGGGAGAAAGGGGGAGGGGGCGCGTAAGGCAAGCTGGGCCCTCATCTGCTAATGCCAGTCTAGTAGTAAACTGCACACGAACACCATCTACTGAGCACATTTCAAACGTTGTAAGCCGGCATCATCTATCAAGTATTTAAATATCATTTTCAAAACTAAAAAATCTGCCGGAACAAAATCTTTATCTGTCTATAAACAGCACATGAATGCATACATCAATTTAAGAGTGAACTGGACTTAATCATATTTATCAATGATACACATGAGAACGCATTCAATGGGAAAATTTTTTAACGGTCCATCCATCCATATCTACACATAACTAGGGCAAAGAAATCCCAATAATTTTGTGTCACTGAGATGAAAGAGGCCCAGCACACACCCCACACCCACACACACACACACGAGAAAGAAGAAAAAACACAACACCCACCACCTTTTGCCCCGGAAATTCCCCCCCCCCCCCCCCCCCCCCCCATCCGCCATGCATTCACCTAAACTTAAAAAAAAAACAGCTAAACCAATTATTCTATATACAAACAGCATTATATTCACAGATACAATTTATGGCAAACAAGTATAAATGCAAAGAATTGCCAGCAATTATTGTGCCATTATTGAGCTGCACACACCCCACACACACCACCCCCACACACACACAACACACACACACACACATACACACACACACACACAACACACCGAGTCAGGCCCGAGTGCGCGCGTGTGTGTGTACACGCGGCGCGCTCGAGAAGAGAGAGAGAGAGAGAGAGAGAGAGAGAGAGAGAGAGAGAGAGAGAGAGGGGGGGGAGAGAGAGAGAGAGGAGAGAGGAGAGACTCGGGTTCATTCTTCCAACACACACACACACACACACACCCTCTCCGAAGGTCATCAAGTTCAGCTATACTGATCCTCTGTCTGTGAAAATCCATTACACAAATGGTGCACAGTTCAGTTTCCGACAAGCACACCGCCAGCAACCTGTCACTCTACATGTGGATATCTTCCAAATAACACAAAACACTTGTGAACAACATAAAAGCGCCCACAAACCCAACCTAAATCCCAGCACAGTCACACCAAATCAACTCCCAAGGAAAACACAACCACACACACCACACACCACACACACACACCACACACAGACATACAAGCATATTCACATACATACCTTCACGCTGAAATGCACACACACACACACACAAAACACACCACACACGCATCCCCCAAATGCAGACAACACACACCAATACACACACACATACACACACACACACACACCCCCAATACAACACACACACACACAACAACACACACACACAACACACACACACACAAACACACACACACAATCACACACACACACACACACATACACGCACACACACACACACACACACACACGCACACACTCATCCCAATCCATACACACCACTTTAACATGTGTCTGCGTGCTGCTTTCAAGCAGTGTCCGTTTTTGTTGCAATTGAACAAATCTGACCTGGTCTGCTGTGCTGAAAGGTAGTCCATCCTCCCCGCTCCCCACCGCAAAGGAGCAAACAGGGTGTTGAAAATAGGCATCAGTATACCCTTTGATGAGTGAGCCCTTTGCTGCACACGCGTGCACATATGTGCACATTGCACACACGTTCAATGCACAGCCCACACATAGCCGATGACCACAACACACAAATACCGCTAACTGCCTCGGCACACACACCCACCTGGATGTCTGCTCCCCACAGTTGAGTTGAAGTGGTGTCATCCTGGGTGCCTGTTCTGTGCCAGCCCACACATAGCCAATGAACACCAACACACAGTTCGCCAATCTGCAGTTGCACAAACCCTGTCTGGATATCCGCATCCCACAGGTGGTTGAAGTGGCGTCGCTCTGGCTGCCCTGACCGTCCCCTCATCAGCCAGCTGCTGCAGTCGTCGCTGGATGTCAGGTTTCTGTGAGAGCCCGGGGAGGGGTAGAGCCGCAGGAGGGGAAGAACCACGAGGAGGGGGGGAGCCAGCGCGACAAGGAAGGGTAGAAGCCAATGGTGGTCAGCTCGGGTGAACCCCTACCCCATGGGCGCCCCTCCAGACACGGGGGGTGACTGGGTCAGGAACCACAGGAGTGGAGTGAGACACTGGCGGCGCCGGTCCCGTGTGCAGGTTTTCCCACCCCCTCCACGGTCCCGCCCTCAAACCCGTCTGCAACTGCCGTTGTCGTGTCGCCCAGGTTGTGGCTGCTGCTGGTGACGGGTGCTGTTGCTGTGCCGCCGCTTCTATTGCTGCTGAATGCGCTGTTGCTTCAGCTGCTGCTGCTGCTTCTGCTGTGCAGAGGGGATGTAGCCGATGAGCTTCTCATCAATGACACTGGTGTCACCCCGCTTCACCTCCACAATTTGGGAAACGTTCAGCAGTCGAGCAAAAAGTCTGCCACCATTGGCCGACCAAGCCTCCACCACTTCTCGTGCTGACGGACTCTGGAAAAGGGCGCTGGAAATTCGTGCCGTTAAGTCCTCAGTGATCACAAAACCATGTTTTTAGTTGCGTCGATTCTCCCACCTCAACCCTACCTTTCTTGACACAAATTTAAACAATAACAGGTCTGTTTTATTTTCCTTATTGGGCCTACCAATCCTGTGACAGCCGAAATCCTGCTACCGTCAATTCCACTGACACACAGTTTTGAACGGAACAGATCCAAGACCTTCTGTTCACAATCCGCCACCGTCTCGTTTTTTCCATCTCCAGTAATCCAATCACTCTCACGACTCCCGCCTGGTATATTTCTCCAGTTCGTTGCCGTTTCCTTTGATCCAGACAATACTGCGTAGATTTCGAATATCTTCCTCCTTGTCACGACAGAGGCGCAAAGCATTATCTAAGTTGTGCGAAGGTTATCATTGTCCTTCTGCAGAGTAAATATCGCTCCCTCCAGTCGTTCAATCCGCTCATCAAGTTTGGCTGGGCAAGCTGACTGACAAGTATCAATTCGCTGACGCAAATCGTCCAAACCGTTTGCAAAATTTCAAAAGGCATAGGTTCGGCCATTGTTTACTTCGCTAAACCGCAGTTCTTTTCAACCGTAAACTGGTTATTTGAGACAGAGACTTCGAATTCGACACCTTACTTCTTTTTACTTGCAGACCGGTCTCGCCTCGTCGGCCGTTGGCTAAGCGCTGATGCGTCGTGGCTAGTGTCCGTATCAGTGCTGATGTTTTGTCGCTGTTCCCCTTGTCGCTTCTTCCCTCTTGTTGGGCATGTTCTGCACGAGCAAAACTTAAAAATGCCGAAGTCGAAAGGATGGTCGACATGGATGCTAAATTTCAGCTGCGAACTTCCAAAGTTGCGCACAATCCAAAACACTAGTTTCAAGGCTCACTTATTAAACATCAAAAATAAATAAATCCATCCTCTCGCTGCGGCAGCCGACCAGAAAACTTCAAATACACATTACAACAACTTTAAAGTTGGAAGTAAACGGTTTTGAAACATTTTTGTTTGACACGATTGGGGGATTTGTGGGTTTTGGAAACGTGTTTTTGACACGATTTTTGGAATTTGTGGTCGTGAATCGTGGGTTTTTTTGACACGATTTGTGGGATGTGTGGTTTTTGAATCGTGTTTGTTGACACGATTTATGGAGATTTGTCATTGTAAAATTGGTGTTTTGTTTGGCACGTTGTGGAGAAAGTGTGGTTGTGAATCGTGTTTGTTTGAAAATTGTTTGCACGGTAGATCTGAAAATGTTTAGAATTGTGACGCTCGTTTCCCTGTTGACTTTATGTCGTCCCACTTTTCTTTAAAACTCATTCTCATGAGTCCATCAAACAACAATGACAAAACAAATACAGGACAAAACAACTATTTGTTGTTTCTATCCATCTGTTTTTATTTGTTTTTTGTCGGTCCTCCTCCTCCCCCCATTCCTCTTCTCTTTCCTCTCTCTCTCTCCTCTCTCTCTCTCTCTCTCTCACGATGCCACTTTATGTTGCCCCGTGCTTAATGAGTTACTTACAATAAAAACACTCCTGTCAAGCGATATGCATGACCCGCATTATTCAGAATATGAGGAAAAAAATGTTCTATATACTATACATCAGTCTTTTTTTAAGCGTTATATGGGGTGATGTTATTGTAATTTTATTACATCGGCTATGTTTATTGCTTTTGTGCTCCAGTATGTGTAGGGAAAGTCTGTGTATTTCTTGTTTGATATATCCCCCAGAATGTGGCTTTGCTCACTGTTTCTTTCTTTCTTTTTGTTTTCTTTGGCAGAAACACCTCTCTCTCATTTTTTTTCTCTCCATTCCTTTAATGTTCAGGAGTCTTGGTAGAAACATGGTTGGGGTTGGGGGAAGGGGAGGAAACTCACTAACGTATCATAACTCCTGGTCAGATACCGGTATTTCAAAACCTGATTGTTTTTCCACCGTGACCTCGGAAAGTCGTAACTTGGGCTCCTCTGCCTTTTAGGAGTTACAATCACGTTTCGAAATACCGGTATCTGACAGGGAGTTATGTTAGTGACTTCTCCCCTTTGGAGATTGTCTCCCCCTTGGAGTCTATAAGCTTGCTGAAGGCTCATTTTTAGAAGCATTTATCATTGCTCATTCACCCACCCGAGCACATACTGTTAGTTTTGGCAGAATTATGTACCAAATGCAGATATGAATGCTTATCCCCTTTTTTCATCCCTCTAAAGACATAGAGCAAGCATTGTTTAAAATTCACATTTCTTGCAGTCTTTGCAACACCAAGCTGCTCTGTAAATTGCTGGAATAATTTCTCATTACTTATCCTTGGAATTTTTTAGTTTACTATAATTCAGTCCCTCTCCAAAAGGGGAGAAAACTCACTAACACATCATAACTCCTGGTCAGATACCGGTATTCGAATCTGATTGTTTCCCCCCAGTGACCTCGGAAAGTGGTAACTTGACTCCCCCTGCCTTTTAGGTTTTTTAAACGAATGCTATCCCAGAAAAAGGCTGGTGTGCAATACCATAGTGTGTTTGTTTTTTTTTCTTAAGGTGCCACCTAAGAAGCAAAAGAAAATCATGAAACAGCAAAATAAACTACATTTTTTTTGTGAAAAGTAGAAAACATAAAAAGAAAACAGCTTAAGACACAAGTGCTGAGGGCCAGTTCTTGGAATGAATCCGCAGGGACTATATTACAATAAACTTAAAAAATTCCAAGGATAAGATATTATATATATTATATATATAATATAATTATTATATATATATTTATTATATATATATATATATATATATATATCTGTGTGTGAGAGAGAGTAATTTTGGTGTGTGTGTGTGTGTGTGTGTGTTCGCTGGCAATAGTAGATGAGGCTGAGTCCGTGGCAGGAGGCTTTCTTTTTGCAGGACAAAGGATAAAATGAGGGGGAAGTAAACACCCCTTGGCGTTCTATGTTTCTGGTGTCGTCAACGCACCATTTCCCCTTCGTGTTTTTTTATTTTGTGAGCTGTGAGCCCCTCGCGCATTATGAAGTGTCACACTGAGTGCTGGATAACGTCATCTGGTGTTATAAGCTGATCGGCTTATCACATTTGAGGCTAGCGACTGGCTTTGGGTTGTGAAGGAGAGAAGAGAGAGAGAGAGGGGAGAGAGAGAAGAGAGAGAAGACCGAGAGAGAGAGGACAGGGGAAGAGAGAGAGGAGAGAGAGAGAGAGAGACAGACAGACAGAGAGAGAAGAGAGAGAAGAGGCAGGGGAGGGGGAGGGGGGGGGAGGAAGGGATAAAGGGGAGGGCAGACTGGCAGAGGAAGGGAACAAGACTTAAAATCAAAGCCCGGGTGACCCTGACAAGCACACTTCGCCACATTCTCCCCCCCGTTCCAACTGAGGTCTCAGTTATGGGAGTGTCGACGACCTCCTTCAAATCCCACTGAACTGCAGACATTTCCCTCCTGTCCACTCCTCTGCCCCCCCCCCCCCCCCCCCCCCCCCACTCCTTCCTAGCCTGACGCCTCCTCCCTTCACAACATTATGTTCAGACTCCTGCGCCGCCCCGCCAGAGAAGAAACCTGAGGCTGGATAACACCAGCACTGTTTTCCTGTCGCGACTTTTTTCATCACCCCCCTCCTCTCCCCTTTCCCCCGAACGGTTTTGAGCTCCCCCCCCCCCCCCCCCCCCCGATCTTCCCATGGCTTCACACACATCACATCATCATCGCCTGTACCCCCCTGGTCAGGCCGCCAACCAAGGGCCTCCCGCATCTCTCTCCTGGCTCTTTCCCCCCAGCTGTTCCAAGTCACCCCATGTTCCTGATTCCTGCCCTTCCAGGTTCATGTACCAGGTGTTTCTTGGCGACCTCTTTCAACTGGGCCTAGCGTTCCTGTTCCGATGTTGGCTGCCATGGTTGAAAGAAAGGCGGTCGGCCTTGTGGCTTCCGAAATTTCAGGCTTTCACCACATGCCGTCATACATCTTCTTGTCAAAGACCCATCCCTTCCCAGGGCTGAGGTGTCGATTTGATTCCTGGTTGGCATTTTCGTAGCTGTGGTTTGTTTTACGGGGTGGGGTAGCTGGCCCACGCCCAACCCTCCTCCTTTATCCGGGCTTGGGACCGGCATGATTCCCAAAAAGGGTGTCCTGGCGGAGTTTTCTCATAGCTTCCCCTCACCATTACCTCATACCCGCGTCCACCTTTCCTTCCCCATTTTTCCGGCTTCTATCATCTCTTCAATTTTGTTCCATGAATGTTACTTCCCTTATCTTTTCAATGTTTACTTTGTTGTCTTCCATTTTTTTTACGTTTTCATGCTTTCCTACTTTATCCATTTTCACTCCCACCCCCTTCCCGCCCCAACATCTTTTTTGTTTTTTTAATTTCCCTGTCTTTTCCTACTGTTCAATGTTTGCCTGATTAGTCTGCACTTGTTCCAACTTTTCCGGACATTTCAAATATTTATCTTTTTTTATCCTTGTTCTTTTTTTTTCATTATTTTCGACATGTCATATATTAGCACCGGGACACCTGGTTGAAGTTCCGCAAAGTCAGCATGACCTTTCACCTTCCTGAATCTTCATACTGTGCCGGGAAACGAGGCCGCCTAGAGGGAAAGAGGGAAAGTGGGGTGGCCTTTGCACAGTGGACAGGTTGGAAGATGCTGTCCAAAGAACGAAGCTACACCTCACAGCCATTTGGCAGGGCACAACAGTATGTCCATCATGTAATAATGAAATAAAATCAACGACGATCGTGAGCGCTTACGATCTATCTAAGCGAACAGAGTGTGTCATGCTAGCGTTTTTAGCACCGTTGTGTTGGTATTTTCTTCCCCTTGTGTTTTTGGCACTGTTGTGTTGGGAATTTCTCCCCTTGTGTTTTTGGCACTGTTGTGTTGGGAATTTCTCCCCCTTGTGTTTTTAGCACTGTTGTGTTGGGAATCCCCCCCCCTCCCTCCCCCCTTGTGTTTTTGGCACTGTTGTGTTGGGAATTTCTCCCCCTTGTGTTTTTAGCACTGTTGTGTTGGGAATTTCTTCCCCTTGTGTTTTTGACACTGTTGTGTTGAGAATTTCTTCCCCTTGTGTTTTTAGCACTGTTGTGTTGGGAATTTTCCCCCTTGTGTTTTTAGCACTGTTGTGTTGGGAATTTTTCCCCCTTGTGTTTTTAGCACTGTTCTTTTTCAGTGACTTTACGTGACTGATCTGTGGCAAGTGCCCCACCTTCTCTATATTCTTCAGCTCCCCTGATTCCCTTTCTCAGACAGTGCCCCTCTCACAACCTTGAAGCGACTTGCTGGGTACCTGTGGTGCGTCTCTCCCGCAGTGCCAGCCCCATGAGCTGGAATCCACTGATGTAGCTCATGTGTTTCTAAGGATCTGGGAGTGTGCAAGCCTGCTACAGTTTGTGTCGTTACTGTGATGAGCTGCTACAGTTTGTGTCGTTACTGTGATGAGCTGCTACAGTTTGTGTCGTTACTGTGATGAGCTGCTACAGTTTGTGTCGTTACTGTGATGAGCTGGTTTGCAGATGACGACCACAATTTCATTTCCTATTGTCCTCTTTTATTTAAAAACCATTAACACAGTGACAGAAAAACACACGCACGGCTGTGACAGCCAATTCTTAGGACCTTGAAACATATATCGAATGCGGGGACTTTAGTGTTGGCTATAGCTAAAAAGGATTAATTCCGTATTTCGAAATATTCGTAGGATTTTTCCTTCAGCTGAAATGATTTTTCGTTGCCTAAGATCAAATGGTATGAAATTTACTATGTCACTTTGGTTAGGGTATGTTGCAGGCGCTACTTGACCCAGCGGCCAAGTCTTTCGGATTTCGAAGTATATGTTCTTTTTTCTTTCGTTTTATTTTTCTTTCTTCTTTTATCGTTCATTCTTTCTTTCCTTTCCTTTCTCAATCAAGTACTTAAAAGAATGGGAGACGATGTGTTTCTGAAGAGAGTAGCGTGATCAGTGAGGGGCCGTTTGCGTTCACCCGGAAGATCTGAGAAGTGGGCTTTCCGCAGTATAGAAGACATTGCTATCCGGGCTGGGTAACCTAGCACCACTGCCTACTTACTCCAGTGAAACACGTGTCCTGTGTACCTCTTCGGGGCTTTTGGTCTCTCTGACGAAACACATGGAGCACTGTCTGTTCTTGCGGACATCTGCACTTCTCATTTCCATCTGATGTGGCCTGAGCTAGGGGTGGTATAGTGATTCTCTCTCTCTCCTCTCTCTCTCTCTCTCTCTCTCTCTCTCTCTCTCTCTCTCTCTCTCTTCTCGCGCGCGCGCGCGCGACGCGCACGCGCACACACAACACACACACACCCACACAACACTCACACACACCCCCCACCACACACACACACACACACACACGGGCTTGCAACACTTGCATGGACATACTCACATACCTCATACACGCACGTGTGCTGGCGCCCACTCACACAGAGCGCAACATTATGAACACAAGTATGAAAATCAATACAGTATAGTCCAGATATACATCAACTATGTATCGTGTTGATGCTTTGTGCAAATTCTATCATTTTCGAACATATCTCAACTCATCTATTATTTCCACTCTCAAGACTCATTTCGGATCTGGTGCTCTTGATATGAATGTTAAGAGCCGTTTAATTTTTCACTGATAACGTTTAAAATGCTTCCATTTGCTCAAACCGACGGAACGGAATTATTCAATCTGTCACTGGGTAAAGGACTCACGTTTGCATGTAAACAACAGTGAATCGCATACGTTGCGAGATATAAATTTACAACCGACCTACCGTTAACCACCTGTACACATCATCACCCCACCCCCCCCACCCCACCCCACCCTTGTTTCCTCTTACCCTAGGCAATGGAATCATATTTTTTTTACTGCATACCATCATGGGTGGTGAGAGTACCATTGTTTCATAGAGTTATTCATTTTTCAGGTTTTAATTAGTGATTTTATTTCTCTCAAGGAGTGCTCATTCTGTCCGTCAACTCCATGTGTCTGGAGCATGGTTGGAGGGAGAATGGTGGGTGTTTGAGCATGGTGAGGGGAACGGTGGGTGTATGGTGCATAGTGGGCCCCCCCCCCGAGACGTGAGAGGTGTATGGTGCTTGGTGAGGTGAGAGGCTGGTGGGTGTATGGCTGCATGGTGAGGGAGAATGGTGGGTGTATGGTTTGATGGTGAGGGACACCCGAGAGAGCGGAGGTGTTGTTTATAGTGCATGGTGAGGCGAGAGCGGTGGGTGTATGGTGCATGGTGAGGGAGAATGGTGGGTGTTGGTGAGGGAGAACGGTGGGTGTATGGTGCATGGTGGAGGGAGAATGGTGGGTGTATGGTTGAGGAGAGAACGGTGGGCCGTATCGGTGCATGTTTGAGGGAGAATGGTGGGTGTATGGTGGGAGAGAACGGTGGAGCGTATGGTGCATGGTGAGGGAGAACGGTGAGGTATGGTGAGGGAGAACGGTGGGTGTATGGTGTATGGTGAGGGGAGAACGGTGAGTGTATGGTGAGGGAGAACGGTGGAGTGTATGGTGAGGAGAACGGTGGGTGTATGGTGCATGGTGGGGAGAACGGTTTTAGGAGGTTATGTGAGGGAGAACGGTGGGTGGCATGGTGTATGGTGAGGGGGGAATAATGGGTGTTTGGTGAGGGAGAATGGTGGGTGTTTGGAGCATGGTGACGGGAGAACGGTGAGTGCATGGTGTATGGTGAGGGAGAAACGGTGGGTGTATGTTGCAGGTGAGGGAGAAGCGTGGGTGTTTGGTGCATGGTGAGGGAGAATGGTGGGTTGTTTTTGGTGTATGGTGAAGGGAGAAGGTGGGTGTTTGGTGTATTGTGAGGGAGAATGGTTGGTGTTTGGTGTATGGTGAGGGAGAACGGTGGGTGTTTGGTGCAATGATGAGGGAGAATGGGTGGGTTTTTGGTGTTGGTGCGGGAGAAATGGTGGGTTTTTTGGGTTCGTGTAATGGTGAGGGAGAAAGGTGGGGGGCATGGTGTATGGTTGAGGGAGAAAGGGGGTGCCTTGGTGCATGGTGAGGGAGAATGGTGGGTGTGTTGGTGCATGGTGAGGGAGAATGGTGGAGGCCATGTTGATGGGAGAATGGTGGGTGTTTGGTGCACTGATGAGGGAGAAGGGTGGGTGTTGGTTGCATATGATGAGGAGAATGGTGGGTTTTTTGGTGCTTGGTGAGGGACAACAGTGTGTGTTTGGTGCATTGGTGTATGGTGAGGGAGAATGGTGGTGTTTGGTGCATGGTGAGGGAGAATGGTGATGCATGTGAGGTGAATGGTGGGTGTTTGAGGGCATGATGAGGGAGAATGGTGGGTGTTTGATGCATGGTCAGGGAGAATGGTGGGTGTTTTGGTGATGGTGAGGGAGAGATTGGTGGGTGTTTGGGTGCATTGGTGAGGAGAAATGGTGGTGGCATGGTGTTATGGTGAGGGAGAATGGTGGGTGTTTGTGCATGGTGAGGGAATGGTGGGTTGGTGTTTGGGTGCATGGTGGAGGGAGAATGGTGGGTGTTTGGTGCTGGTGAGGGAGAATGGTGGGTGTTTGGTGCATGGATGAGGGAGGAATGGTGGGTGTTTGGTGCATGGTGAAGGGAGGAACGGTGGCGTGTTGGGTGCAGGGTGAGGGAGATTGGTGGGTGTTTGGTGTATGGTGAGGGGGGAACGGTGGGGTGCATGGTGTATGGTGAGGGAGAATGGTGGGTGTTTGGTGTATGGTGCGGGGGAACGGTGGGTGTTTTGGTGAGAGAAACGGTGGGTGTTTGGTGCATGGTGAGGGAGATTGGTGTGAGTGTTTGTTTGGTGCCATGGTGAGGGAGACTGGTGGGTGTGTTTGGTGTTGTGTGAGGGGGAACGGTGGGTGTTTGGTGGAGGGAGAAGAACGGTGGGTTGTTTGGTGCATGGTGTGAGGAAGATTTGGTGGTGTGTTTGGTGCATGGTGAGGGCGAATGGTGGGTGTTTGGTGGTGGTGAGGGAGAATCGGTGGGTGTTTGGTGAGGGGAGAAAACGGTGGGTGTTTGTTGCATGGTGAGGGAGATCGGTGGGTGCATGGTGTATGGTGCGGAGAGAATGGTGGGTGCATGGTGTATGGTGAGGGTGAAGAAACGGTGGGTGTTTGGTGAGGAGAATGGTGGTGGTATCGTTTGGTGCATGGTGAGGGAGATTGGTGGGTGTTTGGTGCATGGTGAGGGAAGAGAACGGTGGGCTGCAAGGTGTTGGTGATGGAGAATGGTGGGTGCATGGTGTATGGTGAGGGGAACAGTGGGTGTTGTTTGGTGCATTGGTGAGGGAGACGGTGGGTGCCATATGGTGTTATGGTGAGGAGAGAATGGTGGGTGTTTGGTGTTTGGTGAGGAGAACGGTGGGTGCCTGGTGTATTGGTGAGGAAGAATGGTGGGTGCATGGTGTATGGTGAGGGATGAACGGTGGGTTTTGGTGCATGGTGCGGGAGAACGGTGGGTGATGGTGTATGGTTGAGGGAGATATGCGTGCGTGTTATGGTGCATGGTGAGGGAGATCGGGGGTGTTTTGGTGAGGGATGAAAGGAGAACGGTGGGTGTTTGGTGCATGGTGAGGGGAGAACGGTGGGTGTTTGGTGCATGGTGGGGAGAAATGGTGGGTGCATGGTGTATGGTTGAGGGAGAACGGTGGGTGTTGGGTGCATGATGTGGGAGAATGGTGGGTGCATGGGAAGTGGTTGATGAGACGGTGGGTGTTTGTGGCATGGTTGGGGGAGGGAATGGTGGGGTGCATGGTGAGGGCGAACGGTGGGTGTTTTTGCGTGCATGGTGAGGGAGAATGGTGGGTGCATGGGGAGGGAGCACGCGGGGGTGTTTGGTGTATGGTGAGGAGATGGTGGGTGTGTGGTGCATGCGGTGATGGAGAAAAACGGTGGGTGTTTGGGGAGCATAGGTGAGGGTGAATGGTGGCGAGTTTGGTGCATGGTGAGGGAGAAACGGTGGGGTGTTTGGTGCATTGTGAGGGATAACGGTGGGTGTGGTGTATGGTGAGGGAGAACGGTGGGTGTTGGTGAGGAGAATGAGTGTGTGTTTGGTGCATGGTGAGGGAGAACGGTGGGTGTTTGGTGCATGGTGAGGGAGACGGTGGGTGTTTGGTGCATGGTGCGGGAAAGAACGGTGGGTGTTTGGTGCATGTTGAGGGAGACTTGTGGGTGCTGGTGCATGGTAAGGGAGAATGGTGGTCTTTGGTGCTTGGTGTGGGCGAATGGTGGGCGGAGGCTAAGATGACTCTATTTTATCCAGTGCGATTGTAGACATCAAAAAACTGATTGCCGCGGTCTGCCGATTGTGAAAAGGAATCTTTTCGCACACAACACACGCACGCCCGCACGCACGCACGCACGCAACGCACGCACGCACGCCCGCACGCACACACACACACACACCAACACACACCACACAGTTCACCCCTTTGGGGAGATGAGAACAAATCGCTGTCAGTTCAGCCCTTTGGGGTGAGAAACAAATGCCTGTTCTGTTCAGCCTTTCGGGGAGAACACTGCCTGTCAGTTCAGCCATTAGGGGAGAACAAAATGCCTGTCAGTTCAGCCCTTTGGGGGAGAACAAATGCCTGTCTGTTCAGTCTTTTTGGGGGAGAACAAGAGAACAAATGCCTGTCCAGTTCAGCCCTTTGGGGAGAACAAATCGCTGTCAGTTCAAGCCTTTGGGGGAGAAACAAAGGCTGTCAGTTCACCCTTTGGGGAGAACAAATGGCTGTCAGTTCACCCCTGTTGGGGAGAACAAATGGCTGGTCAGTTCACCCCTTTGGGAGCGAGAACAAATCGCTGACAGTTCAGCCCTTTGGGGGAGAAACAAATGGCTGTCGTTCAACCCTTTGGGGGAGGAGAACAAATGGCTGTTCAGTCACCCCTTTGAGGGTTGAGAACAAAATCGCTGTCAGTTCACCCCTTTGGGGGAGAACAAATCGCTCTTCTGTCAGATCACCCTTTTGGGGAGAACGACTCGCTGGTCAGTACACCCTTTGGTGGGAGAACGACTCGCTGTCAGATCAGCCCAGTGGGGGGAGAACAAATGGCTTGTCAGGTTCACCACTTTGGGGAGGGGAACAAATCGCTGTCAGTCACCTTTGGGGGAGACAAATCGCTATCCATATTTGGAAAAAACATTGCTACGCTTGTGCCACATATTTCAGTTTTTCTCCACTTTCAACCCTACGCCTCCTCCCTCCCATAAGTCCTGACCCCCACACCCCCACCCCTCTCTCCCCCCCCCCTACCCTACCGCCCCTCCCTCCCCAAAAGTCCTGACCCCACACACCCCCACCCTCCTCCCCCTACCGCCATAAACTGTTCAAATGTGGTCAAAATGACGAAAGTATAGGGGTGGTAGGGGGTCTGGACAGGGTTTGTGTCAGTGTTATCAATCACAGGGGTGTCAGTGTTATCAGTGGCTGGTGTGGCAGTGTATCAATGGACAGGGGTTGTGGTGAGGATATCAATGGACAGGGTGTGTCAGTGTTATCAGTGGACAGGGTGTGTCAGTGTATCAATGGACAGGGTGTTGTGTCCGTGTTATCAATGGACAGGGTGTGTCAGTGTTATCAATGGACAGGGGTGTGTCCGTGTTATCACTGGACAGGAGTGTGGTCAGTGTGATCAATGGACCGGATTGTGTCCGTGTTATCAAATGGGAAAGGGTGTGTCAGTGTTATCAATGGACAGGGTGTGTCAGAATGCTATCAGACGGAAATGGTGTGTCAGTGTTATCAATGGACAGGGTGTGTCAGTGTTATCAGTGGACTGGGTATGTGCACGTGTTATCAATGGACTCGGGTGTGTGTCAGTGTTAATCAATACACAGGGTGTGTCTAGTGTTATCAGTGGACAGGGTGTGTTGTCAGTGTTTTCAGTGGACAGAGGCAGGGTGTGTGTCAGTGTTATCAGTGGACAGGGTGTGTGTCAGTGTTATCAGTGGATAGGGTGTGTTGTCAGTGTTATCAGTGGACAGGGTCTGTGGTGGCCAGTGGTATCAATGGGACAGGGTGTGTCAGTGTTATCAGTGGACATGGAGTGTCTGTGTTATCAGTGGACCAGGGTGTGTCAGTGTTATACTACTCAGGGTGTGTACAGTGTTATCAGTGGACAGGTGTGTATGTGTCAGTGTTATCAGTGGACAGGGTTGTGTCAGTGTTCTCAGGTGGCAGGGTGTGTGTCAGTGTTGATCAGTGGACAGGGTGTAGTGTCAGTGTTTTCGTGGACAGGTTGTGTCCTTGTTATCAGTGGACATGGTTCATGGTGTGTTCAGTGTTATCAGTGGACAGGGTGTGTCAGTGTTATCAGTGGACAGGGGGTGTGTCAGTGTTATCAGTGGAAGGGTCTGTCAGTGTAATCAGTGGACAGGATGTGTCAGTGTTATCAGTGGAAGGGATTGTATCAGTGTTATCAATAGACTAGAGTGTGTCAGTGTGAGCATAGACGAGTGTGTCAGTGTTATCAATGGACAGCGTGTGTTTCAATGTTATCAACGGACATGGTGTGTCAGTTTTAATCAGTGGACATGGGGTGTTCAGTTTTATCAAATGGTCAGGGTTGTGGCTGTGTTATCAATTGACAGGGTGTTGTAGTGTTATCAATTTTACAGGGTGTGTCAGTGTTATCAGGGGAAAGGGTTGTGTCCAGTGTTATCAATGGACATGGTGGGGCAAGTGTTAACAATGGACAGGGTTGTGTCAGTGTTATCACGTGGACAGGGTGTTCAGTGTTATCAATGGACAGAGTGTGTCTAGTGTTATCAATCGACAGGGTTTTTTTGTTTTTTTGTCAGTGTTTATCTGTGGACCAGGGTTGTGTGTCAGTGTTATCAGGGGATGGTGTGTCAGTGTTATCAATGGACAGGGTGTGTTAGTGTGTAAACAATGGACAGGGTTTTGGTGTCAGTGTTACTTCAGTGGACAGTGTGGGTACAAGTGTTATCAGTGGACAGGTGTGTCGTGTTAGCAGTGGGACAGGGTGTGTCGTGTTATCAGTCGACAGGGTGTGTCGGTTGTTAACAGTGGACAGGGTGTGTCAGTGTGTATCAATGGACAGAGTGTGTCAGTGTGATCAATCGAAGGGTGTGTCAGAGTTATCAGTGGACAGGGTGATGTGTGTCAGTGTATCAGAGGATGTGTGTGTCAGTGTTAATCAATGGACAGGGTGTGTCAGTGTAAACACTGGACAGGGTGTGTCAGTGTTATCAGTGGACAGGGTGTGTCTCGTGTTATCAGTGGAAGGGTGTGTCAGTGTTATCAGGTGGACAGGGTGTGCCGTGTTATCATGGAAGGGTCTGTGTCAAGTGGTTTCAGTGGACAGGTGTGTCCGTGTTATCAGTCGACAGGGTGTGTAGTGTTATCCGTGGACAGGGTGTGTGTCAGTGTTTTTCAGTTGGACAGGGTTGTGTCAGTGTTATAGTTGGACAGGGTGTGTGTGTGTGTCAGTGGTATCAGTGGAAGGGTGTGTCCGTGTTATCAGTAGACAAGTGTGCTGTGTTAATCAATGGACAGATGTGGACAGTGTATCAGTGGACAGGGCATGTTGTCAGTGTTATCAGGGACAGGGTTTGTGTCAGTGTTATCAATGGACAGGGCTGTGTCCAGTGTTTCAACGGACCAGAGTGTGTCAGTGTTAATCATTGGACAGGGTGTGTCAGTGTTATCAGTGGACAGGATGTGTCAGGTGTTATCAGTGGAGAGGGTGTGTCAGGTGCTATCAATGGACAGGGTTGTTGTCAGTGTTATCAATGGCAGGGTTGTGTCAGTGTTTTAGTGGAAGGGTGTGTCAGTGTTATCAATGGACAGGGTTGTGTCAGTGTTATTAGTGGACAGGGTGTGTCAGTGTTATCAATAGACAGAGTGTGTCATGTGCTTTCATTGGACAGAGTGTGTCGATGTTTATCAACGGACAGAGTGTGTCTCGTGTTATCAGTGGACATGGTGTTCGCAGTGTTATCAATGGACAGGGTGTGTCTGTGTTATCAATGGAAGGGTGTGTCAGTGGTATCAATAGAAAGGGTGTGTCGTGTTATCAGTGGAAGGGGTGTGTCAGTGTTATCAATGGGAAAGGGTGTGTCAGTGTTAACAATGGACAGGGGTCCTGTGTCGGTGTTATCAGTGGACAGGGTCTGTGTCAGTGTTATTCAATGGACAGGGTGTGTCTGTGTCATCAGTCGACTGTTGGGTCAGTGTTATCAGTGGACAGGGTGATGTGTCAGTGTTATCAGTGGATGGTTGTGTCAGTGTTATCAATGGACAGGGTGTCGTCAGTGTCTTTACAATGGACAGGGTGTGTCAGTGTTATCAGTGGACAGGGTTGTGTCAGTGTTATCGTGGACAGGGTGTGTCCATGTTATCAGTCGACAGGGTGTGTGTCAGTGTTATAAGTGGACAGCGGTTTGTGTGGTTCAGTGTTATCAGTGGACAGGGTGTATTTGTGTCAGGTGTGTTATCAGTGGACAAGGTGTGTGTGTGTCAGTGATATCAGTTGACAGGGTGTGTCCGTGTTATCATAGACAAAGTGTGTCAGTGTTATCAATGGGGACAGAGTGTGTCAGTGGTATCTGTGGACAGGGTGTGTCAGTGTTATCAGTGGACAGGGTTGTGGTCAGTGTTATCAATGGACAGGGTTGTGGCAGTATTATCAACGCGAAAGAGTGTGTCAGTGGTTATCAATGGACAGGGTGTGTCAGTGTTATCAGTGTGGAAGGAATGTGTCGGGGTTATAGTGGACAATGGTGGTGTCGTGTTATTAATGGCAGGGTGTGTCATTGTTTCAGTGGACAGGATGTGTCATGTTATCAGTGGAGAGGGTTTTGTGTCAGTGTCTCAATGGACAGGGTGTTTCAGTGTTTATCAATGGGAGGTGTGTCGTCAGTGTATTGTGGACAGGGTTGTGTCAGTGTTACCTCAATGGACAGGGTGTGTCAGTGTTATCAATGGACAGGGGTGTGTCAGTGTTATGAATGGACTGTGTGTGTCAGTGTTAACAATGGACAAGGTTGTGTCAGCGTTATCACGTGGACAGGGTTTGTGTCAGTGCTATCAGTGGACATGGGTGTGCTCCGTGTTATCAATGGAAGGGTGTGTCAGTGTTATCGGTGGGACAGGGTGTGTCAGTGTTATCAAATGGACAGGGTGTGGGTCAGTGTTATCCAATACAAGGGTTGTGTCAGTGTTATCAGTGGACAGGAGTGTGTGTCAGTGTTATCAGTGGACAGGTGTGTGTAAAGTGTTATCAGTGGACACGTGTGTGTTCAGTGTTATAGGTGGATAGGGTGTGTGTCAGTGTTATCAGTGGACAGGAGTGGGTGCCAGTGTTATCAAGGAAGGGTTGTGTCAGTGTTTTCAGTCGGACCTGGTGTGTCAGGGTTTTCAGTGGACGGGTGTGTCAGTGTTATCAATCCACAGGGTGTGTCAGTGTTATCAGTGGCCAGGGTGTGTAGTGGTTATCGTGTGGACAGGGTGCTGTGTCCGTGTTATCAGTGGAAGGGTTTGTGCTGTCAGTGTTATCGTGGACAGGGTTTGTGTCCATGTTATCCGTGGACATGTGTGTCGTTTTAGCCAGTGGACAGGGTGTGTCTGTGTCAGTGTTATCAGTGGAAGGGTGCTGTCAGTGTTATCAGGACAGAGTGTGGCAGTGTTATAGGGACAGGATGTGCCCCCCCCCCCCATCAGTTTGTTATCAGTGGACAGGGTGTATCAGTGTTATCAATAGACACAAGTATGTCAGAGTGATCAATAGACAGAGTGTGTCAGGTTATCAATGTTTTTTTGACAGGTGTGTCAATGTTATCAAGGGACATGGTGTGTTCAGTTTTATCCGTGGGACTTGTTGTGTCGTTTTATCAATGGACAGGGTAGTGTCTGTGTTATCATGGGACAGGTGTGGACAGTGTTATCCAATTACAGGGTGTGTCCGTGTTATCAGTGGAAAGGGGCTTGTGTCAGTGTTATCAATGGACATGGTGTGTCAGTGTTAACAATGGACAGGGTGTTGTCAGTGTTATCAGTGGACAGGGTGTGTCAGTGTTATCAATGGGAAAGAGGTGTCCGTGTTATCAGTGGAGAGGGTGTTCTGTGCTATCAATGGACAGGTGTGTGACAGTGTTATCAATGGACAGGGTGTGTCAGTGGGTTCATAGTGGACAGGGTGTGCAGTGTTATCCAGGTCAGGGTGTGTCAGTGTTATCAATAGACAGAGTGTGTCAGTGTTATCAAATAGCAGAGTGTGTCAGTGTTCCAATGGACAGAGTGTGACATGTTAGTCAACGGACAGAGTGTGTCAGTGTTTTCAGTGGACATTGGTGTGTCAGTGTTATCAATGGACAGGGTCGGTGTGTCTGTGTTATCAATGGGGACAGGTGTGTCAGTGTTATCAATAGACAGGGGTGTTTCAGTGTTATCGTGGACAGGGTGTTGTCAAGTGTTTATCAATGGAAGGGTGTGTCAGTGTTAACAATGCAGGTGTGTCAGTGTTATCAGTGGACAGGGTGGTCAGTTTATTCAATGGACAGGGGGTGTCATTGTCATCACGTCGAAGATTTGTCAGTGTTATCGTGGACAGGGAGTGTGTCAGTGTATCAGAATGGATGGGATGGTGTGTCAGTGTTATCAATGGGACAGGGTGTGTCGTGTTAAACAATGGTACAGGGTGTGTCAGGGTTAACAATGGAAGGGTGTGTCAGTGTTATCAGTGGACAGGGTCTTTGTGTCAGTGTTATCAGTCGAAGGGTGTGTGTCAGTGTTATCAGTCGACAGGTGTGTGTGTCAGTGTTATCAGTGGAAGGGTGTGTGTCAGGTTATCAGTGGACAGGGATGTGTCAGTGTTCTCAGTGGACAGCGGTGATGTGTGTCAGTTTTATCAAGTGGGACAGGAGTGGGAAGTGTTCTCAATAGACAAAGTCTGTCAGTGTTCTCCAATGGACAGAGTGTTGTCAGTGTGATCAGTGGACAGGGTGGGTCAGTGTTATCGTGGACAGGTGTGTCAGTGTTATCCAATGGACAGGGTGTGTACGTGTTATCAACGGACGAGTGTGTCAGTGTTATCAATGGACAGGGTGTATGTCAGTGTTTTCAGTGGACAGGATGTGGTCGTGTTATCAGTGGACTTGGTGTGTCAGTGTTTATCAATGGACAACAGGGTGTGTTGGTCAGTGTTATCGTGGACAGGATGTTCGTGTTACTCAGTGGAGAGGGTTGTGTCATTGCCTATCAATGGACAGGGGGTGTCAGTGTTATCAATGGACAGGGTTTTAATGTGTGTCAGTGTTATTAGTGGACAGGGTGTGTCAGTGTTATCAGTGGACAGGGTGTGTAAGTGTTATCAATGGACAGGTGTGTCAGTGTTATCAATGGACTGTGTGTGTCAGTGTTAACTCTGGGAACAGGTTGTGTCAAGCGTTATCAGTGGACAGGGTTTGTGTCAGTGCTATCAGTGGACATGGTGTGTCGTGGTTATCATGGACAGGGTTTGTTGTTGGCAGTGTTATCAGTGGACAGGGTGTGTCTGTGTTATCATGGACAGGGTGTGTGTGCTTGTCTGTGTTATCAATACACAGGGGTGGCAGTGTTATCAAGTGGACAGGGTGTGTGTCAGTGTTATCAGTGGGACAGGGTCTGTGTTGTCAGGGTTATCAGTGGATGCTGGTAGTGTGTCTGGTTATCAGTGGACAGGGTCTTGATTTGGCAGTGTTTCAATGGACAGGGGTGTCGTGTTATCAGTGGACAGGTGTGCAGTGTTCTCAGGGACAGGGGTTTTGTCAGTGGTTATCAATACACAGGGTTGTGTCAGGTTATCAGTGGACTAGGGTGTGTCAGTGTTATCAGTGGACAGGGTGTTCGTCAGTGTTATCCGTGGACAGGTGGTGCAGTGTTATCAGTGGGACAGGGTGTGTTGTCAGTGTTTATAGTGGAAGGGTGTGGTCCATGTTATCAGTGGCCAGGGTGTTGTCCAGTGATATCAGTGGCAGGGTGTGTCAGTGTTATCAGTGCGTAGGGTGTGTCTGGGTTTTCAATGGACAGAGTGTGTCAGTGATACAGTGGACTGATGAGTCTGTGTATCAGTGGACAGGGTGTACAGTGTTATCAATAGGACAGAGTGTGTCAGTGTGATCATAGACAGAGTGTGTCAGTGTTATCAATGGACAGAGTGTGTCACTGTTATCAACGGACATGGTGTTTGTCAGTTTTATCAGTGGACATGGTGTGTCAGTTTTATCAATGGACAGGGGTTGTGTCTGTGTTATCAATGGACAGGGTGTGTCAGTGTTATCATTTTACAGGGTGTTGGTCAGTGTTATCAGTAATGGAAAGGGTTGTGTCAGTGTTATCAATGGGACTGGTGTGTAGTGTTAACAATGGACAGGGTCGTGTCAGTGTTATCAGTGGACAGGGTTGTCAGTGATAATCAATGGACAGAGTGTGTCCGTGTTATCAATCGACAGGGTGTTGTCAGTGTTATCAGTGGACAGGTGTGTGTCAGTGTTATCAGTGGATGGTGTTGTCAGTTAATCAAATGGACAGGGTGGTGTCAAGTTTTAACAATGGACAGGGTGTGTCAGTGTTACAGTGGACAGGGTGTGTCAGTGTTAATCAGTTGACAGGGGTTTTGTGTCAGTGTTATCAGTGGAACAGGGTGTGTCAGTGTTATCAGTGGAAGGGTGTGTCAGTTTGTTATCAGTCGACAGGGTGTGTCAGTGGTTCAGGGACAGGGTGTGTTTGTGTTCAGTGTTATCGTTGGGACAGGGTGTTGTCAGTGTTATCAGTGGACTGGGTGTGACCCCCCCCCCCCCCTATGTGTGTGTGGTCAGTGTTATCAGTGGGACCGGGTGTGTCAGTGTTCTCAATAGGCCAATGTGTGTCAGTGTTATCAATGCACAGAGTGCGTCTCAGTGTTATAGATGGACAGGGGATTGTGTCAGTGTTATCAGTGGACAGGGTGTGTCAGTGGTTATCAATGGACAGGGTGTGTCAGTGTTATCAACGGACAGGGTTGTGTCAGGTTACATGGACAGGGTGTGTCAGTGTTATCAGGTGGACGGACAGGATGTGTCAGTGTTATCAGTGAGAGGGTGTGTCTGTGTATCAACTGGACAGGGGTGTCAGTGTTATCAATGGACAGGGTGTGTCAGTGTTATTAGTGGACAGGGTTGTCTGTCAGTGTTAAAATGGACAGGGTGTGTCCAGTGTTATTCAGTGGACAGGGTGTATCAGTGTTATCAATAGACAGAGTGTGTCAGTTTGTTATCATCGAAAGAGTGTGTCAGTGTTCTCACTGGACAGGAGTGTGTCGATATGTTATCAACGGACAGAGTGTGTCACGTGTTATCAGTCGGACATGGTGTGTCAGTGTTATCACTGGAAGGGTGTTGTCTGTGTTATCAATGGACAGGGTGTGTAGTGTTTCAATAGACAGGGCGTGTCAGTGTTATCAGTGGACCGGGTTGTGTCAGTGTTATCACTGGAACAGGGTGTGTCAGTGCTAACAATGGACAGGGTTGTGTCAGTGTTATCAGTGGACAGGGTGTATTGTGTCAGTGTTCTATGGACAGGGTGTGTCAGTGTCATCAGTCGACAGATTGTGTTCAGTGTTATCAGTGGACAGGGTGGGTGTCAGTGTTATCAGGGGATGGTGTGTCAGTGTTATCAATGGGACAGGGTGTGTCAGTGTTAGCAATGGTCAGGGGTGTGCTCAGTGTTATCAGTGGACAGGATGATGTCAGTGTTATCAGTGGACAGGGTGTTCTGTGTCAGTGTTATCAATGGACAAGGGTGTGTGTCAGTGTTTATCAGTGGGGACAGGGTGATGTTGTCAGTGTTATCCGTGGAGGTTGTGTCAGTGTTATCAATGGACAGGGTGTGTCAGTGTTAACCATGGACCGGTGTGTCAGTGTTATCAGTGGACAGGGTGTGTCAGTGGTATCAGTGGACAGGGTGTGTCAGTGTTATCAGTGGACAGGGTGTGGCAGTGTTATCAGTGGAACTGGGTTGGTCAGTGTTATCAGTCGACAGGGTGTGTAGTGTTATCAGTGGAACAGGGTGTGTGTCAGTTTATCAATGGACAGAGTGTGTCAGTGTTAGCAATCGACAGGGTGTGTCTTTTATCAGTGGACATGGTGTGGTGTCAGTTTTATCAAATGGACAGGGGTTGGTTGTGTTATTCAATGGAACAGGGTGTGTCGTGTTAACCAATGGGACAGGGTGTGTCAAGTGTTATCAGTGGACAGGGTGTGTCAGTTTTCTCAGTGGACTGGTGTGTGGTTCAGTGTTATCATGTGGACAGGGTGTGTCAGTGTTATCAGTGGGACAGGGGTGTGTCAGTGTTAAGCAGTCGCGGGTGTGTCAGTGTTCTCAGTCGACAGGGTGTGTCAGTGTTATCAGTGGAAAGGGTGTGTGTCGTGTTATCAGTGGGGGGGGGGGGACAGGGTGTGTCAGTGTGATCAGTTGGACAGGGTGTGTGTGTCAAGTGTTTTCAGTGGACAGGGGTGTGTCTGTGTTATCAAGTCAAGGTGTGTCAGGTTATCAAGGACAGAGTGGCGTCAGTGTTATCAGTGGGACAGGGTTGTGTCCGTGTTATCACGTGGACAGGGCCGTTGCTGTGTCAGTGTTATCAATGGACGGGTGTGTCAGTGTTAATCAACGGACAGGTGTGTCTGTTGTTATCAAATGGGAAGGGTTGTGTCAGTGTTATCAGTGGACAGAATGGTCCGTGTGATCAGTGGAGAGGGTGTGTCAGTGCTATCAATGGGCCAGGGTGTGTCAGTGTTATCAATGCGACAGGGTGTTGTCAGTGTTATTAGTGGACAGGGGGTGTGTCAGTGTTAGTCAATGGATGGGTGTGTCTGAGTTATTAGTGGAAGGGTTGTGTCAGTTGTTATCAATAGACAGAGGTGTGTCCAGTGTTCTCACTGGGACAGAGTGTGTCGCTGTTATCAACGGGACAGAGGGTGTCACGTGTTATCAGTGGACATGGTTGTTTCAGTGTTATCAATGGACAGGGTGTGTCTGTGTTATCAATGGACTGGGTGTGTCAGTGTTATCAATAAGACGGGTGTGACAGTGTTATCAGTGGACAGGGTGTGTCAGTGTTATCAATGGACAGGGTGTGTCAGTGTTTAACAATGGACAGGGTTGTGTCAGTGTTATCAGTGGACAGGGTGTGTCAGTGTTATTTCAATGAACAGGGTGTGTCAGTGTCATCCAGTCGAACGATTGTGTCAGTGTTATCAGTGGACCGGGTGGTGTGTCAGTGTTATCAGTGGATGGTGTGTCAGTGTTATCAATGGACAGCGGTGTGTCAGTGGTACAAGGGACCAGGGTGAGTCAGTGTTATCAGTGGACAGGGGTGTGTTCAGTGTTATCAGTGGACAGGGTGTTCGTCAGTGTGATAAGTGGACAGGGTGTTGTGTGTCATGTTATCAGTGGAGACAGGGTGTGTCGTGTTATCATAGACAAGTGTGTCAGGTGATATCAATGGACAGAGTTGTCAGTGTTATTCAGTGGACAGGGGTGTGTCAGTGTTATCAGTGGACAGGGTGTGTCAGTGTTATCAATGGACAGGGTGTGTCAGTGTTATCAACGGACAGAGTTGTGTCAAGTGTTATCAATGGACGCAGGGGTGTCAGTGTTATCAGTGGACAGGGATGGTGTCAGTGTTATCAGTGGACATGGTGTGTCAGTGTTATTAAATGGACAGGGTGTGTCAGTGTTATCAGTGGACATGATGTGTCAGTGTTATCAGGGGAGAGAGGTGTGATCAGTGTATCAATGGACAGGGTCTTATGTGTCAGTGTATCATGGACAGGGTGGTTGTCCAGTGTTATTAGTGGACAGGGGTGTGTCAGTGTTATCAGCTGGACAGGGGTGTGTTCGTGTATCAATGGAACAGGGGTGTCAGTGTTAACAATTGGACTGTGTGTGTAGTGTTTATCAATGGAAGGGTTGTCATCGTTATCAGTCGGACAGGTGTGGTCAGTGCTATCAGTGGACCAGGGTGTGTCAGTGTTATCGTCGACAGGGTTTGTGTCAGTGTTATCATGTGGACAGGGTTGGTGTGTTCAGTGTTATCTAATGGGACAGGTGTGTGTCAGTGTTATCATACACAGGGTGTGTCAGTGTTTATCCGTGGACAGGGTGGTGGTGTCAGTGTTATCAGGGACAGGGTGTGTGTCAGTTTTATCAGTGGCCGCACAGGGTGTGTGTCAGTAGTGTTATCCAGTGGGATAGGGTGTTGTTGTCCGTGATATCAGTGACAGTGTTTGTGGCAGTGTTATCATGGACAGGGCATATGTGTCAGTGTTATCAGTGGAACATGGTGTGTCTGTGTTATCAGTGGACAGGGGTGTCAGTGTTATCAATCACAGGGTTGTGTCAGTGTATTGTGGACAGGGTGTGTCAGTGTTATCGGTGGACAGGGTGTGTGTCAGGGTTATCAGTGACAGGGTGTGTGTCAGTGTTATCAGTGGACAGGGTGTGTCCATGTTATCAGTGGACATGGTGTGTCAAGTGTTATCAGTGGACAGGGTGTGGTCAGTGTTATAGTGGAAGGGTTGTGTCAGTGTTATCAATGGACAGAGTGTGTCAGTGTTATCAGTTGGACAGATGTGTCAGTGTTATCTGTGGACAGGGTGTTATCGTGTTATCAATAGACAGAGTGTGTCAGTTGTGATCAATAGACAGAGTGTGTCAGTGTTATCAATGGACAGAGTGTGTTCACTGTTCTATCAACGGACATGGTGTCTTGTGTCAGTTTTATCAGTGGACATGGTGTGTCAGTTTTATCAATGGACAGGGTGTGTCTGTGTTATCAATGGACAGGGTGTGTAGTGTTCATCAATTTACAGGGTTTGTGTTCAGTGTTATCAGTGGAAAAGGGTGTGTAGTGTATCAATGGACATGGTGTGTCAGTGTTAACAATGGATGGGTGTGCCAATGGTTATAGTGGACAGGGTTTGTCAGTTTTCATCATTGGACAGGTGTGTCAGTGTTATCAATCGACAGGGTGTGCAGTGTTATCAGGTACGGACAGGGTGTGTGTCAGTGTTATCAGTGGATGGATGGGTCAGTGTTATCAATGGAAGGGTGTGTCAGTGTTAACAATGGACAGGGTTTTGTCAGTTGTTATTAGTGAGACAGGGTGTGGCAGTAGTTTTCAGTGGACAGGGTGGTGTAAGTGTTATCAATGGCAGGGTGTGTCCGTGTTATCAATGGACTGTGTGTGTCAGAGTGTTAACAATGGGAGGGCAGGTTGTGTCAGGCGTTATCAGTGGACAGGGTGTGTCAGTGCTTCATGTGGACATGGTGTGTCTGTGTATCAATGGACAGGGTGTGTCAAGTGTTAACAGTGGATGGGTGTGTCCAGTGTAATCACTGACAGGGTGTGTGTGTGTGTCATGTTAGCAATACACAGGGTGTGTCAGTGTTATCAGAGGCCAGGGTGTGTGTCAGTGTTTTCAGTGGACAGGGTGTGTGTCAGTGTATGTGGGAAAAATAGGGTTGTTGTGTCAGTGTTATCAGGGACAGGTGTGTGCAGTTGTTATCAATGGACAGGGTGTGTCTGTGTTATCCAGTGGACATGGTCGTGTCAGTGTTATCTGTGGACAGGGTGTGTCAGTGTTATCAATACACAGGGTGTGTCAGTGTTATCAGTGGACCGGGTGTTGTCAGTGTTATCAGTGGACAGGGAGTGTCAGTGTTATAGTGGACAGGGGTGTGTGTCAGGTTCAGTGGACAGGGTGTGTGTACGTGTTATCAGTGGACAGGGTGTGTCCATGTTTAATCCGTGGACATGGTGTGTCAAAAGTTTATCAGTGGACAGGGTGATTATGTCAGTGGTATCAGTGGAAGGTGTGTCAGTGTTATCAATGGACAAGAGTGTGTCCAGTGTTATCAGGGACAGGTGTGTCTGTGTTATCAGTGGAAGGGTGTTCAGTGTTATCATAGACAGAGTGTGTCTCTGGTGATCAATAGACAGAGTGTGTCAGTCGTTATCAATGGACAGGAGTGTGTCAATGTATAAGGACATGGTGTGTTTGTCAGTTTTTATCAGTGGACATGGTGTGTCAGTATTATCAATGGACAGGGTGTGTCTGTTGTTATCAATGGACAGGGTTGTGTCAGGGCATTTCAATTTTACTGGGTATGTGTCAGTGTTATCAGTGGAAAGGGTGTGTCAGTGTTATCAATGGACATGGTGTGTCAGTGTTAACAATGGAGCAGGGTGTGTTCAGTGTTATCAGTGGACAGGGTGTGTTGTGGGTGTCAGTGGTATCAATGGACAGAGGTGTGTCAGTGTTATCAATCGAGGGTGTGTCAGTGTTATCAGTGGACAGGGTGTGTGTCAAGTGTATCAGTGGATGGTGTGTTCGTGTTATCATATGGACAGGCTGTGTCAGTGTATAACAAGGACAGGGTGTGTCTGTGTATCAGTGGACAGGGTGTTGTCTGTGTTATCAGTGGACAGGGTGTGTCAGTGTTATCAAGTTGAGGACAGGGTGTCTTGTGTCGTGTTATCAGTGGACAGGGTGTGTCAGTGTTATCAGTCGACGGGTGTGTCAGTGTTTATCAGTGGACCAGGGTGTTGTTGTCAGTGTTATCAGTGGACCAGGGGTGAGTGCAGTGTATCAGTGGGACAGGGTGCTCTGTGTTGTGTGTGGTCAGTGTTATCACGTGGACAGTGTTGTATGTGTCAGTGTTTATCAAATAGACAAGTGTGTCAGTGTTATCAATGCACAGAGTGCGTCAGTGTTATCTGTGGACAGGGTTGTGACAGTGTTATCAGTGGACGGGGTGTGTCCAGTGTTATAATGGACAGGGTGTGTCAGTGTTATCAAACGGACTGAAGTGTTGTCAGTGTTATCAATGGACGGGTGTGTCAGTGATATCGTGGACAGGGATGTGTCAGTGTTTATCAAGTGGCGAGGGCTAACCCATTTGTGTGTCAGTGCCTATCAATGGACAGGGTGAGTCAGGCATTAACATGGACAGTGTGTGTCAGTGTTATTAGTGGACGGTTGTGTCTCAGTGTTTCAATGGAACAGGTGTGTTGTGTCAGTGTTATCAGTGGCAGGGTGTATCAGTGTTATCAATAGACAGAGTGTGTCAGAGTTATCAATAGACAGAGTGTGTCAGTGTTCTCAATGGACAGAGTGCTGTCGGAAGTTATCAACGGACAGAGTGGTCACGTGTTATCAGTGGAATGGTGTTTCAGTGTTATCAATGGACAGGACGTCGTGTCTGTGTTTATCAATGGACCAGGGGTGGTCAGTGTTATCAATAGACAGGCGTGTCAGTGTTATCAGTGACAGGGTGTGTCAGTGTTATTCAATGGCCGGGTGTGGTCAGTATGTTAACATGGACAGGGGTGTGTCGTGTTATAGTGGACAGGGGTTGTGTCAGTGTTTCAAGGACAGGGTGTGTCAGTGTCATCAGTCGACAGACTTGTGTCCGTGTTATCAGTGGACAGGGTGTGTGTTCAGTGTTATCAGTGGATGTGTTGTCAGTGTTATCAATGGACAGGGTGTGTCAGTGTTAACAATGGATAGGGTGTGTCGTCGTTATCAGTGGACAGGATGTGTCAGTGTTATCAGTGGACAGGGTGTGTCGTGTTATCAGTCGACAGGGTGTGTGTCGTGTTATCCAGTGGACAGGGTGTGTGTCAGTGTTATCAGTGGATGGTCTGTTGTGTCAATAGGGTGTTATCAATGGACATGGGTGTTGTCAGTGTTAACAATGGACAGGGTGTGTCAGTGTTATCAGTGGACAGGGTGTGTCAGTGTTATCAGTGGACAGGGTGTGTCAGTGTTATCAGTGGGATGGTGTGTCTGTGTGTTATCAATGGGACAGGGTGATGTCAGTGGTTAACAATGGACAGGGTGTGTCAGAGGTTATCACGTGGAACCAGGGTTTGTGTCTGTGTTATCAGCGGACAGGTGTGTCAGTGTTATCATTGGGACAGGGTGTGTCAGGTTTTCAGTGGACAGGGTTTGTCAGTAGTTCTCAGTCGACAGGGTGTGTCGCGTGTTATCAGTGGACAGGGTGTGTCGAGTGTTATCAATGGACAGAGTGTGTCAAGTGTTATCAATCGACTGGGTTGGTGTGTGTCAGTTTTTATCAGTGGACATGCGTGTGTCAGTTTTATCAATGGACAGGGGTGTCTGTGTTATCAATGGACAGGGTGTGTCAGTGTTAACAATGGAACAGGGTGTGTCAGTGTTATCTGTGGACAGGGTGTGTCAGTGTTATCAGTGGACAGGGTGTGTCAGGTTATCAGTGGACAGGGTGTGTCAGTGTTATAAGTGGAAGGGTGTGTCAGTGTTATCAGTCGACAGGGTGGTTTGTGTCAGTGTTATCAGACGACGGGTGTTGGTCAGTGTTATCAGTCGCGACAGGGTGTGTGTCTGTGTTATCAGTGGGACAGGTGTGTCAGTGTTATCAGTGGACAGGGTGTGTGTTGGCAGTGTTATCAGTGGACAGGTGTGTCAGTGTTGATTCAATAGGACAAGGTGTGTCAGGTGTTATCAATGGACGAGTGCGTCAGTGTTATCAGATGGACAGGGGTTCAGTGTTATCAGTGGACAAGGGTTGTGTCAGTGTTATCAAATGGGGCAGGCTGTGTCAGTGTTATCAATCGGACAGAGTGTGTCAGTGTTATCAATGCGACAGGGTGTGTCAGTGTTATCAGTTGGACAGGATGTGTCATGTGTTATCAGTGGAGAGGGTGTGTCAGTGCTATCAATGGACGGGTTGTGTCTGTGTTATCAGTGGACAGGGTGTGTCAGTGTTATTAGTGGACAGGGTGTGTCAGTGTTATCAAGGACAGGGTGTGTCAGTGTTATTAGTGGGACCGGGTGTGTCAGTGTTATTCATAGCCAGAGTGTGTCAGTGTTCTCAATGGACAGCGTGTGTCGATTGTTATTCAACGGACAGAGTGTGTCACGTGTTATCAGTGGACATGGTGTGTCCAGTGTTATCAAATGGACAGGGGGTGTCTGTGTTATCAATCGGACAGGGTTTTTGTGTCGTGTTATCAATCGAAAGGGTGTGTCAGTGTTATCAGTGGAAGGAGTGTTGTCAGTGTTTATCAATGGACAGGGTGTGTGGTCAGTGTTAACAATGGACAGGGTGTTGTCAGTGTTATCAGTGGACAGGGTGTGTCAGTAGTATCAATGAACAGGGTGTGTCAGTGTCATCAGGTCGGACAGATTGTGTCAGTTGTTATCATGTGGACAGGGTGTGTGTCAGTGATTATCAGTGGTATGCGTGTGTCAGTGTTATCAATGGGACAGGGTGTGTCAGTGTTAAACAATGGACAGGGTTTGTAGTCAGTGTTATCAATTGGACAGGGGTGTGTTGTCAGTGTTATCAGCGGACCGGGATGTGTCAGTGATATCAGGTGGACAGGGTGGTGTGTGTCAGTGTTATCAGTGGACTGGGTGTCATGGATAGTGTGTCCAGTGTTATCAGTGGACAGGATTTTGTCAGTGTTATCAGTGGACATGTGTGTTCAGTGTTATTATGGACAGGGTGAGTCAGTGTTATCATGAAACACTGATGTGTCAGGTTATCAGTGAGAGGGTGTGGTCAGTGCTAATCAATGGACAGGGTGTGTCAGTGTTATCAATGGACAGGTGTGTCAGTGTTATTAGTGACAGGGAGAGTCAGTGTTATCATGTACAGGGTGTGTCCAGTGTTATCAATAGACAGAGTGTTCAAGTGTTCTCATGGACAGAGGGTGGATCGATGTATCAAACGGACAGCGTGTGGACACGTGTTATCAGTGGACATGGGTGTCATGTTATCGAGATGGACAGGTGTGGGTCAGTGTATATCATGGACAGGGTGTGTCAGTGTTATTCAATGACAGGTGTTCAGAGTTATAACGACAGGGTGTGTCAGTTGTATATCAATGGATAGGGTTTGTCAGTGTTATCATGACAGGATGTGTCCGTGTTAACAGGGACATGTGTGTCAGTTTATTAATGGACAGGGTGTGTCAGTGTTATCAGTGACATGAGTCAGTGTGTTATCAGTTGTAGAGGTGATGTCAGTGCTATCAAATGGACAGGGTTGAACAGTGAATCCATGGACAGGGTGAGTCAGTGTTATTAGTGGACCGTGGTGTGTCAGGGTTATCATTGACAAGGGTGTTCAGAGTTATCAATGGACAGGGATTAGTCAGTGTAATCAATGGACATGTGGGTGTCAATGTTAACAATGGACCAGTGTTTTCAGTGTTATCAGTGGACTGGGTGTGTCCCATGTTATCAGTAACAGGGTGTGTCAGTGTTACATAGACCGGGAGTCATTGTTTATCAATGGTCAGAGTTGTGTCATGTTATCAACGGACAGGGTGTTTTCGATGTTAACATTGGACAGGGTTTTGTGTGTCATTGTTATCAGTGACAAGGGTGGTCAGTGTTTTATCAATGACAGGTTAGTCAGAGGTATTATCAGTGAACATGGTGTGTCAGTGTTATCAGTGACAGGGTGTGTCAGTGTTATCACTGGACAGGTGTTTCAGTGTTATCAACGGACGTGAGTGTGTCAGTGTTATCCAAATGGACAGGTGTGTCAGAGTTTTATCAGTGGACAGGATGTTACCATGGTTATCATTGGACATGGTGTGTCAGTGTTTATTAATGGACAGGTGTGTCAGTGCTATCAATGGACAGGTGTGTCAGTGTTATCAATACCCATGTGTGTCAGTGTTATAGTGGACATGGTGTGTCAGTGTTTATCAGTGACAAGGGAGAGCAGTTTATCAATGGACAGGGTGTGTCAGTGTTACAATGGACTGTGTGTTTACAGTAGATAACAATGGAAGGTTGTGTCAGTGTTATCAGTGGACTGGGGTTCAGAGTTATCAGTAGACAGGGTGTGTCAGTGTTATCAATAACAGAGTGTGTCAGTGTTTATCAATGACAGAGTGTGTCATTGTTATCAGTGGACAGGGAGTGTCAGGTTATCGTGGACATGGTGTGTCAGTGTTATCAGTCGACAGGGTTGTGGTTCATGTTATCAGTGGACAGGGAGTGTCAGTGTTATCAAAGGACAGAGTGTGTCGTGTTATCAATCTACAGGGTGTGTCAGTGTATCATAGGACAGCTTAGGCTGTTGTTTCAGTGAATTCAGTGGAATGGTGTGTCATTTTTAGTCAATGTACAGGGAGAGTCCAGTGTTAACAATGGACAGGGTTTGTTCAGTGTTATCATGGACAGGGTGTGGTCATTGTATCAGTGGACTAGGCTGTGTTGGTCCCATGTTATCTTATCAGTGTATGGTGTGTCCAGAGTTATCCATGGACAGGTGTGTCGTGTAACAATTGGACAGGGTGTAGTCAGTGTTTATCATTGGAAGGGAGTGTCAGTGTATCAGTTGGACAGGTTTGTGTCATGTTATCAGTGGACAGGGAGTGTGTCATGTTATCAGTGGACAGGGTGTGACAGTGTTATCAGTCGACAGGGTGTGTCAGAGTTATCAGTGACAGGGTGTGTGCCAGTGTTTATCAGTGGACAACAGGAGTGTCATGTTATCAGTGGACCAGGGTTGTGGTGTGTGGTCAGTGTTATCGGAGACAGGGTGGTGTCAGTGTTATCAATAGACAAAGTGTTCAGTGTTTATTCATGGACAGAGTGCGTCAGTGTTATCAGTGGACAGGGTGTGGGTCAGTGTTATAAGTGGGACAGGGTGTGCAGTGTTATCAATGGACATGGTGTGTCAGTGTTATCAACGGACATAGTGTTTCAGTGTTATCATGGACAGGGTGTGTCAGTGATAACAGTGACAGGATGTGTCAGTGTTAACAGTGGAGAGGGTGTGTACAGTGCAATCAATGGACAGGGTGTGTCATGATATCAATGGACAGGGTGAGTCAGTGATTATTAGTGGACAGGGTTTGTCATGTATAACAATGGACAAGGGTTTTTGGTGTCAGTGTTATCAATAGACAGAGTGTGCAGTGTTCTTCAATGGACAGAGTGTGTCGAAGTTATCAACGGACAGAGTGTGTCACGTGGATATCAGTGGACATAAGTGACGCAGTGTTATCAAAGGACAGGGGTGTTCTGTGTTCATCATGGACATGTGTTGTCAGTGGTTATCAATAGACAGGGTTGTCATTGTTATCAGTGGGACATGGTGAGTCAGTGTATCAATGGACAGGTTGTGTCAGTGGATAACAAAGGACAGGGTGTGTCAGTGTTATCATGGACAAGGGTGTGTCAGAGTTATCAATGGACATGTGTTTCAGTGTCATCATCGACAGATTGATAGACAGTGTTATCAAGTGGACAGGAGTTTGTTCTGTGTTATCAGTGATGGTGTAGTCAGTGTTATCAAATGGACAGGGTGTGGTCATGTTTACAAAGGACAGGGTGTGTCATTGTTAACAGTGGACAGGGTGTTATCATGTTTATCAGTGGACAGGTGTGTCAGCGTTATCAGACGACAGGGTGTGTTTCAGGATAATCAGTGGACCAGGGTGTGTGTCAGTGTTATCAGTGGACAGGTGTGTCAGTGTTATCAGTGGACAGGGGTGAGTCAGTGATACAGTAGACCGGTGTGTGTGATAGGATCTCATGACCAGGGTGATCAGTGTTAATCAATAGACAACACAGTGTGGTCAGTGTTAACAATGACAGAGTGTTTCCAGTGTTTATCAGTGGACAGGGTGTGTCAGTGTTAACAGTTGACAGTGTGTGGTCAGTGGTTAACAATGGACAGGAGTGGTCATGTATCAACGGACAGAGTGTGTCCGTGTTATCAATGGACAGGTTGTGTCATGTGTTATCATGGTCAGATGTGTCAGTGTATATCAATACACAGGTGTTCAGTGTTATCAGTGGATGTGGTGTCAGTGCTATCAATGAACAGGTGTGTCAGTGTTTATCAAATGACAGGGTTGTCAGTGTTATCATGACAGGGTGTTCAGTGCATCCATGGACAGGGTGTGTCCGTGTTTATCAATGACAGGGTTGTGGTCAGTGTTTATCAATGGACATGGAATGTCCTTGTTTAATCAATGGACAGGGTTTGGGTCAGTGTTATCACTGGACAGGATGTTCCCGTTTTATCAATTGACAGTGGTGTAGTCAGGTGTATCACTGACATGGTGTGTCAGTGCTATCAGAGGACAAGGTGTGTCAGTGTTATCAAATGGACCGGGTGTGTCAGAGTTATCATGGACAGGGTGTGGTCATTGTTTATCAAGGACAGGGTGTGTGTCAGTGTTATCATACACAGGGTGTGTCAGTGTTTATCATGGGACAGTGTGTGTTCAGAGTTATCAGTGGACAGGGTGTGTGTCATGTGTTATCATGGACATGGTGTGTGGCAGTGTTATCAATTACAGGGTGTGTGTCATGTTATCAAGAGGACAGGTGTGTGACAGTGTTATCAATGGACAGGGTGTGTCAGTGTTTCAGTGGACAATGGTGTGTCAAGTGTTTTATAATCAAATTTTTTTGGACATGGTGTGTCAGTTAATCAGTGGACATGTGTGTCAGAGTTATCATGGACAGGGTGTGTGTCAGTGTTATCAGTGACAGGGTGTGATTTCAGTGATTATCAGGACAGGGTGTCCATATATCAGAGTAACCCATGGTGTTCAGTGTTATCAGTGACAAGGTTGTCAGTGATATCAAGGAAGGGGTGTTTCAGTGTTATCAATGGACAGAGTGTGTCATTGTTATCAGTGGACAGGATGTGTCAGTGTTAGCAGTGGCAGGGGGTATCAGTGTTATCAAGACAGAGTTTTCCTGTGTGATCAATAGACAGAGTGGTGTCAGTGTTATCAATGGACAGAGTGGTGGCAAAGTTAACAACGGACAATGTAGTGTCATTCTTAGCAGGGGACATGGTGTGTCAGTTTTAATCAATGTACAGGGATTCAGTGTAATCATGGACCCAGTGGTGAGTTCAGTGGTTGATCAATTTATCAGGTGTGGGGTTCAGTGTTAATCATGGAAAAAGGGTGTGTCAGTGTAATCAATGGACATGTGTGTCAGTGTTAACAATGGACAGGGTGTGTCAGTGTTATCAGTGGACAGGGTTTGTCAGTGTTATCAATGGCCAGAGTGTGTCAGTGTTAACATCGACAGGTGTGTCAGTGTTATCAGTGGACAGAGGATGTGTCAGTGTTATCAGTGGATGGTGTGTCAGTGGTTATCAATGACAGGGTGTGTCAGTGTTAACAATGGACAGGTTGTGTCATTGTAATCAGTGGGACAGGGTGTGTCAGTGTTATCTTTGGACAGGGTGTTCCAGTGTTATCATTGACAGGGTGTGGCCCGTGGACAGGGTGTTCAGTGTTATCAGTCGGACAGGGTGTGATCAGTGATAACAGTGGACAGGGTTTATTTGGGGTGTGTCAGTGTTATCATGACAGGGTGTGTCAGTGTTATCAGTGGACAGGCTGTATGTGTGTGTGATGTGTGTCAGTGTTATCAGTGACAGGGTGTTGTCAATGTTATCAATAACAAAGGGTGTCAGTGTTATCAATGCGCAGAGTGCGTCATGGTTATCAGTGACAGGGTGTGTCATTGTTATCAGTGGACAGGGTGTGTCATGTTATCCAATGGACAGGGAATGTCAGTGTTATCAACGGAACAGAGTGTGTCATGTATCAAAGGACCAGGTTGTGTCAATGTTATCAGTGGACAGGATGTGTCAGTGTTATCAGTGTGAGGTGTGTCAGTGCTATCAATGGACAGGTGTGTCGTGTTATCAATGGACAGGGTGTGCAGTGTTAATAGTGGACTGGTGTGTCAGTGTTATCAATGGACAGGGTGTGTCAGTAATCAGTGCACAGTGTAATTCAGTGTTATCAATAGACAGAGTGTTACAGTTATCAATAGACAGATGTGTCAGTTGATGGTCTACAATGGACAGAGTGTGTCGATGTTATCAACGACAGAGTGGTCCACGTGTTATCAGTGTACATGGTGTGTCAGTGTTTCAATGGACAGGGAGTGCTGAGTTATCAATGGACAAGGGTGTGTCAGTGTTATCAATAGACAGGGTGTGTCAGTGTTTATCAGTGACCAGTGTGTCAGTGTTATCAATGGACAGGGTGGTGTCATGTTAACAATTGGACAGGGTGTGTCATTGTTATATCAGTGGACAGAGGTGTGTCAGTAGTTATCAATGGACAGGGTGTGGTCAGTGTCATCAGTCGACAGATTGTGTCAGTGTTATCAAGGCAGGAGGTGTTGTCAGTGTTAACAGTGATGGTGTGTCAGTGTTATCAATTGGACAGGGTGTGTCAGTGTTAACAATGGACAGGTGTGTCATGTTAACCGTGACAAGGGAGTGTTCAGTGTTATCAAGGACAGGGAGTGTCAGTGTTATCAGTCGACAGGGTGTGTTCAAGAGTTATCAGTGGACCGGGTGTGTGTCATGATATCAGTGGACATGGTGTGACAGTGTTTTATAATGGACAGGGTGTGTGTGTGTCCAGTGTTTATCAGTGGACTAGGGTTTTCAGTGTTATCCATAGACAAAGTGGTGTCAGTGTTAACAATGGACATGTGTGCTAGTGTTATCAGTGGACAGGGTTGTGTCATGTTAATCATGGACAAGGGTGTGTCAGAGTTATCAATGTACAGGGTGTGTCGGTTATCAACGACAGAGTGGTGTCAGTGTTTAACATGGACAGGGTGTGTCCAGAGTTATCATGTGGACAGGATGTCGTCAGTGTATCAGTGGACATGGTTGTGTCATGTTAATTAACTGAGTTGTCCTTAGTGAGTCAGTGTTTATCAGTGACAGGATGTTTCAGTGTTATCAGTGAGAGGGTGTGTCAGAGCTATCATTGGACAGGGGAGTTTCAGTGTAATCAATGGACAGTTGTGTCAGTGTTTTTAGTGAGACAGGGTGTCAGTGTTTATCAATGACAGGGTGTGACAGTGATATCAATGGCCAGGGTGTGTCAGTGTTATCAATGGACTGAGTGTGTCCCAGTGATAACAATGACAGGTTGTGACATGATATCAGTGGACTGGTGTGTCAAGAGTTTTATCAGTAGACATGTGTGTCATGTTGTCAATAGACAGAGTGTGACAGTGTTATCAATGGACGATTTGTCAGTGTATCAACGACAGGGTGTTGTCAGTGTTACATGGATGTGGAGGGTGGTCAGTGATAACATGGACAGGGTGTGACAGTGTTATACAGTGGACAGGTGTGTCAGTGTTTATCAGTGGACAGGGTGTGTCATGTAATCAGATCGACATGGTGTGTGTCATTGTAAACAAGTGGACAGGGTGAGATGTCAGTGATATCATGGTCAGGGTGTGTCAGTGTTATCATGGACAGGGAGTGTGTGTGTGTGTCTGTGTTATCATTGGACAGGTGTGTCAGAGTTATCAACAGTACAAAGTGTGTCAGTGGTTATCAATGGACATTGGTGTGTCATGTTATCAGTGACCAGGGTGTGTCACTGTTTAAGCAGTGGACACGTGTGTTTCAGTGTTACAATGGACAGGGGGTGGAGTCCGTGTTATCAACGACAGAGTGTGTCAGTTTTTATCAATGGACAGGGTGTGTCAGTGTTATCAGTGGACAGGATGGGTCCCAGTGTTATCCAGTGGACAGGTGTGAACAGTGTTAATTAATGGACAGGTTGTGTCAGTGGGTATCAGTTGACAGAAGATGTCAGTGTTATCAAGGAGAGGGTGTTTCAGTGCATAATCAATGGACCAGTGTGTTTCAGTGTTATCAATGACTAGGTGTGTCAGTGTTATTAGATGGACAGGGTGTGAGTGTCATTGTTATCAGTGGATAAGGTTGTGTCAGTGTTATCAATGGACAGGGTGGTCAGTGTTAACAGTGGACAGGATGACAGTGTTGGTCAATGGACCAGGGTGTGTCAGTGTTATCATGGACATTGTGTGTCGGTGTTATCAATGACAGGGTGTGTCAGTGTATCCAGTGACAGGGGTTTCAGTTTTATTCAATGGACATGGTGTGTCAGCGTGTATCAGTGGACAGGGTGTGCCGTGTTATCAGTGGACTTGTATGAGTGTCAGGATATCAATGGACAGGGTGTGTCATAGTTATCAGTGGACAGGGTGTGTCAGTGTTATCAATGGACAGTGTGTCATTAGTGTTATCAGTGGACAGGTGTGTCAGTGTTTATCAATGTCAGGGTGAGTCCGTGTATATCAGTTGACAGTTGTGTCCAGAGTTTCAGTGGACAGGGTGTGTCAGTGATATCAATGGACAGGGAGTGACCATGTTACATAGGACCAAGGTGTGTCAGGTGTTATCATGTGGACAGTGTGTGTCAGTGTTATCAAGGACAGGTTTGTGTCAGTGTTATCATTGGACAGGTTTGTGTCAGTGTTAACAGGTGGGACACAGGGTGTGGTCAGTGGGTTATCAATTTGGACAGTGTATGAGTGTCAGTGTATCAACGGACGGTGTGTTATAGCGTTATCAATGTTGTTGAGAAGAGAAGTGGAGAGTATATAGCTTTCAGTTAAAAATGAAGAATAAGTTAAAGTGTTGGCACGTTCGAAAGTGCAGATGGTCTAGCGCGTGCTAAAGGCAAGGTTTTATTGAAAGAAAAAAACTTGGGAAAAGGGACTGGGAAAATGTGGGTGAAATGGAGGAAGGAGAGGTGAGATAGTGGGAGAAGAGGAGTGACGAGAGCTGCCTGGCGGCGACAGATTAAAAAATGGAGAGGGGGGGGGGGGGGGAGGGGACCATAGAGTGTGTGTGTGGGGTGGGAATGGGGAAAGTCAGGGGTGGGGGGAAGGAAAGTGGAACAACAAAGAACCTCAACGACACATGACCGTTCGGTCTTTAGCAGACAGTAACGCATTGAAAACATAGAATGGTGAGGAGAAGGGGGGAAAAAACATGACGCGAAACGTCAACCTATGTCTCAAAGGGCCAACAGATGTAGGGCAGTGTGTTCCATGGATGAAATCGTTCTCGTGTACACTCCCTTTCCCCTCCGTCTTCCCTTTTCTCTCCTTCAATCTCTAGCAGTAGTACTGTGCGCATGAAGGTGAGTAAATAATTGGAGATCAGCTACAGGAAAAATCGTAGGAACTTCAGTAAATCGCTGAGGTAAAACTGTATGCACACATGTAAACAACACCCCTCCCCAACCCACTCCACCGAATAACACAAGAGAAAATGAGATAGTAAAAAAAAAGTGCCGTTCGGACTTTTCGTAATTCCTTTAGGCAGGCTGTGGAAAGTCACGTTCGCAGGATTTTCTTCTCACGATATGTCTCCTGGCGAAGTTAACACTCTCTCTCTCTCTCTCTCTCTCTCTCTCTCTCTCTCTCTCTCTCTCTCTGTGTGTTGTGTGTGTGTGTGTGTGTGTGTGTGTGTGTGTGTGTGTGTGTGTGTGTGTGTGTTGTGTGTGTGTGTGTGATTCATTTAACGTCTTTCCACTAATCGTAATATTAGACACACTGTGTGTGTGTGTGTGTGTGTGTGTGTGTGTGTGTGTGTGTGTGTGTGTGTGTGTGTGTGTGTGAGAGAGAGAGAGAGAGAGAGAGAGAGAGACATAAAATGAAGTAATATTCCGAGCATACGATGACATTATGGTTCTAGTGAGCCAGGCCTACCTCTGTAGACCACTAATATCCTGCCTCGCAGGGTGTCACTATATGTTGCTACGGGAGTGTTCACTTTTTCCTCTGCTTTGCTGCCATACCTAGATTTAGACGTCTGGTCTGATTTCTCAAAAGCTGAAGCCGTTGCTTTCCACCTCCCTCCTACCGCCCCCCCCCCCCCCTCCCCCCACACCCCCTCTGCACACCTCACCATTTCCCTCGTCAATTATAACTAAAATGATGCATTCCAGTTCTCAGCATCAGTCACAATTAAGCATTTTAGTCTAGTCTCAAACTGTCATGTTAAAGGTCAATTAAAACAACGCTCTCAATGTTAAAAAAAAAAAAAGTTATGTGCATTCATTCATCGCAGATGCAGCGTCACATTAGAACGAAGAATCCAAGACACTTGGTTTACATGTTCTAAACTCACGCACGCACGCACGCACGCACGCACGCACGCACGCACGCACGCACGCGTCACATTAGAACGAAGAATCCAAGACACTTGGTTTACATGTTCTAAACTCACACACACACGCACGCACGCACACACACACGCACACACGCACGCACGCACGCACGCACGCACGCACGCGCACGCGCACACGCACACGCACACACACACACATGGAGGATTAGAAATCTACACGGCCTGTATCATTCCACACTAAACCAACATTTGATGCACAAACAGGCGACAGGATTCTCTACTCCTTTGGCTGCTGGTGCTTTCATGGTGCCATGCCGATGAGCTTATGTCTCAACAGGTCTCTGCTTTAGTCGTACAGAATTGCCAGCAGTTCAGTCGTTCAATATTCCATGCACAAACAGCGTCACAATCCATTTAGCACACTTCACATACACAGCCGATCCAAAATCCGTTTCATCACTGTACGACACCTTACCAATGTTGATGATACACATCAGCTCGAATTGCCGACATTTCTCAGTTTCTTGTATACTCGTGGCAGATATGCACACTGAAAGTAATCATGGTTGAAGAAACAATATAGACTATTGTGCAACGTCTGAATTCACTGAAATAGAAAGGGCACGTGGTTAGCAAATATCCGGAGTAAATGATAGAGCCATCAATATACATTCCATAATCATTGTTCCGTCATTATTTATACAAACGAAGCGTTGTTAAACGAAAACGCTATTTGTTAACCGTAAGGCACACACAAACAAATAGAAAGCAGTGTACGACCACGTCACATACAATGCAGACAAAGGACACATCGACAGAACACTGGTTTCTACAGCGTGAATGGGAAGTCTAGTGTGGCGTTCAGGAGATGGAAAAGGCAGCTTTACATGTCCTTTATGCATTCAAAATATTAACTTTGTTTTCTTGTATCCGTGTGACAGACGTCGCCTCGACTACTAAGTTTATATTGGAATTTGCTGCCCCAATTGTAAAAAAAAAAAATTAAAAAAAAAAAAAAAACTACTAGATTGAAAGACTTCAAATTTTCAGCAAAAATCTATGGAAAGCTGAAGTTTGGTTCGCACTTGTTATATTCAGGGGGATGTTGTCACGGACAAAAAGAGAAAAACCGAATTCGTGGTCAGTCGCCAGCCGGTTCGAATCGGCTTAAGCCCGACTCAGACATCTCGGCGCCGGCAGACGACTTTAACCCGTCGCCTCAGCCAATTAAAGGCTATTTTTAGTTCTCACGGGACAGCACCGTTCCCGTAGACAGTCGGAGTGGCCGACCAACGTCTCAATAGGTCTGGCCAGACGGATCGCGACGTCTGGGCCAGACTGATCCGGTTAATTTACAGTTGGGCCAGACATCGCTGGCTAAAGTAGGAAGGGAGAAGGTATTGTGTAGTGGGGGTGAAATCAAGCTAATTAATTAAATGCCCCGTTTGACCACCACAGAGAGTAAGGCGTGTAGGCGTGACTTTCATGAGTCGCATGTCCAATGAATTATGGGGGAGGTGACCTTTTACGAGGCGGGAAAAATTCTGACCAATGGTACTCGCCCTTTTGACAGATCGGAACGGGATAAGAAAGATGTGAGAGTGAGAGAACGAGAGGAGGGGAGAACAGAACAGGACAGACAGACAGAGAGAGAGAGAGAAGGTTCTGAGAGTAGTCTCTACTCGAGAGAAAAAGGAGAGAGATGAGAGGAGTGAACAGAAACCGAGTTGAAGCATTAGCACTAGATAGAGTCTGTAGAGCAAGGACTAAGGAGGGATGTGAGAGAGAGAGTCGCTAACTAAATGAAGAGAAAAAAAAAGAAAAAGAAAAAGGAAAAGAAAAGCAACCATGTCCATTTGATAGAGCAGACTAGAAGAGGAGAGAGGAGAGAGTGCAATGCGTTAATGCAGGAAGAAAGGAGAACAGATCAATGTCTGTATAGTAGTCACTGTTCGATTTGAACCGGGGTTCGACCTCATACCTGGCAGCGCCACTTTCATCAGCAGTCCAACCTGACCAACGCCAGCGGTCTAACCTGACCAGTGCCAGCAGTCCAACCTAACCAGTGCCAGCAGTCCAACCTGACCAGTGCCAGCAGTTGTGTTGTGCTTGTGAAAGTGACAGTGAAAAGAAACAAAGAAAAAAAAAGGGAAAGAAAAGACAGTGATTCGTGAATAGTTTAAGATCACCTGCCAGGTAAAGTAGAAATCTATTTATACCCGGGTTAGTTAATGATGATTTAGATAAATGGTTTTGTGAAGTTCAAGGAAAGAGAGAATGTTTTATTTTGTTTGACTCCATATGCATTGATGTTTGGTTCTATGATCATGTGTAGTAAAGTTATAGACTTTACTAGTGGTTTGATGTGATGAATGCATGATATATGAATGAGATTGTAAGCAAGCTGTGAGTGTGTTTGGGCTGTGCGTAGTCCTTCCTCCACTGACATACCCGAGGTTGACAATTTATTGGCGAGCCTGCCAGGATATTCTGGCCCATTTATTATAATTGTTCAACTTCTCAGAGAGGAAGTGGGTGGGATTCAAGTATTGTAATCCTAAGACAAGCTAGTGTCTTACTGTATGTTTCCAAGATAGTTAAATACTAGGCTTGGCATTGCTTCCAAGATAGTTAACACTAGGCTTGGCATTTCAGCCCCAGAGTACTTATTTCGCACAGATTGCCTATAATTCGCTCTCATAGTTGGGTCAGGCGCTAGGCGTCTTATAAAAAACTAATTACGTTGTCCCAAGCTAATATTATCATTCATAGGATTGTGCTATCACGTCACTCGTGTCGGTAACCACCAGTTTGGCTGTCGTAGGAATAAAATCTTGTTAAAAAAAAAAAGATATAATGGCGGGCGAAAGGAACACCCTATTGAAACAACTTGTGAGCGTCGCTCGTGATTTAGGCTACTCGGGAGAAGAGATGCGAGCATTCGTTGCAACCCAACAAAAGATGGAAATAGATAGCGAGCGGAAAGATCGCCGGTCGCAGTAGAAATAGCCATAGCAGAGCAGGAAAAGATTAAGCTACGAAACGCAGGAACAGAAGATTAAGGATTCAGGCCTAATGATAATCAGGCAGGGAAACGCAGGAAACAGAAAGACTAAAGGTTCAATTAGAGTTAAGAAAGTGAGAATGCAGAGGGAACCACCGCTGATGGTATCTCAGTTCCGTGACAGGCCTTTGCGCAGTTAAACCCCCCGACCAAGTTGCCAAATTCCTCTGAAGGATCAGATTCGATTATGCGTACATCCAGTCGTGGGGGAAACGTTGTTGCTACTAGTCAGGGTTGGCTTCAAGAGGGGGCCGTCATGTTGACAGCGCTATTGAACGGTTAAGGCATACAGAGTTTCACTTCGTTTACCAGCAACTACAATCCGATTTTGGTGCTGTGAAGGAGTCCATTGATGAAGAGGATTTTGAACCCTCACAGAGAGGGGTTCAGAAAGACATTTCGTTCAGCTAGATACAAGCAGGTGAAACGTACACTCATTTGTGCACGTCTAATCCACTATTTTGAGAAGTGTTAAGTTGAGTGGTACGAGAAAGGAGTCGCTGAGTTGAAAGAAGCTGGTTATGAAAACAGTAGGGGGGGTGGGGTCCCCCCCAGGGTTGCAGTCCTGAGTTAACTATACATTTGAAAGAGAGACAGCCAGAGACAGCAGGGAGTTGCTGAAGTTAGCAGAGGTGTACAGGGAGGCACGTTTGGGCACTAAGGTGCAGGAGAAACAGGTGCCAGCACAGTGAGAAGAGTGCAAGGAGACTAGGGGAGTTTTCTGCAAAGTCTGCAAACCCAGTGGTGGGCAGAAAGGAGGACAAAGGACAATATGTGTTTCATTTGTCACAAGAAGGGACATGTGGCGAGGGATGTCGCATGAGGTTCCAGAAGGCAGCAGCCTTGCAAGAGGTTGATAAGGGTCGCCAGGGAAACGACCTGCAGTGAACCAAAAGGGATCCATCTGAAGAGGGTGGAGTGCGGCCTATGGCTAGCACTGGACAGCAGTCAGTGTCAGGGATGGAGGGCACTAGGCTGAGTGGTTCATTACCAGTGGAAAAAGGGTGGATTGGCCAGCAGGGGGTAAAAGTGTTACGGGACACTGGTTTTCATTGGTGTAGTAAGAACAACGCTGGTCGGGGAAGGGGATTTGACAGGGCAAATCCAACCTGAACTCTAATCGATGGCCTGAGGGATTTCCAGTTGCAAGATAGAAGTACGTACCCCTTATTTCTCGGGCGAGTTGTCTGCGCGGTGATGGAGAAACCCCTTTATGATTTGATCTTTGGGAAAAATATTCCGGGTGCAAGGATCCAGGGATCCTGATTGTTGACTGCTACAGGGGCAGCAGTTCAAACAGGGAGCAAGAAGGAGGAAAAGGTTGATAAACCGTAGTCGGTCCAGAAAGGGAAGTCGGGCTTTGATGTTCGCCTGAGAGTTTAGGCACGCAGGAACAAGACCCTTCCTCGTAAAGTCTTGGGAGTTGGCAAGAGGTGGAGAGAAACAGTGGTTTAAGGGGAGGTGAGACAGAATTTCTGTGAAAGCGGTTTTTTTACCGAGTGTTCACCAAGGGGAAACAGGAAGGTGACAACTCAGTAAGGGTACCAGCATTGTATCGGACACTGCCCAGGTCATGGGTACACAGTCGCTCAGGCGGGCATCTCGGCCCCGCAAAACGGCGGGACGAATCTTTGATGTTTTTCCATTGGCCAGGGGCAATGGCAGACATAAAGCGTTCTGCATGTCATGTGATGTGTCAAAGGTCAGCCACAAGGGGGTGAAGAGGAAGGCCCTCTTAAACAGCCCCCTTTAATTGAACACACCATTCAGGAGTTGGCTGGTTGATCTAAATTTGGCCCAATCTCCCCCCTGTTCCAAAGGGGCACAGGTATGTGTTGACGCTCGGGGACACGCGACCAGATATCCAGAAGCAGTCGCATTGAAAGGCTAAAACGCAACAGGTCCTGAAGGGCTGTGACATTTTCTCTCGCGTGGGTGGCCATCACAAATTCTCAGTGACAGGGGGTCCAGTTTCACCTCAGGCGTGATGAGGGAGGTCAACAGGCTGCTAGGGATCACACAGTTTCTCACTACCCCATACCACCCAAAAAGCAATGGCTTGGGGGGAAAGTTCAATGTGTGCTGAAGGGCATCTTAAAGAAGCTCTGTGAGGAAAGCCACAGAGGGACCGTTACATTCCAGCGCACTGTTCGCCTACGGGGAAGCCCCTCAGGAGAGCACAGGCTTTTCCCACCATTTGAGCTGCTGTATGGGCGGACAGTTCATGGGGCCAGTGTGTATTCTCAAAGAGCTTGGGCCGGGGAACAGGATCAAGAGTCAAAACCACTTATCATATGTGGTGGACCTACGCAATAGGGTAGAGGAGACATGTAAGGGGTGCAAGGGAAAGTTTTGCAGGAGGCTAGGGTCTTCAGAAAAGCAATAGACGGAAGGAGAGGAAGCAATTCCCCCAAGTGGGAGATCAGTCCTGTTACTGCTTCCCACGGATCACAACAAGCTGGCTGATGCATTTTGGAAAAGGGCCATTCACCATCATTGGGAAAAAGGGAGATCAGGGTTACCGAATTTAGTGAATGGGAAACCAAACTTTCCATGCAATTTTCTCCGCAAATATATTCACGTGAGACTCAGCACATAGGCGCAGCAGCAATCATTGATGGAGGTAAAAGGGGACCCAGCAAAGAAGGGGAATTTTGGGTTTCCTGAGTTTCCAGGGGAAGAGTCTACAGGGATGTGTCACTGTATGAAGGCTAACAGTAGGAGACAGGAGGAAGGTTTGGGCTCCTAGAACAGTATAGGGCGTCCCTGACTGATAAAACCAGGGAGGGGCAACTCTAGAGACCTGTACGGTGGAGGTAACATCGCAAAAACCCGTACATGTGAAACCCTACCCGTCCCGTATGCCC
>CM031601.1:14650174-14662674 GCA_018398815.1 Conus ventricosus
ATGTTCCTGATGTCTGCTTCCAGGTTCATGTACCAGGTGTTTCTTGGCCGACCTCTTTCCATACATGGTCCTAGCGTTCCATGTTCCGATGTTGGCTGCCATGGTTGAAAGAAAGGCGGTCGGCCTTGTGGCTTCCCGAAATTTCAGGCTTTCACCACATGCCGTCATACATCTTCTGTCAAAGACCCATCCCTTCCCAGGGCTGAGGTGTCGATTTGATTCCTGGTTGGCATTTTCGTAGCTGTGGTTTGTTTTACGGGGTGGGGTAGCTGGCCCCACGCCCAACCCTCCTCCTTTATCCGGGCTTGGGACCGGCATGATTCCCAAAAAGGGTGTCCTGGCGGAGTTTTCTCATAGCTTCCCCTCACCATTACCTCATACCCGCGTCCACCTTTCCTTCCCCATTTTTTCCGGCTTCTATCATCTCTTCAATTTTGTTCCATGAATGTTACTTCCCTTATCTTTTCAATGTTTACTTTGTTGTCTTCCATTTTTTTTACGTTTTCATGCTTTCCTACTTTATCCATTTTCACTCCCACCCCCTTCCCCGCCCCAACATCTTTTTTGTTTTTTTAATTTCCCTGTCTTTTCCTACTGTTCAATGTTTGCCTGATTAGTCTGCACTTGTTCCAACTTTTCCGGACATTTCAAATATTTATCTTTTTTTATCCTTGTTCTTTTTTTTTCATTATTTTCGACATGTCATATATTAGCACCGGGACACCTGGTTGAAGTTCCGCAAAGTCAGCATGACCTTTCACCTTCCTGAATCTTCATACTGTGCCGGGAAACGAGGCCGCCTAGAGGGAAAGAGGGAAAGTGGGGTGGCCTTTGCACAGTGGACAGGTTGGAAGATGCTGTCCAAAGAACGAAGCTACACCTCACAGCCATTTGGCAGGGCACAACAGTATGTCCATCATGTAATAATGAAATAAAATCAACGACGATCGTGAGCGCTTACGATCTATCTAAGCGAACAGAGTGTGTCATGCTAGTGTTTTTAGCACCGTTGTGTTGGTATTTTCTTCCCCTTGTGTTTTTGGCACTGTTGTGTTGGGAATTTCTCCCCTTGTGTTTTTGGCACTGTTGTGTTGGGAATTTCTCCCCTTGTGTTTTTAGCACTGTTGTGTTGGGAATCCCCCCCCCCTCCCTCCCCCCTTGTGTTTTTGGCACTGTTGTGTTGGGAATTTCTCCCCCTTGTGTTTTTAGCACTGTTGTGTTGGGAATTTCTTCCCCTTGTGTTTTTGACACTGTTGTGTTGAGAATTTCTTCCCCTTGTGTTTTTAGCACTGTTGTGTTGGGAATTTTCCCCTTGTGTTTTTAGCACTGTTGTGTTGGGAATTTTTCCCCCTTGTGTTTTTAGCACTGTTCTTTTTCAGTGACTTTACGTGACTGATCTGTGGCAAGTGCCCCACCTTCTCTATATTCTTCAGCTCCCCTGATTCCCTTTCTCAGACAGTGCCCCTCTCACAACCTTGAAGCGACTTGCTGGGTACCTGTGGTGCGTCTCTCCCGCAGTGCCAGCCCCATGAGCTGGAATCCACTGATGTAGCTCATGTGTTTCTAAGGATCTGGGAGTGTGCAAGCCTGCTACAGTTTGTGTCGTTACTGTGATGAGCTGCTACAGTTTGTGTCGTTACTGTGATGAGCTGCTACAGTTTGTGTCGTTACTGTGATGAGCTGCTACAGTTTGTGTCGTTACTGTGATGAGCTGGTTTGCAGATGACGACCACAATTTCATTTCCTATTGTCCTCTTTTATTTAAAAACCATTAACACAGTGACAGAAAAACACACGCACGGCTGTGACAGCCAATTCTTAGGACCTTGAAACATATATCGAATGCGGGGACTTTAGTGTTGGCTATAGCTAAAAAGGATTAATTCCGTATTTCGAAATATTCGTAGGATTTTTCCTTCAGCTGAAATGATTTTTCGTTGCCTAAGATCAAATGGTATGAAATTTACTATGTCACTTTGGTTAGGGTATGTTGCAGGCGCTACTTGACCCAGCGGCCAAGTCTTTCGGATTTCGAAGTATATGTTCTTTTTTCTTTCGTTTTATTTTTCTTTCTTCTTTTATCGTTCATTCTTTCTTTCCTTTCCTTTCTCAATCAAGTACTTAAAAGAATGGGAGACGATGTGTTTCTGAAGAGAGTAGCGTGATCAGTGAGGGGCCGTTTGCGTTCACCGGAAGATCTGAGAAGTGGGCTTTCCGCAGTATAGAAGACATTGCTATCCGGGCTGGGTAACCTAGCACCCACTGCCTACTCCAGTGAAACACGTGTCCTGTGTACCTCTTCGGGGCTTTTGGTCTCTCTGACGAAACACATGGAGCACTGTCTGTTCTTGCGGACATCTGCACTTCTCATTTCCATCTGATGTGGCCTGAGCTAGGGGTGGTATAGTGATTCTCTCTCTCTCTCTCTCTCTCTCTCATCTCTCTCTCTCTCTCTCTCTCTCTCTCTCTCTCTCTCGGCGCGCGCGCGCGCGCACGCGCACACACACACACACACACACACACACACACACACACACACACACACACACACGGGCTTGCACACACTGCATGGACATACACACATACACATACACGCACGTGTGCTGGCGCCCACTCACACAGAGCGCAACATTATGAACACAAGAATGAAAATCAATACAGTAGTCCAGATAACATCAACTTGTATCCGTGGTTGGATCGCTTTGTCGCAAATTCTATACATTTCGAACATATCTCACTCATCTATTATTTCCACTTCTCACTCATTCGGATCTGGTGCTCTTGATATGAATGTTAAGAGCGTTTAATTTTTCACGATAACATTTAAAATGCTTCCATTTGCCAAACCGACGGAACTGAATTATTCAATCTGTCACTGAGGTAAAGGACTCACGTTTGCATGTAAACAACAGTGAATCGCATACGTTGCGAGATTATAAATTTACAACCGACCTAACGTTAACCACTCGTACACATAATCACCCCACCCCCCCACCCCACCCCCACCACTTCGTTTCCCTCTCTACCCTAGGCAATGAATCCAATATTTTTTGACTGCATACCATCATGGGTGGTGAGAGTACCATATGTTTCACAGAGTTATTCATTTTTCAGGTTTAATTAGTGATTTTATATTCTCTCAAGGATTGCTCATTCTGTCCGTCCACTCCATGTGTCTGGTGCATGGTGAGGGAGAATGGTGGGTGTATGGTGCATAGTGAGGGAGAGCGGTGGGTGCATGGTGCATGGTGAGGGAGAATGGTGGGTGTATGGTGTATGGTGAGGGAGAACGGTGGGTGTTTGGTGCATGGTGAGGGAGAATGGTGGATGCATGGTGAGGGAGATGGTGGGTGTTTGGTGCATGATGAGGGAGAATGGTGGGTGTTTGGTGCATGATGAGGGAGAATGGTGGGTGTTTGGTGCATGGTGAGGGAAAACAGTGGGTGTTTGTTGCATGGTCAGGGAGAATGGTGGGTGTTTGGTGCATGGTCAGGGAGAATGGTGGGTGCATGGTGTATGGTGAGGGAGAATGGTGGGTGTTTGGTGCATGGTGAGGGAGAATGGTGGGTGTTTGGTGCATGGTGAGGGAGAATGGTGGGTGTTTGGTGTATGGTGAGGGAGATTGGTGGGTGTTTGGTGTATGGTGAGGAGAGAACGGTGGGTGCATGGTGTATGGTGAGGGAGAATGGTGGGTGTTTGGTGTATGGTGAGGGAGAATGGTGGGTGCATGGTGCATGGTGAGGGAGAATGGTGGGTGTTTGGTGTATGGTGAGGGAGAACGGTGGATGCATGGTGCATGGTGAGGGAGAATGGTGGGTGTTTGGTGTATGGTGAGGGAGAACGGTGGATGCATGGTGCATGGTGAGGGAGAATGGTGGGTGTTTGGTGTATGGTGAGGGAGAACGGTGGATTCATGGTGCATGGTGAGGGAGAATGGTGGTGTTTGGTGTATGGTGAGGGAGAACGGTGGGTGCATGGTGTATGGTGAGGGAGAATGGTGGGTGTTTGGTGCATGGTGAAAGAGAACGGTGGGTGCATGGTGTATGGTGAGGGAGAACGGTGGGTGTTTGGTGCATGGTGAGGGAGAACGGTGGGTGTTTGGTGAGGGAGAACGGTGGGTGTTTGGTGCATGGTGAGGGAGAACGGTGGATGTTTGGTGCATGGTGAGGGAGAATGGTGGGTGCATGGTGTATGGTGAGGGAGAACGGTGGGTGTTTGGTGCATGGTGAGGGAGAACGGTGGGTGCATGGTGAGGGAGAACGGTGGGTGTTTGGTGCATGGTGAGGGGAGAACGGTGGGTGTTTGGTGTATGGTGAGGGAGAACGGTGGGTGTTTGGTGCATGGTGAGGGAGAACGGTGGGTGTTTGGTGCATGGTGAGGGAGAACGGTGGGTGTTTGGTGCATGGTGAGGGAGAACGGTGGGTGTTTGGTGCATGGTGAGGGAGAATGGTGGGTGTTTGGTGTATGGTGAGGGAGAACGGTGGGTGTTTGGTGCATGGTGAGGAAGAACGGTGGGTGTTTGGTGCATGGTGAGGGAGAATGGTGGGTGTTTGGTGTATGGTGAGGGAGAACGGTGGGTGTTTGGTGCATGGTGAGGGAGAACGGTGGGCGTTTGGTGTATGGTGAGGGAGAACGGTGGGTGTTTGGTGCACGGTGAGGGAGAACGGTGGGTGTTTGGTGCATGGTGAGGGAGAATGGTGGGTGCATGGTGCATGGTAAGGGAGAATGGTGGTCTTTGGTGCTTGGTGAGGGAGAACGGTGGGTGTTTGGTGTATGGTGAGGGAGAACGGTGGGTGTTTGGTGTATGGTGAGGGAGAATGGTGGTCTTTGGTGCATGGTGAGGGAGAATGGTGGGCGGAGGCTAAGATGACTCTATTTCATCCAGAATGAAGACATCAAAGAACTGATTGCCGGCGTCTGCCGCATTGTGAAATGGAATCTTTTCACACACACACACGCACGCACGCACGCACGCACGCACGCACGCACGCACGCACGCACGCACGCACACACACACACACCACCACACACACACACACACCACAACACACACACACACACATGCACGCAGTTCACCCCTTTTGGGGAGAACAAATCGCTGTCAGTTCAGCCCTTTGGGGAGAACAAATGCCTGTCTGTTCAGCCTTTGGGGGAGAACAAATGCCTGTCTGTTCAGCCTTTAGGGGAAAACAAATGCCTGTCAGTTCAGCCCTTTGGGGGAGAACAAATGCCTGTCTGTTCAGCCTTTTGGGGAGAACAAATGCCTGTCAGTTCAGCCCTTTGGGGAGAACAAATCGCTGTCAGTTCACCCCTTTGGGGGAGAACAAATGGCTGTCAGTTCACCCCTTTGGGGAGAACAAATGGCTGTCAGTTCACCCCTTTGGGGGAGAACAAATGGCTGTCAGTTCACCCCTTTGGGGAGAACAAATGGCTGTCAGTTCACCCTTTGGGGAGAACAAATTGCTGTCAGTTCACCCCTTTGGGGGAGAACAAATGGCTGTCAGTTCACCCCTTTGGGGAGAACAAATGGCTGTCAGTTCACCCCTTTGGGGGAGAACAAATGGCTGTCAGTTCAGCCCTTTGGGGAGAACAAATGGCTGTCAGTTCAGCCCTTTGGGAGAGAACAAATGGCTGTCAGTTCAGCCCTTTGGGGGAGAACAAATGGCTGTCAGTTCACCCCTTTGGGGGAGAACAAATGGCTGTCAGTTCACCCCTTTGGGGGAGAACAAATCGCTGTCAGTTCACCCCTTTGGGGGAGAACAAATCGCTGTGAAGTCACCCTTTTGGGGGAGAACGAATCGCTGTCAGTTCACCCTTTTGGGGGAGAACGAATCGCTGTCAGTTCAGCCCAGTGGGGGAGAACAAATGGCTGTCAGTTCACCCCTTTGGGGGAGAACAAATCGCTGTCAGTTCACCCCTTTGGGGGAGAACAAATCGCTATCCATATTTGGAAAGTCATTGCTACGCTTGTGCCACATATTTCAGTTTTCTCCACTTTCAACCCTACCGCCTTCTCCGTCCCCAAAGTCCTGACCCCACACCCCCACCCTCCTCCCCCTACCGCCAAAAATGTTCAAATGTGTCAAAATGACAAAAGTATAGGGGTGGAGGGGGTCTGGACAGGGTGTGTCAGTGTTATCAATACACAGGGTGTGTCAGTGTTATCAATACACAGGGTGTGTCAGTGTTATCAGTGGATGGTGTGTCAGTGTTATCAATGGACAGGGTGTGTCAGTGTTATCAGTGGACAGGATGTGTCCGTGTTATCAATGGACAGGGTGTGTCAGTGTTATCAATTCACAGGGTGTGTCAGTGTTATCAGTGGACATGGTGTGTCAGTGTTATCAGTGGGCATGGTGTGTCAGTGTTATCAACGGAGAGGGTGTGTCAGTGTTATCAGTGGACATGGTGTGTCAGTGTTATCAGTGGACAGGGTGTGTCAGTTTTATCAGTGGACAGGGTGTGTGTCAGTGTTATCAGTGGACAGGGTGTGTCAGTGTTCTCAGTGGACATGGTGTGTCAGTTTTATCAGTGGACAGGGTGTGTCAGTGTTATCAACGGACAGAGTGTGTCAGTGTTATCAATAGACAGAGTGTGTCATTGTTATCATGGACAGAGTGTGTCAGTGTTATCAACGGACAAAGTGTGTCAGTGTTATCAGTGGACATGGTGTGTCAGTGTTATCAGTGGACAGGGTGTGTCAGTGTTATCAGTGGACAGGGTGTGTCAGTGTTATCAGTGAACAGGGTGTGTCAGTGTTATCAATACACAGGGTGTGTCAGTGTTGTCAGTGGACAGGGTGTGTGTCAGTGTTATCAGTGGACAGGGTGTGTCAGTGTTATCAGTGGACACGGTGTGTGTCAGTGTTATCAGTGGACAGGGTGTGTCAGTGTTATCAGTGACAGGGTGTGTCAGTGTTATCAACGGACAGAGTGTGTCAGTGTTATCAGTGGACAGGATGTGTCAGTGTTATCAATGGACAGGGTGTGTCAGTGTTATCAGTGGACAGGGTGTGTCAGTGTTATCAGTGGACAGGTGTGGTCAGTGTTATCATAGACAGAGTGTGCAGTGTTTATCAGTAGACAGAGTGTGCAAGTGTTATCAATTGACAGAATGTGTCAGTGTTATCATGGACAGGGTGTGTCAGTGTTATCAGTGGACAGGGTGTGTCCGTGTTATCAGTGGACAGGATGTGTCCGTGTTATCAATGGACTTTGTGTGTCAGTGTTATCAGTGGACAGGATGTGTCAGTGTTATCAATGGACAGGGTGTGTCAGTGTTATCAATGGACAGGGTGTGTCAGTGGTTATCAATGGACAGGGTGTGCAGTGTTATCAATGGACTTTGTGTGTCAGTGTTATCAGTGGACAGGATGTGTCAGTGTTATCAATGGACAGGGTGTGTCAGTGTTATCAATGGACAAGGGTGTGTCAGTGTTATCAGTGGACAGGATGTGTCAGTGTTATCAATGGACAGGGTGTGTCAGTGTTATCATGGACAGGGTGTGTCAGTGTATCAGTGGACATTGTGTGTCATGGTTATCAATGGACAGGGTGTGTCAGTGGTTATCAATGGACAGGTGTGTCAGTGTTGTCAGTGGACAGGATGTGTCAGTGTTATCAATGGACAGGGTGTGTGTCAGTGTTATCAATGGACAGGGTGTGTCAGTGTTATCATGGACAGGGTGTGTCAGTGTTATCAGTGGACAGAGTGTGTCAGTGTTATCAATGGACAGGGTGTGTCAGTATTATCAGTGGACAGGGTGTGTCAGTGTTATCAATACACAGGTGTGTGTCAGTGTTGTCAGTGGACAGGGTGTGTGTCAGTGTTATCAGTGGACAGGGTGTGTGTCAGTTTTTATCAATGGACAGGGTGTGTGTCAGTGTTATCAGTGGACAGGGTGTGTCAGTGTTATCATTGGACAGTGTATGTGTGTCAGTGTTATCAACGGACGGTGTGTTAGCGTTATCAATGTTGTGTGAAAAAGAGTGGGAGAGTATTTAGCTTTCAGTGAAATATGAGAATATGTTAAAGTGTTGGCAACGTTCGAAAGCAGATGGTCTTGGCGCGTGCTAAAGGCAAGTTTTATTGAAAAGGAAAAAAACTTGCAAAAAGGGACTGGGAAAATGTGGGGGAAATGGGAAGGAGAGGTGAGACAGTGGGAGAAGAGGAGTGACGAGAGCTGCCTGGCGGCGACAGATTAAAAAGGAGAGGGGGGGGGGGGGGGAGGGGAGGGACGATAGAGTGTGTGTGGGGGGGGGGTGGGAATGGGGAAAGTCAGGGGTGGGGGAAGGAAAGTGGGAACAACAAAGAACCTCAACGACACATGACCGTTCGGTCTTTAGCAGACAGTAACGCATTGAAAACATAGAATGGTGAGGAGAAGGGTGAAAAAACATGACGCGAAACGTCAACCTATGTCTCAAAGGGCCAACAGATGTTAGTCCAGTACCTGCTATAAGTCCGTCAACAATGTCTCAAAGGGCCAACAGATGTTAGTCCAGTACCTGCTATAAGTCCCGTGTACATTATGGTGTTAGGAGAATTTCTCACTTGATTTTAGTCAAGGGGCACCTGGACATGAAAAATCACGGAGGTGATCGGGCACCACCCTGGTACATTTTGCGTAATGGCCGATTCAAATATGGCCGCCACCGCCGCCGTTGAAAATCCTAACGTTTTGTGTTTTGACAATATTACACTTGTAACACTTCTAATCCAACTGATTTTGGTGTGCTGAGTTTATTTCTGGTATTATTTTGTCCATTGGGGTCATCTTGACCTTCAAATGCCATTGTCAAGGTAATTTTCTTGTACCAACGGTCTTGACCGTAACCTGGCGATATTCTCGCAGTAACAACACAGGGCTCCTTACATAATGCCACTAAATTCTGACATGCAATTTCACTGTATGATTCACTATTAAAGATATAAGTCATTCTGATCTTGAATTCACAAGTGAACGCCGTTGTCACCTATTCAACTAAAACTGTCTTTGCTGCTTTTTCACCTTTTTTCTGTATTGCGTGGTCAATGACACATCCCAACAGAAACAGAAAAAGTTCTCAAGTATGCAACAAACATGCTCAATGTGACTGTAATTGTCTCTTTCCATCACTGATTGGAACAATGGAGAATTATCTGTTTTTCCATGGCAGAATGCGACGCAGCAAACTCCAGTAGAACAGCACCCACACTGTCGAGGTCACACTTGTCTGCGCACTTGCATATTGTGAGCAAAGTGGGTGGCAAGGGCTTCATGCATTTAGTTGGCAACAGGGCGTCAAAATGATGCTCCCACCCATGTTCTAGTGTTCTAGGTAGCCCTCACGTTGTTGACTGGCCGCCCCAAGTAGATGGCATGCTTTGTGCACCAGAAAGGCTTCTCTGTGGATGTGACCTCTGATGACACTGCTTGTGGGTGGGAGAGAGTCAATTCCAGCTGTAGCACTGCTGTAGTTCTCCACTCTGAGCTGGTTGAACATTTCAGCAGTTGTTGTTGATCTGACACCCACCCAGACATGTACACGGTACATTTCCGCCAGAGCTTCATCTTGCTCTGACAAGCTGTCCGTCGCTCAAAAGTCGTCAGATGCTGTACAGGGTCAGCTGCCATAGCAGCGTTCTTCGCCCCTACCTTAGTCACACAGTCATCTCCAGTCAGTATGTGTTGCTTTGATCACTGACTTGGCCAGCGGTGCTCCCAAGCCTAGAAACTGCTTGGTGCAGTGGAAGCATCCGCCGCTTCTCACGTGTGCCAAACTGCTGCCAGATTTCCTTCAACCCCAGCGCTTGGAACTGAGGGGTGTAGTGAAGCAGTAGTGCGAAAGTGTCCGTGTCGTTGGAAACTACTAATAACTCTCTTGCATTGTTTGACGCGAACAGCCCACTCCACATCTACTACCAGTCTGGCGTCTGCCTCTTCAATCCAGCTGTGCAGGTCCGGGATTTCTTCACCGCCAGCTCAAATCAACACAAAGAAAACAGAAACCATGAGAGTCAACAACCAACAACGAGACCCACTACGACTGCAACAGCAAGACATCACTGAAGTGATAAGTTTGTCTACCTCGGCAGTGTGGTCAGCAAAGATGGAGGTACAGATGAGGATATCAAGAGCCGCATCAATAAAGCCAGGCACATCTTTATTACGCTACGGCCTATCTGGAATCCTCTGCCCTCTCGCTCCACAACAAGAATCAGAATCTTCAATTCAAATGTAAAACCTGTCCTTCCATATGGTTTCTGATACGTGGCGAACAACAAAGACAAACACTCACAAACTCCAAACATTTATCAACAGATGTCTGCGAAACATTGTGAACATCAGATGGACAGATATTATTGCCAATACAGAACTGTGGAACAAGACCAAGCAAGTTCCAATAAAATCAGAAATCAGAAACGGAAGTGGGGATGGATTGGCCACACCCTCAGAAAAATCTCCATCCAGCATCACAAGACAAGCCCTTGAATGGAACCCCCAGGGCAAAAGAAGAGTGGGAAGACAAGACAGACATGGCGAAGGAGTACCGACGCAGAGGTGAAGGTCGCCGGAATGACGTGGGCCGAGCTGAAGAGGATCTCCCGAAACCGTGTCCGCTGGAAGAATGTGGTTGCGGCCCTATGTTCACCAGGGAATTCAGAGGACTAAGTCAAGTAAGTCAAGTCACCTCATCATCAGAGACGACAGAGCTGGCGATGATGACAAGATTTCCTTCAGCTCGATTGCTCACCATGTCTTGAACCAGCAGCTGAAGATTCTGTTTGTTCTTCTCAGATGCCCAGAACTTGTCAAGCTGTCGAGGGATAGGTGTGTCTGCGTTCATGCCAATATTGTCAATGGGCGTCACACCAGCTCGCCTCATGGGCGTCCTTCTTTCAGGGAAAGTTCAACGTATGAATCTAACAGCAGGTGAACGTAGTACGACTCATGGCAGAGGCTTGTGGCTGATGTGATGACTGCAGTGACTACATCACCGAGGGTAGAGAATTCTGCTAGCGGCATCTGTCGCATCTTTGACATGAAGTCTACCACAACATGAGTGGGAAGAAGAGACGTCTGTTGTGTGAGGTCCAGTTCAGATTCAATTTCCACCACCAAGTGTTGACTTGTTGACGTGAGCGGGAAGATCACCATCAAACAGTGGAGTCACTGGCAGCAGATCGTGTGCACGTATCTGCTTTGATGTCCATGCCATGCTCCTTTGCAAGTGTCCATGGTTCTCTGTGCCTCCACAATGTCCTTGAAGGCCACGTCCAAACACGCCACATTCCACCAGTGCGTTCGTCTAAGCCAGAACCTCGAAGCAGTTTGCCCTGGCACCCGAGCAAAATGGCGAGTCCAGTGGAAGGGTCCCAAGCAGATGAGCAGATCCTTGAACTGTTCTGTCTCATGCAGGTAAAATCTGCCGCCGCAGCAAACACGCCTTCATCGCACCAAACTGCTATTGATGCTTGGTTCAGCTGTCTGCAACAACTTTGAAAGTTTGTGAGGCCACTGACCCTGTACAGCATCTGACGAACTTTGGATAGACAGACAGATTGTCAGAGCAAGATGAAGCTCTGGCAGAAATGTACCGTTGTACATGTCTGGGCGGGTGTCAGACCAACAACAACTGCTGAAATGTTCAACCAGCTCAGAGTGGAGAACTACAGCAGTGCTACAGCTGGAATTGACTCTCTCCCACCCACAAGCAGTGTCATCAGAGGCCACATCCATAGAGGAGCCTTTCTGGTGCACAAAGCATGCCATCTGCTTGGGGCGGCCAGTCCACGTGAGGACTACCTAGAACCACTAGAACATGTGTGGGAGCAACATTTTGACACCCAGTTGCCAATTAAATGCATGAAGCACTTGCCACCACTTTGCTCACAATATGCAGTGGGCAGACAAGTGTGACACTCGACGGTGTGGGTGCTGTTCTACTGGAGTTTGCTGCGTCACATTCTGCCATGGAAAAGCAAATAATTCTCCATGTTCCAATCAGTGATGGAAGAGACAATTACAGTCACATTGAGCATGATGTTTGCATACTTGAGAACTTTTTCTGTTTCTGTTGGGATGTGTCATTGACCACACAATACAGAAAAAAGTGGAAAAGCAGCAAAGACAGTTTAGTTGAATAGGTGAAAACGGCGTTCACTTGTGAATTCAAGATCAGAATGACTTATATCTTTAATAGTGAATCATACAGTGAAATGCATGTCAGAATTAGTAGCATTATGTATAGGAGCACTGTTGTTACAGCTAGAATATCGCCAGGTTACAGTCAAGACCGTCAGCATAAAGAAAATTACCTTGACAATGGCATTTGAAGGTCAAGATGACCCCAAATGGACAAAATAATACCGGAAATGAACTCAGCACACCAAAATCAGTTGGAATTAGAAGTGTTACAAGTATTATATTGTCAAAACACAAAAGTTAGGATTTTCACGGCGGCGGGTGGCGGCCATATTTGAATCGGCCATTACGCAAAATGTACCAGGGTGGTGCC
>CM031601.1:14666895-14699288 GCA_018398815.1 Conus ventricosus
TTACACGGAAAGACGCTGAATTAGAAATGCATTTGTTCAAATTTTTTTTCATCTCTGGTTTACTTTTAATTATCAGTATGCATTTCAGGCTGCATGAATCGTCAAAGTCTGTAGTTTCTGGCGACTGGTAGAAGAGCATGGAATCAGTTGTGGCTATGATTCCCAGATTGTCAAACTAAGTGATTTTATTTTACTACATTTTTATGTACAAGAGAGCTGAGCACACACAAACGTGTGTCTGCAATACTGACAAAAATGAGACAGTGCTGAACACCTGACAGTCTGTACGGCAGAAGTCAGTGCCCTGGTCACCATAGCAACCAGCCGGCCATACATCCCGGTTCCATAACAAGTCAGTGCCTTTTAACGTGAATCATAGTGACCTGTCTGTGACCCTCGCATGACTGGCCTGCATGATGTTTCCTTTGCTGCCTTCAGGGCACTGCTTGAGCCGAACTGTCTCTGCCGTCTCATCGCAATGTTCTAGTGTCAATTCCAACCAAGGTCAAAGTTGAAATGGCTCATCGTTTCTAACAGCTGAGACCATTACAATCCATGGAATCCCCCTGTCCTCAGCATCTCTCCTCTACAATCCATGGAATCCCCCTGTCCTCAGCATCTCTCCTCTACAATCCATGGAATCCCCTGTCCTCAGCATCTCTCCGCTACAATCCATGGAATCCCCCTGTCCTCAGCATCTCTCCGCTACAATCCATTGAATCCCCCTGTCCTCAGCATCTCTCCGCTACAATCCATGGAATCCCCCTGTCCTCAGCATCTCTCCGCTACAATCCATGGAATCCCCCAGTCCTCAGCATCTCTCCTCTACAATCCATGGAATCCCCCAGTCCTCAGCATCTCTCTGTTACAATCCATGGAATCCCCTGTCCTCGGTATCTAACTGATTGGTTGCACCTGGATACGCCATCACGTCAACTCCGGTCTTCTTCTGACTCTCCTGTTGTTGTTGTCGTACCCTGGCTAAAAGACTCCAGCGATCATCCGAACACCCGAAGTACTTGAACACTAGGTACAAGTGCATCAGCTGGGGATGAGAACATTACGTGTGTGACTTTTTTTTTTTTTATTACCCCGCCAGGTGGGCAGCCACACTCCGACTTCGAGAGATTTTGGAGACTGATGATGTTACGCTAGGAGCTTGTCACGACTGAAGACAATCCCCGCACAACTATGCAGAGCATAACAACATTTTGATGTCGCCTTGGTGTTCTAGCCTATGTCAGTTGGTCTGACACAGCCTTCACCCACAGCGTGACTCTCCTGATTCTCATCTTTCCCGAATCCCTCTGTTCATACAAACATTTGTGGTCAGCGGTTTTCCGCCTGCCAAGTGCATAAACCGACCCGTTTCTCAAGGACTGGCAAGTCAGTTCTTGCACATCTTTGGCTTCTTAAACAGTGCCACAAATCTTCTTTTCGTATGCGAACCACATCACTCGGTACAAAGATTCTATAGTGTGCCCCCTTCGATCAGATAAACATTTTCCCCAATTCTAACACCTGGGTAGTTTTCGGAAAGAATTTTTTAAAAAGGGGAAAAGGTTCATCTCTTGTCATTCCTGTTTTGTTGACATCCTCTTCTCCATGGACAGACACATATCCCATCACAGTGAACTTGGGCACAGGAAACTGACACCTCCACTGTGGAACAATGTGTTTGCGTGGCTCAGTTCCTGACACGGTAACGCGGAACAATGTGTCTGCGTGGCTCAGTTCCTGACACCACCACTGTGGAACAATGTGTCTGCGTGGATCAGTTCTTGACACCACCACTGTGGAACAATGTGTCTGCGTGGCTCAGTTCCTGACACCACCACTGTGGAACAATGTGTCTGCGTGGATCAGTTCCTGACACCACCACTGTGGAACAATGTGTCTGCGTGGATCAGTTCCTGACACCACTGTGGAACAATGTGTCTGCTTGGATCAGTTCCTGACACCACTGTGGAACAATGTGTCTGCGTGGCCCAGTTCCTGACACCACTGTGGAACAATGTGTCTGCGTGGATCAGTTCCTGACACCACCGTGGAACAATGTGTCTGGGTGGATCAGTTCCTGACACCACTGTGGAACAATGTGTCTGCGTGGATCAGTTCCTGACAACACTGTGGAACAATGTGTCTGGGTGGATCAGTTCCTGACACCACTGTGGAACAATGTGTCTGCGTGGATCAGTTCCTGACACCACTGTGGAACAATGTGTCTGCGTGGATCAGTTCCTGACACCACTGTGGAACAATGTGCCTGCGTGGCCCAGTTCCTGACACCACTGTGGAACAATGTGTGCGTGGCCAAGTTCCTGACACCTCCACTGGGGAACAATGTGTCTGCGTGGCCCAGTTCCTGACACCTCCACTGTGGAACAATGTGTCTGCGTGGCCCAGTTCCTGACACCTCCACTGGGGAACAATGTGTCTGGGTGGCTCAGTTCCTGACACCTCCACTGTGGAACAATGTGTCTGCGTGGCCCAGTTCCTGACACCTCCACTGTGGAACAATGTGTCTGCGTGGCTCAGTTCCTGACACCACTGGGGAACAATGTGTCTGGGTGGCTCAGTTCCTGACACCTCCACTGTGGAACAATGTGTCTGCGTGGCTCAGTTCCTTACAACCTCCACTGTGGAACAATGTGTCTGCGTGGCTCAGTTCTTGACACCTCCACTGGGAACAATGTGTCTGCGTGGCTCAGTTCTTGACACCTCCACTGTGGAACAATGTGTCTGTGTGGCTCAGTTCCTGACACCTCCACTGTGGAACAATGTGTCTGCGTGGCTCAGTTCCTTACACCTCCACTGTGGAACAATGTGTCTGCGTGGCTCAGTTCTTGACGCCTCCACTGTGGAACATTGTGTCTGCGTGGCTCAGTTCTTGACACCTCCACTGTGGAACAATGTGTCTGCGTGGCTCAGTTCCTGACACCTCCACTGTGGAACAATGTGTCTGTGTGGCTCAGTTCCTGACACCTCCACTGTGGAACAATGTGTCTGCGTGTGGAACAATGTGTCTTCGTGGCCTAGTTCCTGACACCACTGTGGAACAATGTGTCTGCGTGGCTCGGTTCCTGACACCTCCACTGTGGAACAATGTGTCTGCGTGGTTCAGGCCGATTTCCAAACAATCATGACTAATGTGTTGACTGCCAGTATATCCAAACAATCGTGACTAATGCGTGGCTCAGTTCCTGACACCTCCACTGTGGAACAATGTGTCTGCGTGGCTCAGTTCTTGACACCTCCACTGTGGAACAATGTGTCTGCGTGGCTCAGTTCCTGACACCTCCACTGTGGAACATTGTGTCTGCGTGTGGAACAATGTGTCTTCGTGGCCTAGTTCCTGACACCACTGTGGAACAATGTGTCTGCGTGGCTCGGTTCCTGACACTCCACTGTGGAACAATGTGTCCTGCGTGGTTCAGGCCGATTCCCAAACAATCATGACTAATGTGTTGACTGCCAGTATATCCAAACAATCGTGACTAATGTGTTGACTATCAGTATATATCCAAACAATCATGACTAATGTGTTGACTATCAGTATATCCAAACAATCATGACTAATGTGTTGACTATCAGTATATATCCAAACAATCATGACTAATGTGTTGACTATCAGTATATCCAAAAAAATCATGACTAAGTGCTGACTGTCAGTATATCCAAACAATCATGACTAATGTGTTGACTGTCAGTATATCCAAACAATCATGACTAATGTGTTGACTGTCAGTATATCCACTCGGTCCTGGTCTGCTTGTATGTTGCTCGGCAGACTCCAAGAAATGGTAAGGAAAATTTTTGAAAAACGTTTTGTGACATCTCTCTCTCTCTCTCTCTCTCTCTCTCTCTCTCTCTCTCTCTCTCTCTCTCTCTCTCTCTCTCTCTCTCTCCTCTCCTCTCTCTCTTACAAATATTTTATAAAAACATATTGTGTAAACAAGTTGTTTGTTGATCGTGAAGAAAACTGTACTCTTTCCTTTTCATCCATCTCTCTCTCTCTCTCACTTTCTCTCTCTCTCTCTCTCTCTCTCTCTCTCTCTCTTCTCTCTCTCTCTCTCTCTCTCTCTCTCTCCTCTCTCTCTCTCTCTCTCTCAATCTGTGTGTGTGTGTGTGTGTGTGTGTGTGTGTGTGTGTGTGTGTGTGTGGTGTGTGTGTGTGTGTGTGTGTGTGTGTTGCGTGTGTGTGTGTGTGTGTGTGTGTGTGTGTTATTCAAATAACAAAAATAATGTCACACAGCCACGCGCAAGCTTGTTTCAATCAACGCAAGCCACACAGAATGTGAACACAGCCTGTATCAAACACAGCCGCGTTTCGTTTGTGTCTAATTCAATGGTGCCAACACACACAAATTCCGCCTGAGAAAAAACAACAGACATTGAAAGGGTATTGAACAAATGCAGTTTCCATGCCACTGAACACAAGTGGATTTCTAAATGGTTGAAAAAAGAGAGAGCAGATTGAGGGCTGCCTGTTGTTGACCATCTTAATGCATTCTGCGGCGAAACAATGTGTTAGGAAGAATTCGAATGTATGTGAAGGAGGTTGGAAGCAGGTTGAGGAGCGGGAGAGTGTAAAGCCCAGTTTCCATGGCAGTCAGGACAACTGAAGTGCTAGCATCATCCTCGTGCAGATGTTCCTGATGGTTTGGCGTGGAGGAAGAGTCGGGGAACAGGACTGGGAACGATGGGAAGAGGAAGGCGTGCGGACGGAGAGGGCGGAGTGTAAAGAATGGAGATGACACATTGGACAGGAAGAGGAGTAAGCTGCCAATCGGCGACATAACGACCAGGGATGAAGGAGAGCGGGAGAGGGCGGGGGGTGGGGGGATAAGGTGGGGAGCAAAGGGACATAGAATGGAGGGTGGGCAAAGAGCCTTGGTTCCACTTTCTTCCGTCGGAAAGTATACGGAGAAAATGAGATGACGTGGGAAAAGTATAATAACCCACTCCATAATGGAAAACATCAACAGATGTGTTTGGGTGATCAATTTCCTTCTCATGCGCACACCCCCCACCCACCACCCACCCCACCCCCCACCCCACCCCCTTTCTTCCTTCTCCTCCTTTCCCTTCACTCACACCCCCGACATTTCCGAACACTCGCTTCTGTCAGTGTTGTAACTGAGAAAAACGTTGAACAGATGGCTGACCAAATTTACTGCCTGCAGTGTCCTAGTTAACAGTGATCACAACTAACCAGCAACACGTAACGCCGGTGTAGTCTGCAACATTGATTCACTATTATCAGTGGAGAAAAAGAACATAGAGTGTTGATTGTTGAGACGAGTTAGGATCCACCAAACCTTCGGCAAGTTGAAAGGTCCAAACTCTACAGAAGACCCAGTTTCCAAACCCTACAGACCATCAAAGCGTCCAGATCCAAGAGGCAGTCAAAAGGTCCACTCCCTTGTGATAGTTAAGATCCAAGAGGCAGTCAAAAGGTCCACTCCCTGGTGAAAGTTAAGATCCAAGAGGCAGTCAAAAGGTCCACTCCCTGGTGATAGTTAAGATCCAAGAGGCAGTCAAAAGGTCCACTCCCTGGTGATAGTTAAAAGGTTCAAACCCCACAGACCATCAAAGCGTCCAGATCCTAGAGGCAGTCAAAAGGTCCACTCCCTGGTGATAGATAAGATCCAAGAGGCAGTCAAAGGTCCACTCCCTGTGATAGTTAAGATCCAAGAGGCAGTCAAAAGGTCCACTCCCTGGTGATAGTTAAAAGGTTCAAACCCTACAGACCATCAAAGCGTCCAGATCCTAGAGGCAGTCAAAAGGTCCACTCCCTGGTGATAGTTAAGATCCAAGAGGCAGTCAAAAGGTCCACTCCCTGGTGATAGTTAAGATCCAAGAGGCAGTCAAAAGGTCCACTCCCTGGTGATAGTTAAGATCCAAGAGGCAGTCAAAAGGTCCACTCCCTGGTGATAGTTAAAAGGTTCGAACTCAGAGACAATCAAAGGGTCCAAGCTTTAGAGACAATCAAAGGGTCAGGGCCTTTGAGACAAACAAAGTATCTGAGCCTTAGAGACAAAGTGTCTGAGCCTTAGAGACAAACAAAGGGTTGAGCCTTAGAGACAAACAAAGGGTCCGAGCCTTAGAGACAAAGGGTCCAAGCCTTAGAGACAAAGGGTCTGAGCCTTAGAGACAAAGGGTCTGAGCCTTAGAGACAAACAAAGGGTCTGAGCCTTAGAGACAAACAAAGGGTCCGAGCCTTAGAGACAAAGGGTCCAAGCCTTAGAGACAAAGGGTCTAAGCCTTAGAGACAAAGGGTCTGAGTCTTAGAGACAAACAAAGTGTCTGAGCCTTAGAGACAAACAAAGGGTCTGAGCCTTAGAGACAAACAAAGGGTCCGAGCCTTAGAGACAAAGGGTCCAAGCCTTAGAGACAAAGGGTCTGAGCCTTAGAGACAAAGGGTCTGAGCCTTAGAGACAAACAAAGGGTCCGAGCCTTAGAGACAAAGGGTCCAAGCCTTAGAGACAAACAAAGGGTCTAAGCCTTAGAGACAAACAAAGGGTCCGAGCCTTAGAGACAAAGGGTCCAAGCCTTAGAGACAAAGGGTCTGAGCCTTAGAGACAAGGGGTCTGAGCCTTAGAGACAAACAAAGGGTCTGAGCCTTTGAGACAAACAAAGGGTCCGAGCCTTAGAGACAATGGGTCCAAGCCTTAGAGACAAAGGGTCTGAGCCTTAGAGACAAGGGTCTGAGCCTTAGCGACAAACAAAGGGTCTGAGCCTTAGAGACAAACAAAGGGTCCGAGCCTTAGAGACAAAGGGTCCAAGTTTTAGAGACAAAGGGTCTGAGCCTTAGAGACAAATGGGTCTGAGCCTTAGAGACAAACAAAATGTCTGAGCCTTAGAGACAAACAAAGGGTCTGAGCCTTAGAGACAAAGGGTCTGAGCCTTAGAGACAAAGGGTCTGAGCCTTAGAGACAAACAAAGGGTCTTAAACCTTATAGACAATCAAAGGTCTGTGCCTTAGAGACAATCAAAGGGTCTGAGCCTTAGAGACAAACAAAGGGTCTGAGCCTTAGAGACAAACAAAGGTCTGAGCCTTAGAGACAAACAAAGGGTCTGAGCCTTAGAGACAAAGGGTCTGAGCCTTAGAGACAAACAAAGGGTCTGAGCCTTAGAGACAATCAAAGGGTCTGAGCCTTAGAGACAAACAAAGGGTCTGAGCCTTAGAGACAAACAAAGAGTCCGAGCCTTAGAGACAAAGGGCCCAAGCCTTATAGACAATCAAAGGGTCCGAGTCTTAGAGACAAATGGTCTGAGCCTTAGAGGCAATCAAGGGTTCCGAGCCTTAGAGGCAATCAAGGGTTACGAGCCTTAGAGGCAATCGAAGGGTCTAAAACTTTGTGTGTGTATGTTCTCTTTTTCTGTCTTACACCCCCCCCCCCCCCCCCCACACACCACATACACACACACACACACGCGCGCGCGTGCGCGCGCATGCATGCACACACGCACATTCGCTTGTGACATCTACTAAGTGCACGAAGAAAAAATTAGAAAACCGAAGCATGAAAATTAAACCGTAATGCAGAGAATCTAGTGACGGTGGAATAGTATTTGAATGGCGCCACCTTTGCACAAAACGGGCTCTTCATTTTCATTCGTATTGCCGATTCTGGCAACAACAGACTTTTTTCCCCTCCACCATCCCCGCCTATACTTTTTTTTTTTTTTTTGTTTCTGGCTTTTTTTGTTTTTGTTTTTGTTGTTGTTTTACTTTTCTTTTCTTTTTCTTTGGCTTTTTTTTTCTTTTTTTCTTTTTTTTTTTTTTTTTTCTGTAAAGGCGGTCCTTTTTTTTTCTTTCCTTTTCTTCCTCTTCTCTTCCCTTCAACTCTCACGCCCCATGCCAGTCTGTGTATGTTGTATTGCTATCATTGGACATTATCTTGCTGATTTTATTGTTTTGGCGTTTGCTACAGCGCGTCAGGGTTTATTTTTGTACTAGTGTTTGGTTTTGCGACACTTCCACACCGTATGTAACAAAATGATACAAGGGTTAAAACAAAAACAAACAAAAACAAACAAAAAAACAAAAAAGGAAGAAAGAAAGGCCCGGACATCTTCCGGGAACCATCCTTGAAACGAAAGACGAAGATACGTATGCAAGGATGATACACACTTGCACCTCCCCTCCCTCCCTTCCCTCATATCCCACACCCACTGTTTGTTGTGTGTGTGTGTGTGTGTGTGTGTGTGTGTGTGTGTGTGTGGTTGTGTGTGTGTGTGTGTTGTGTGCGTGCGTGCGTGCGTGCGTGCGTGCGTGCGTGCGTGCGTGCGTGCGTGCGTGTGTTTGTGTGTGTGTGTGTGTGTGTGTGTGTGTTTGTGTGTGTGTGTGTGTGTGTGCGTTGCGTGCGTGCGTGCGTGCGTGCGTGCGTGCGTGCGTGCGTGCGTGCGTGCGTGCGTGCGTGTGTGTGTGTGTGTGTGTGTGTGTGTGTGTGTGTGTGTGTGTGTGTGTGTATAATATTTGTAAAATATAAAGCTAACATTTTCAACAAAGCCGTTATACGAGTAAACCTTACAAAGCGCTAAGGAACATGAATTATTCATTAACTAAAAAGACAGAACATGCACAAATGCGCTTGAGCACAAAGTAGTGTGTGGGTGGCTGCTATTCACAGTGCCTGCTATTGTTCGTGTGAAAAGGAGAGCTGGAGCAGCGCGATACTTATGCTTTTGTGTGTGGTGTGTGTGTGTGTGTGTGTGTGTGTGTGTGTGTGTGTGTGTGTGTGTGTGTGTGTGTGTGTGTGTGTGTGTGTTGTGTGTGTGTGTGTTGTGTGTGTGTGTAATGTGTGTGTAATGTGTGTGTGTGTGTAATGTTTGTGTGTGTGTGTGTGTGTGTGTGGTGTGTGTGTGTGTGTGTGTGTGTGGTGTGTGTGTGCATCTGTCTGTCTGTCTGTCTGTCTGTCTGTCTGTCTGTCTGTCTGTCTGTCTGATGTGTGTGTGTGTGTGTGTGTGTGTGTGTGTGTGTGTGTGTGTGTGTGTGTGTGTGTGTGTGTGTGTGTGTGTGTGTGAATGAAAGAATTCACAGTGGAGGTGAATGGTCGACAGTTTCGACCTCACTGACAGCGGAAAGAAATGACACATATCCTGCCAACAAAGTTTCGCATTAAAGTCTGCGTACTGTATAACATCGTGAGACAGACATCATTCTTCTCATTTCATACGGCAGAAAAAAAAGGTTTTTTGTTTGTTTGTTTGACGGGGCGTGGGAGGGGGGGGGGGGATTAGGACAATTGGCTCCTCTGCTTTCTTTTTTGTTTTGTTTTTGTTTTTGTTTTTTAATCTTTGGGTAACGTTTGTGACCCAGTGTTATGTGTTGCCATGTTGCTTCAAGGGGCAGAGCTAAAGCAACGGTCATAAATTGCTAGCAGTTGTTTTCAGCGCGAAGCCTTGCAAGTCAATCATTTCTATTTTGGGGTTGGGTCTATTTCATGCCTGGTCGTAAAACTTGGTTAGAACATGTCGTTGATTACGCAAAAAAAAATTGGTATGACGTCACAGATTCGGGAAATATTCTGAGATTTGCTAGGCAAAGCTGAGCTATGTAAAAACCTGTTACATGTCTGGCATAGAAAGGTTCGGCGGATCAATAAGCTACATGGCAAGTGTCCGTGTCAAGACTGCTGTCATAAAGGCATTGCATTAAAAAGAAAAAGGCTTGTATTTTCCGCTTTCTTTTTTATCATTCCAAAATTAGAGAATCATAGAGAGCGATAACTGTGGATCTTCGTTTCATGTGTCTATAGTTCAGAATGTTGAATGTGTTCTGTATAAATCCTTCAAGAAACAGCTTGGTAGGCTTCACTTAATCATCCGGGACGAGTGTTCCAAGAACTGTCAACTCAGGTACAAGGCAATTGACCTATCGAGGAAATCAGTTTACTTTCCTGTATCAGTAGTACAGATAGCTTGATTTTGGGTCATAATGACAACAACATTCATAGCTTGACTTGGGTCATAATGACAACAACATTCATAGCTTGATTTGGGTCATAATGAAACAACATTCATAGCTTGATTTGGGTCATAATGACAACAACATTCATAGCTTGATTTTGGGTCATAATGACAACAACATTCATAGCTTGACTTGGGTCATAATGACAACAACATTCATAGCTTGATTTGGGTCATAATGAAAACAACATTCATAGCTTGATTTGGGTCATAATGACAACAACATTCATAGCTTGATTTGGGTCATAATGACAACAACATTCATATCTTGATTTGGTCATAATGACAACAACATTCATAGCTTGATTGGTCATAAGAAAAACATTCATGCAGAGCCGAAGTTTTCGTCAACAGACTAACTACTTGATTTTCGATAGATTCCTGCCATTCGATTAGTTTATCTTAATGATTAAATTCAGTTAATTTGACAATCCTTTGGAAAACCATAACACCAAGAAGTTTTCAATTCGGGGGGAGTTATTACATTTCTAGCTGCCAAACATGCAGCTCTTTTTTTTCCTTTACCTTTTTGTGTGACCTTCGAAGTTACAGTTCAAAAATTCATTTTCCAATATTTGGTGTTTTATGGACAGGGTTTTTATGGGTGTTATTTTTTTTATGTAACCCTTTTCTTTCCCATCCATTAACAAACGTTTGAGAGGTCTGCAACCTGGTAAGTTTAACACACTCTGTCTGCTATATTCAAAATTACCGACCGGTGGTCTTTTTCGAATCCTCCAGGTTATGTACATAAAAACACAAAGTAAAATAGTGCGGTGAAATCAGGTCACCCGACGACCTTTTATATGTCAAAGCTCTGAGAGAACTTTTCCATATATGAGTTCAAATTGGCAAACCTGGAGAAGTGGGGAAAAACAGACGATCATGACATGCCCCCTCTGCCATGAAAAACAGTGGAGCATGTCCTAAGCTCATGTAAAGTAGCCCCTGGTTCAAGTCAGGAACACGTGTGGCACAACCAAGGCTCCAAGAAACTGAGAAAATTACAGCCTCAATAAACATCACTCAGTTGCTGGGATGAAAAAACAGAGCCCATGAAATAAATGTTAGCGAACACGCCCAGAGAACGTGGTACAAACGAGTCCACAAGACGAAACCCAGCACAACGCCGATTCGACCTACTTAGGTCTTCCACGGTAGACATAAACGAATAAAACAACGAAAATTCACTAAGCTTTGATCGCTCGCTTCAGATCGCTTAGGCTAGGGAACAGCGCAAGGCAGAAAGGCTTGAACCCGCAGCGATCAAAGCTAAGTGGAATTTTCGTGTATTATTCTTTATGACTCAACCGAGGGAGACCTAAGAGGTCGAAACGCTGTTGTGTTTTTTGTCTATGTGACTCGTTTGTCCACGTCTCGGGCGGATCGCTAACATTTATTTAAGATATGTTTAGATTTCCGCCTGCAAGTACAGACTCCTTTGCAACTAGAGCCCTGAAAAGCAAGGCAGAAGCGGCAAAGAGAGTGTGTTTCAAGCTGGATCTGTCAAGAGGAACAAAAAGTGAACTTCAATAAGGCATAACATCTCCTACAACTATCAGGTGCCCATTGGTTAGAGTGCGTATTCCAAACAATTTAAGTGGAAAATGACTTCCCAGAAGGGATCAAGGGTTCGATCCCAGCCATGGCACGGATCTTAATATAGGGGGAAAAAGGGGCACAGATGGAACATCCGGAGTCAAGAACCGGGTGAGGCCCAACACCCCGCCCCCCCCCCCCCCCCCCCCCACTAGAGGACGAGATAAGGGCCGAAACATTTGCTTAAGGGCTCTCATCAGAGGACTCCTGCTGCCACGCGGTCTCCACGATTTTTCTACTATGAGCTTAAATTTTTGTTGTAAAAAAGGCTACAACAATCACCCCCTAAATCCAAATGCTTATCAGGAGGATTTTTGTCAGGGTTCGTTGTTGTTGGTTTGTTTGTTGTTTTGTTTTTAGATTATATAATCCCAATTATTACATCAAAAGCCTTTTTCAAAGTCCATACCAACGTGTAACACCCTGGACGAGATTTTCATTTCTGCGTAATGCAGATTCAATCATAAAAAATATAGCCTCTCACCGAAACATAACCTAACCGGACGAATCTTGTAATGAATGTTCACTTATTACCTTCAAAAGGTCTTGAAATTGAATGTAGATTGAAGATAGCCGCCTGTAATTCTTTACCAAGCCACAAAAATCCACTTACTGATGTCGTGTCCATCGTGATATCCGGATGGAAGTGGGGAGACAACGTTAAACAACGCTTGCAATCCTATGTGAGAACCTGGAAGGAATAAATGAGATAAATGGAAAATGAGGGACTGAGAAAACTGGAGGAATAAATGAGATAAAGAAAATGAGTGAACTGCATATTTACTTGTACGGGAAAACACTGAAAGAGCGCCAGTAGGCTGCTCTTACGGGCCGGCCCTCTACCTGGGAAGGCAGCCCGTAGAGTGAGTGAGGTAATGTGTTATTGTAAAGTCGCTTAGAGCTTGGTCTGTGAACCGATGATATGGCGCTATATAATACCAATAATCATGATTCTATTTTGCCTAAGCACGAGGTTCCTATTCTATATGAAACTTTAAATAAAATACCTTAGTCTCAAATTAGTATATAAATCTCTTAGGTACGCATGATTATTACTCCTCACTGACTGACATTTTACCTCTTTAGAAACCTCTAAGTTTGAATCTAACAACCAAATAAGCCTACAATTTGGGTCTACAAACGGGGGTGGTTTGTGGGATAGTTTTGACTGAGAGGTCCCGAGCCAGTCCCAAGCTTCGTTTATTGATATGCATTGGGGTTGGGGGGGGGGGGGGGGGCTTTAAGGAGGGCTGTGTCAAAGCAGGGGGGGGGGGGTGCTGGGGGGGGGGGGGGCGGGGGGGGGGGGGGTTGGTGGAATGGGGGAGGCGCGTTACTAGGGGTTTGACATGGGGGGGGGTGGGGGGGGAGGGGGGTGGGGGGGGGGGGGTGTAGGGGGGGTGGGGGGGGGGGGGGAGGGGGGGGATGGATGGTAGGGGAGGGGGATGGGGGGGTGATGTGGGTAGGGGGGGGGGTGATTTAGGGAGGTATAGGGTTTAGTGTTTATGGAAGAGGGAATGATTGGGAGTAGGGAGGAGAATATTTTATTTATGGGGAGGTTGATTCTGTTTGGGGGTTAATTATGGTGAGGGGTTAGGGGGGGGGGTTGGGGTTGGGGGGGGTTATATATTGGGAGGAGGATGTTATTTTTGGGGAAGGGGGGTAAGGGGAGGTTTGGGGGTTTTGTGGTGGGGGGTGTGGTGTTTGTTTGGTTGGGGGTGGGTGTAGGTGGGGTGTTTGGGGGGGGTGGGGGGGGGGTGGTTGGTTTGGGGGATTGGGGGTGTGGTGGGTGGGGGGGTTGGGGGGGGGTGTGGGGGGTTATTGGGGGGGGGGTGGGGGGGGGTGGGTTGGGGGGTTGGTTGGGGTGTGTTGGGGGGGGGGGGTTGGTGGGTTGGGGGGGGGTTTTTAGGGGAATTATTTTATTTTAACTGATTCGACATAATTATATCCTGGACTTTCCACCAGCCCAGGTACCCTTACCCTAGTAATACCACTATAAATGCACCCTTAACTAATTCAAAACTAGCGTTTCTTTGGCATACCAGCCGCGCGAAAGACTTGACCTGTAGATCGTCGAGCATGAGTGTGTGACACCGACTAAGCAAGAGAAAGAAACGAAGTAGCAAATGCAGAATACAAGAGTCCATAGAAAGAGTGCACATCCAGCAAAAACAAAAAGTTGCGGCCGTGAGGCACAAGTCCCAGCGAATAATTCAGAAAGCAAAGATTGAGAAAATGTTCCTTTCATGAAGTGCTGATCTAGTGTATAGTGGGCGGTCAGGACTTTTCCTTCGGCAGCACTATGCATCAGCAGGAGGATTAACGATTCTGCGAACCGGTCATCGGTAGAAGATCTGGAGCAGCTCCATATCACTGCACTGGAGAAGAAATTTTTTGGGACAGGTAAAGTCATCGGTTTGATCGGCATACCATACTAGAACAAACAGTTGAGGTTTTGTCTCGGACAATGCAATATGTTCCGTCCAGCAGTGTACAAACACGCTCAGTCCCTGCGGTGAGGGAAAAGTGTTTCCAGTTTGTACAAAGTGCTGTGATCAGGAGACAAGGTGAAGGAGACGGAGGAAAGAGAAGGTCCCCTCGCGCTCACTAGGAGGCCAATAACAGCAGTACTAGACAGGCACGCAAGTGATGAGCGTCCTTTTCGGACTCCAACCCACCACGGGGAAAATCTCGAAGTCATGGAATGTTGGGTGCAGCAGGTTTCAGTCAGTAAAGCAAAATCTAAGCATGCAACAAACAACTTAAAATTTATCAGTAGCATCATCGGCTATATGATCTTGTCATTGAAGAACGATTTAGTATTCTTGGTGGACAGTGAAGTTTTCTGGAGAAGAGGCTGATAGAGATTCTTTTAACAACCAACCTAAATTCTCAGTGGGTAACATAAGGGTAGGTTAAAGCAAATTGTCCGGGCCCTTGATCTATTATTGACAGAGAATAGACCTTCGGTAATTGCTCAACAGGAAACCCCTATTGACGCAAGTAAGAAGCTGCGAATTCCCAGGTTTTCTCCTGCTATACTCAAGCCAGCTTCCATGCAACATTTCAAGGAAGTGCGTTTCTCATTATATCCAAATTCCGTGTACGTACATACAGACATTCCACATTCAACTGATCTGAGGCATGGGCAGCTCCGGTATCTCGTTACACAAGGTCGTTACCGATATGTTGTTTGCATCTAATCACCATCCTCTGTGATTCGAAGAGTCAGTGAGGATGATTTAATTTTCCTCAGCTCCCTCGCCCATTTCTTTTATGAGAACTTAATGGCCATTCTCCACAGTGGGGGAAAAACAGCAACAAATTTCTCAAGGGAAAGTTCTTGAAGATTTTATATCGGAACAAGATCTCAGTCTTCTGAATTCAGGCTCCCGACCTTATTGTTCTCCTTCTGGTTTTCTTTGACTCACTGGATTTGTCAATTTGTGACCCTTCCTATTTTTGGACTTAGAATGGCAGGTTCATACGGACCTAAGCGGGAGTGATCACTTTCCGATTTTTATTTATTTTACGAAAAATGCAGGAGTCCCCTCAGGAAAACGTGGAAGATTCGCTCATGCAGATTGGGAGTCTTTATCAGCAACTAGATTTTAAGTAGACTGCCTATGAATCTGTTGCGGAGTATGATGATCCAGGTATTGCAGATTCCTAAAGAGTGATAGTAAGAGTGCTAAGGAAAGCTATTCCCAAGTCCCGTGATAACCCAACTGAAGGTAAAGACCCCTTGGATATGATAAAGAGTGCAAAACTTTGAAGGTAAGAGAAAAGGTGCTCAAAGACTTTTTTGCAAGGTTTCCTATGGTGGGACCAAAGTTAAACATCAGGCGTGTAGGGCTAAGTGTCGGTATACTAATAAAACTAATAAGACAGAATCTTGGAAAAAATATTTGTTCAAAACTGTCCTAAAATGTCAATACAAGGAAAGTCAGGAAACTAATCCGTCAGATTAAGGGAAAGTCGGACTTACATCAGTTAAAAAAATATTATGCAAGTAAATGGATCGATTATTACTAATAAAAAGAGGTTGCTACTTGATATCCTGTTAGCTATACCATCAAAATTCGTCAGCAGATCATAAAATGCAAGGAATTCCAGCGTATCAAAAAGATTCAGCGGAGTCAAAAAAAAACTTGTTTCCTTCGTGCCATATATTCATTGAAAAATTACAACTGCGTTTTTCAGCATGATGAGTTAAAGACGCCCATTTTTGACAGCAACAACACAGCGCCTGGAACCAGATTACAATTCATATAACAAATTATTCAACCATTTGCCAGCAGAGGTTTCAATGTTTTTGTATCCTGTTTAACTCATGTTATGGGAGTTCAGGGTATTTTCCACCTTCTTGAAGAGGGCCGGTGTGTTATCCCTATTCCTAAACCAGGAAAGATCATTCGGATCCTACAACTATCGTCTATAGCTCTCCTAGTTGCCTTATGGAAAACAATGGTAGAGAATGGTATAATCGATGTTCTCGCTGTATATAGGCAGTTATAGAATGTCAGGGGGGCCTTAGATGTTTCCCAGTGGGGAATATACGGAACAAACCGCAGTAATACGATCACCTGGTTCGATAATGAGTCTTTTATCAAGAATGTTTGATTAATGTGATAACATGTATTTCAATACTTTTTTGATTTAAGAAACACTTATGACACAACCATGTAGGGCATGGCATTCTTCAGACTTGAAGGCATACAGTGATATTCAAAGGGTAATTTACCAATGTTTATTGCAAATATATTGTCTAAAAACCAGGCATTATTCATTGTTAGACACATTACGAACCTTGATTCGATCCCTTTTGAAGGCAGGAGATGGGTTTCCCTCAAGGTAGCATCCTTTCTCCACTTCTGTTTCAATCTGGAAGGGATTATAACAACGTCCAGTCAGTGAAGTCTGGAATAATGAAAATCTTTATTTGTTGATGAACATCTCCATCTCTGCCAAGGGGAAAACTTGGCTGCAGTTGCACGTCAACTTCAGTTGTGTGTTAATCGTGATTTCAGCAGTGGGTTTATACTGAAAATGGAGTTTAAGTTTTCAGCTACTAAGACATGAGTGTATACATATTCTCATAGGAAAAGATCTCATGTCTTAGAACCGGCTATCAGTCACAAAAATGGTCAGTAAATATTTTCCCAAACCAGTGAAATTTTGGGGGTTATTTTTAGATAATAAGCTTTCTTTTTTGCCTCACCTTAAGTTTTACATTAAACAATCTTGCCAGTCCAGTTTAATGTTTTTGAAGTTAATTAGTCACAACTGATATGGGGTGCAGCCAAGCGAACATTGTTGCGATTGTATGGGCTTTGGTGAGACCAAAGCTAGATTCTGGGTGTTGGGGAAAAAAAAGAAAAAAAAAAAAAAAATATGGTTCTGCACGAAAGTCTTACCTCAAAGTGCTCTTGAACCATTTCAACATCAAGGACTGCGGAATGCACAGGGATACTTCGCACATCTCCAAAAGAGAGTATGTAATATGTAGAATCTGGTGAACCCCCTCTGGATCTAAGGAGTGTTGCGTCTTTCCATGAATTACTACCTGAAACTGAGGGCTAATCCAGAAAACCAGCCTATGATTATTTTATACCCCGCCTATTATAGAGCCAAAAATGACTTAAAGCCCAAATGATATTTCCCTCCACTAGGTATTCGTTATTTTGGCCCACATCTTGGGCAGCTGGAATTGATTTGATGCAGTTGATGACGGTCCATTACAGACTGATATTCCCTCCTGGAAAGTCGCCCAATCCCAGAGAATAATTTATATTTTAACTCAATTTTTCCGAAAAGGATGTCACCTCGAGTGCTGGCTTTATATACAACTTTAACTTGGGCACTTGTTGAACTTTATAAAGATTTATCAAGAATTTTACTGATGGTTCTAAAAACGGACGAGGGCTGGCAGCTGCCAGCGAGTGAGATATACAATTTTCAGGAGCCATACTTTAGTTAAGATTGCGGATTGGTCGTCGTTTATACTGCGAAGGCTGAAGGCTTTACATCTGGCCCTCAGTGCGGTGTCCATGTACCAGATCAGGAATGATTTCCTTATTTTATCGGATTCCATTGTCGGCATTGACACTTTAATCGACAAGAGAAGTGTCACATCGTCCCGTTTTTGGCAGATAATCATGATCATCATACACAGCTTGGCTCTTCGGGAAAGCATATAGTTTTTTCTAGTGGTCCCCCCGCCACATGGGGAATCTAATGGTAACTCATGTGGTGACAAAGCATCCAACACAAGCTGTCGGTGCAAAGTCTTTAATTCAGGAGGCCTATGGCAGTTTGTTCCTCACTCTGGATCTACGGTCTTAAACTCTATTTGGTATTGTCGAGAATTGTAGGCATAATGAATGGTGTAATCAAAATCATAATAAATTGTGTTTAAAATTTGCCCAGATTAACCAATCCTTTCCCATCGGTGTACGAAACCTAAAGAGGAATCGGTTTTAGTCAGGTTACATATTGGGGCACAGCTATAATAAACGCAACAGTTGGATATTCAGAAGGGAAGCCCCCCATTGTGTGTTTGCCGTGTGACAGCGTGTTCATGTAAATCATTTTTTGACAGAATGTGCTGATTGATATGAGTAAGACGAGCGAAGTTTCTATTCCATCATGTGATTTATCGGTTCTTTTTCGTGAGATTTCAGTAGAACTTATTTTTTCTTTTTTGAGAGAGGTAAACTTATTATTATAAAATATAGTGTTTTAATAATGTAATAACAGGTGCGTCCCGGAGTTGAACAGATAATTGTGTTTATGTCCTCATAAAATTTTTAAAAACGATGTGTTTACTACTATGTGGGTTATTTAGGTATTTAGAGACTTAGATATGATAGCTGAGGTCCTGATTTGGCTCCTAGTAGTCCGCTGACCCTATAACACTAAACAAACTAACCTGAACAACATTAAAAACGCAACCGCTTCCAAAAGACCCCGACACGTTTGGAGTACAGAATTATTTTAATGAAAGTAAGCATATTTATTACGCATCCAAGTTTTCAATTAAACAAAAATGTCAGTTCTTGACACGTAATGGCCGAAATCATCCTGAAATAGCTTGGAGACTTCACTAGGTCCCTGTCAAAAAGTACATACCACGACAGCATGTCCGTCCCGCTAGCTCCAATACCGGAGTGTGTCGTCCAATTCTGCCCCATGCACGCTTGTGGCCGCGCTCCTCATGGAGTAGACAAAGGTTGTGCAAGAACGCCAGTGGCAGTCCATCCCACTCCTCCGGTCAGTGCGCGCCTCAAATGAACGAGAGTCCTGTTGGACGTCTTCCATGGGCCCACAAGACGCTCCCAGCTCATCCCATACGTGTTCAATGGGAGCCATGTCATGGGGTGACAGAGATGGGGCCAGGGCCCACACTGCAAATGTATGTTCGCCTGAAGAAACGCAGCGTGGCCTCTTGCGGTGAGGGTCGTAGTATTATCATGCTGGAAGAACTTGCAGCTCGGGATGCAGGCCAAATCAGTGGGACGACGTGTTCAGCAGCACCTGCTGGTACGTGTTGGCATTCACATGGTTGTCAAAAAAGTACACGAGGTGTCCGTTAGTCATTGACTGAATGCCCCCAAACCATCAGACTGCCCCCTCCCCATCTATCGGCTATCAAACCCGCAGCAGTTGCGTAGCGATACCCCGCACGCCTCCAACTCTCATTCTCCATCAGCATGAGATAACGCGAAGCGACTTTCCCGTCAGATAACACACAGCTCTCCACTGACGGTCGGTCCATGGCATATGCTGGTTGGCCCACTGCAGGCGAAGCAGAAGGTGTCAACGGTGAGGACTGGCCAACATGAGGCGTCCTTGTATTGAGCCCTGATTCTTGCAATCGACATCGAACGGTTTGTCCATACACTGGCCCCCGCGACCACCACACTGGCGACATGTTTCTGCGCTGTAAGGAATCGATTACGAAGAAGAAGCTGTCGGAATGTATCGATCCTGCGCTGGTGAGGTAAACGAGGTTGGCCCGTTCGGCGACGAGCAGTGTGGAACCCAGTTGCTGCCAAACGTTGAGGATATGCGCTTAACAATTGTAGAGTACCTGCAGTTCAGTTTGTCTCGCTGTCTCTCTCGGATGACATGCCGACCATATAACATTCCAATGGCTCGCTCTTCGCGTTCTTGCCATAGACCAGTCGCGGCATTGTTTTCGGAACCACTTCGCCTGGTCGAATGACAACTGATACCCTTTCCCAGTCGCATGACTTCAAACACCACCATATGAGACAAAGAAACAGATCTAGCATTACGTTCAGTCTCGGCCCCAGTGGCAAAAAAAGTGTTTTTGGGCGAGTTGTCACGAGGGGCGTCACACCAACGTTGGCAAGAGCGCGGAAAACCGAGGCAGTGTGAATATGTAGTCCCTTAAAAATGTGTTAATATACCAATCCAAATACACAATTTTTTTTTTCCAAATAGGGAAATCGCAAATCAAAACGGTGTGTTTTTTAATGTATGATTCAGTACAACTAACTAACTAACATCCACATCGCCAAAAGAGTATTTTGTATGTTGAATCTTCAGGTGAACCCTGACATGTGACGTAGCCTCACATCAAGGCATGTTGACGCTCCATCACATGTAATTAGTGAAATGAATCATTTCCCCATGCCACAACGTAAAAGGAAGAATATATATGTGGCTTGACTAGTGTAGCGGGCGTCCCCCAAATCATGGGAGAAAAACTCATTAAAGCAAGAAACGTTCATTGGTGAAAGAGACCACTGAGAGATAGTTTAATAAGGGTTTTGTAAAGGAGCTGGTCATGTGTTTGGATCACAGAGTAGCACTCACTAGGAGGAGGGAGGAAAAGAAATCAGTTCTAGCCCAGGAGATGGCCTAAGAGACTCGAACCCTGTCAGAGACCGTAGTGCTCGCTGCTGACCCAGACAATTACCAGGTGGCCGCGCTAGAATAGTTTTGGGAAAGCTAGAAGGTGGGGGGGGGGGGGGGGGGGGGGGGGGGGGGGGGGGGGGGGGGGGGGGGGGGGGGGGGGGGTTGGGGGGGGGGGGGGTCAGGGGAAAACTTAAAGAAAAGAGAAAGAAAGAATTCATATGTTGAATTAAGAAGCAGGTTACTTACACGAACCCTTATCGGTTTCGCCCTTCACCTTTTAAACCCTTCGCCCTTCACCCTTCAACCTTTCCACCCCGTGAGTGTGAAGAGGTCCATGTGGTGGGGAACAACACCGTAGGCAGCCCCAGGAATTAAGGACTCCAGGGAGAGGATCGGGAACACGTCATCTCTCCAGGGACAGGAAAGAATGTAAATATCATCCGTTCAAGCTACCCATCTTATTTGCACGAAAAAGCCCCCCTATTTCACATCCAAGTCACGTCCATCACAATGTCAGATTTTGCCAAATTTACACCGATTTTTACAAAATAATTAACAGGTCCAAAACCAACAAAAATTGACCAGTCAGCACATTAAAACGGGGCCTTGCCGTGCTAGATAAGATATTAGGTGGATCGTGAACAAAGATATATTACATTCTCTCCAATGACATAAAAATTAATGGTTTAAAAAGGTTATCAAAAAATACATCTATTATTTTGTTAACTCACCGTGTATGTGTGGGACAACTTGCAGCTCATCACGAACAAACTATCTTTTTAGGGGCAGGCTTTTTGACGAGAGAGTTTTCTCTAAATAATATACTGGAGGTCTGTTTATCATTATTCTTTCAACTTCATATACGTCTACGCTCCATATATGATCTGTGGCGACTAATTCTAACATCGCCCTCCGCTTTCTTCCCAGGAGCATTACAGTATCTTACTTTTAGCCAAACGCAAGAGTTTTTGAGTCCCCTGAACATCTTTCAGTAATGCAAAATTTTTTTTAATTTGGTTGCGTTTAACAACTGGCTTCAACCCTGTTAGCTTTAAATTCAACATTGTATCATTGTCACGTAAACTGGCTTGGCAACCTCCTAACCCATACAGTGTTACGCGTTCTGTCCATAATTTCTCTAGTGATACTGATAGGGAAACAGGCGCACCGCTAGATTCTTATTAACGTTTTCTACTAGGGCTTGTGATCGATTGTTGCCAGGGATCCACTCTTAAAAATGTACCATGATTTTTTAACAACAGTTAGGATTACAGACCCTTAAAAACTCTTTTTTCATCTATCACAACCTGTGATCCAACCGTAGGATACTTTAAAAGTGATGTCCTCGCAGTAATATATGTTGTAAAGCCCCAGCCACAGCAGTTGAGCTTTTATATCCGTATAAAGGTTCACGTCTTTGTATCTAAAAGCCATGTCAACAACTGTTTAGAGCAAGCCAATATACTTCTTTCTATCTAACTTTGTCATTGGAAAATACATCAAGTCCAACTGGTGGGTGTCATTAGGATCTAAGTTAACAAATTCTAGGCCTTATTAATTCTTATTTGGAGCGGTCAAATATATTTTGCCAAATTGGCCGTTTAGAAAGCCAGTCTTTTCGCATCTGAATCAGACAGACTCTAGCGGCATTAACTCAGATTTTCAATAGACAGTCTTTCCTTCCAATACCCATTAGTGGAATAAGATATTTTGTTGCTTTGTATTGTTCCATAAGAATGAACTGTATTTAATATGTATTTAATTAATTTTAGATTGAATATGCGAGAAAATGATTGCTCCCATAGCGCCCACAATAAAGAGCCTATTTCTGCTATTGTTCCTTTTCCTCTGATGGCTCATAAAAGTCAGACAGATCTGGCGGTGGCGATGTTAGAAACTTCTTTTTCCTGACCCTAAGATCATAGTACTCATTCCAATTCCTCTCAACGCTGTAAATGTGTGCTCTGCATGTCCCTGTTCCCTTAACTTTTTATTAGATAAAGTCTAATGCGCAATCCTCCTTTACTCTCGGTAAGCATCTCTTGCTTAGCTAAAACTTCAATTGCATTGTTTATGGCGTTCTCTCTCTTCATCGGGACCGCAATTTAACTAAACATCTACTTGCTTCCAGAGAAGTTAATGCATTAACAAAGCTCCCCCTACCATGCAAAAGCTACTCCTGCCCGATCTTTTTATAAATCAATAATTATCCTTTCTATAAATAATTTTCTTATGAACAAACATTTTCTGGATAATTCCCAGTGCAACCAGAAAGTCTTTTTGACGCTATCCCTGCAGTAAATTACAACTTATAACCAAAACAACGTCCTCAATGTCTAACCATCCTAGATCCTCAGGCTTCATTTAAACATGTTTTTTGCTAACACAACAATAGCCTATACTAAGACCCGCCTAATTACAGCACAGTGGTAAAATCGTAATGATAATCTTTTTTCACCATCTTTTATTAACTAAAAAAATAATAAAAAATAAACATAATACGAAAGACTGTCTAAATGTGCTTTTTTAATCAGATAATCTTTTGTTGGTAAAGAAGCTAAAAATAAAGTTGCAACTAGTTATGGCGAATCTTCTTCTTTTCCCTTGTTGGGGGCGGTTTTTATTAACCCTAACAAACATTTTGCAATGGGTTGAATAAACTATAACACCAACGATATGGCACTGCATACTTAACCACTTTAAACACATGTTTTAAAAGTATTATATTATTTTTAATTGCTTTTTAAAATGGATTGTGACGACTTTTAAAGAGCGAGGAGCAAGCAGACTACTTCCGTAGACCTCAGCAAAAAAGCAGATATATACTCTCTAAGCTGCGTGTGGAAAATCTTAGGCCTAAGTCAGGCCACTGAACTAAGTATTGAAAACAGATCCAACAAATTGTCTACATCAAACATATGCCAAGTAACTAACCCAGGTACGAAGCACAGCTAGGGTCAAAAATGGATAGATCGTAGTCAGACAATGATAAGTTTTATATGCTAAGTTAGTAGTAAGGTGGCCGCCAGTAGATTCAGAAGAAGATTATAAAATACGACTTATTCACAAGATCCGGTTTTAAACAAGTCCCTAGAAACTCTTGCATGTGAACATGTATTTACGATTTTGGAACAATTTATCCCATACATCATGGGGTATAATTACTTTTCATCATATTAATTTTGATCTATTATATTTAATCGCAATAAAAAAAAATGAGCGATCAGGAGAAGTAAGACCCACAGGCCAGTCCGCCGAGCAGAAGTAACCACAACATCAAGTGAATGTACCACCAGTGAATGTGCCACAAGATGAGTAGTGTTAACTAAGGCTAAAAACCCCAGACGTGGTTTGAGGCTGGGCCGTAAACGCTGAAAGGAACAGCCTAAGAAAATCACACCAATCACAAAACAAAAATTGTAGATAAATAATACAGCATCGGCCACACCAACAACAACACAATTTGAACAACAACACAATTCACAAACTCACTAATAAGATGTGTTTATAATTATTTTGCCGCTGTTGTTGTGGTGGGGGGGTAATAGCATACAACTGTCTAACGCCATACTTAAGCAGGCAAAGTACAAACCCCCACAAAGCCAGTTGTCCGACCGACCCCTGGAGGTCCAGCCCTGCCAGGATCGGTCTAGGTGGGATGAAGGGAGTGACTGAACCTCACCCGCCCGCAAGAGACCACACAATAAAGGATTAGATACCAACACCCCATTAATTCACACCAGCAAAATAAGCATTCCCAACAAACACCACATTCACAAACACAATCAAGCACTTCAACGCACACAACACGCACAATCACAATCAAGCACTCCCACACCCAAAAACATGCACGATTATAAAATAATATTTCACCATACGACGTCACAATCACAATTACAGCATTCTAGCCATATAACTATACACAATTATAAAGAAATATTTCCAGCATCAATCCTTTCTAACACCAGGGAGTGCGTCACACCCTGCCCCTGTCAAGTTGCGGGAGCACCCTGTCGCACTAGGTGCTCTGAGCCGGGTCGGTTCTCGCAGGGAGTCGCTCAAAGCCGACACCCTCGACTCACAAGCCGGCAGTGAAGGGGCCCCGGTCCCGGAGGGGGGGGGGGGAAGGAAAACGAGGCGCTGTTACTGGAGGTCCTGGACGGGGGTCAGGGCCGGCCCATCAAGACGGCGGGCCCCTCCCCAGTCGCGGGTCCCGACCAGGGCGTGGCCTCGACCAGCTCGTGGCACCATCCAGTCAGTAGTCTCAGCCAGAACGTGGCCTCAACCAGCACGTGGCACCATCCAGTCCGTAGTCTCAGCCAGACGTGGCCTCAACAGCACGTGGCCCCCATCCAGTCCTGCTCCAGGTGAACCCCGGGGAGGGGGGGAGGAGTAGCTGGGAGGAGAGCGAAAAGGGGGGAAAGAAGAAGGAAGGAGGAAGGAAGAAGGGTACTGAACCCTGCCGTCAGTACAGTCTGACCCATGCTGTAAAATCTTAACAGCCCTGCATGATGGGCGAGGGGAAGTCTACAAAACGCACACATTTAAACCCTTTCGAATCAGATATGTTCTTAGGGTCTTCTCACACGATGCAGGTAAAAGACTGCATTAAACCAACAAGTTATAAAACAAATACGAATTGTCTTCACCCTTCTCTCACTCACGTTTAAAAATTTTCCCCTCTTAGGAAATAAACCAACACAGCGACCATCGCTTAATAACTGTCACCACATTTGCAAATAAAAATTTTCAATGGCATAATTGTCACATTTTATAAACACATTTAAAAATAACACAAATCTCCAACCAGCATCCGAACGACAAATCATGCGTACGCACGCTCGCGAACATAAAATCGTTCCCCTTGCACACACAAACAGACGGTGGCCGAAGGAAAAGAGCCCGGCGAACGTGACAGGGGCGGACGAGCGAGACAAAGCAAGTTCCAACCCTGAATCACCAGGTTCTCTCCCATCCCCACGACTACCGCATCCCCAGGTGTATAAACAGGAGAAAGAATTTTGGAAAAAATTTAGAATGGCCAGGTTAAAGATTGAATTAACCAAGAGAAAAGGTCTCACACATATTTCTCTTACAATTTCGAAAACAAAAGAAAATGCGAAAAAGAGGAGACTAATTCGACTAACAACAACAACCAAAACAAACAAACCACAAAAACTGATGCTTACCAGCTACCCGGGGGTTTGCCCCTGAAAAGGCGGGTCAGATGACTCTCTCTACCCTCTGTCCAGTCGAGGGGGACGTAGGCGAAGATGCGGAAAAGAAGAATGATGTCCCTCTCCTACGGGCCCGCTGCGGGAATTGAAAGTACTGACTGTACTCTCGATGATACGGTGAAGAACCAAGACTGGGGGCAGGCGCCCCCAGAGACATCTTCCGCTCGAGTAAAGAGCTAACCTCCCTCAGCAATGGCGGCGAACATGCCACCCTACGTCACAGAGTGAGCATACTTCAAACTAAAAGAAATGAAAGCACGTGCGACAGGTAAAAAGGGCAGGCGAGAGGCCGATAGACAGAAAGTTCGAGAGAAAGGTACCGGCCACCGTGAACTTGCAGGATAAATAGCACGGGCGGTGGAATTAGAGAGAGAGAGAGAAAAGCAACCGAAGTTGAGCTGAACTACACCAAGGTGAAAACCGCACACAAGCCACATCAAGGGACGGATACACGACAACAGCAACGACAAAAAACAAATAAGTAATTCCGCCACCCTAGGTGGGGTCGAACGTCGTAGGCCTCGTGCCCAAATGTGACAAACCCCCCTTCTAAAAGCATCTGTTTCTCTGAGATACAGTGCTCCTTTGAACCTTGACGCATGTGCAAATTCAAAACCCAATGGGACCGAACCCAACTCTCTGTGATCGACAGAGTACGATAAATCCAATACAAACATTCTACGATAGAATCATACAGGGAAATACATAATATTTACATTTATCAAACAACTAAGAAAACCTTCCAACCATGAAAGAAAACCAACCCGGGAACCATTGATGATTCACTACCGTTAACATCACTGAAGTGAAACTGTCACTACCCCTGATAAAAAGCCCAAAAGGGGGATATAACCCTGGTTGAGGGGAAGGTCCTCTGACTGATTTTCCAATGTGTGACTACGGAGCTCGGTAAGATAGTCAGCATCCGTATTTACAGGAACACTTGATATGACGGAAAGTGAACGCTTGACTTTTGCAGCTCCACTGCCTAACTCATGAGTCGACGACTGACTGGCCGGACCCGGTCCGGGGCCTGGAGGGATGTTTGATCGCTCTCCAGTACAAATTTCCCGGCCGTACTTCTTCTTGGGCACGCCAGTGCGCGTCCAAATCTGCCTGAGAGATTCAGCAACAGTAGGGGCATCGATAGTTCCTAAGCGGGACACCCTCGGGTATCGACTCGCAGATTCTCCCACTCCCGAAGTGTAGCGGTGACCGCGATCGGATGGAGGATTAATGGGTCCCACCAGGTCGACCCCAACCTTGCTGAATCCCTCCCCAACCCGTGGCACGGACCCTAGGGGAACACGCTTCAAGCGACCTTAGGCGTTGTCCGTTGGCAGACATCGCAACTGCGGCTACTGCCTAACCTGTGAGTTCACCCTGGCCAGAAGAAGTCTTGTCTTACTCGCTCGAGAGCCCGCTTGGAGCCCATATGACCTGCCATGGGGGAATCGTGGGCCTGTCGGAGAACAGACTCTCTCAAGTTTGGGGAACAACAAGCTGTTTGGCCACACGATCTGCTGAGTAAAAAACCCTAAAGAGGATCCCTTGTGGAGCTGAAGCTCACCTTGGCGTGTCGGGCCGACTGAGCGGGACGATCCACAAGTTGTCGTAGGGTTGGACATCCAAGTCCCGGGCCCTGAAGACGGATAATGCTAGAAGGATCGGCCCTTGCCAGAACCTCGTTAGAGATCGGCTGAAGAACGGGACGCAATTCCTGTTCCTGCTTCTTAGCTTTGGCGGTGTGGTGACTCCCACACACCCCTGTACGGGCAAATCCGTAGACACGGGCTGACTGCGCCCGTCTGCGAAGGTGATAGTATTCCCTATGATAAGGGAATACAGAGGTCGCTCCACCACGAGGGCCCCATACTTCGGCCACGAAGTGGGGGGTGGAGATAGAAACGAGTACTGAAGGACGGGTGGAGGTTAAAACCAGCCCCCAACCCGCACACATCGTAACTGGCGCCCCGCCGGGCCTTAGGGAAACTAAATCCTTATCCACAAAGAGTGTTGATGCTCCCGAATCCCTGATGGTGTCGCCCAAGGATGAACCAAAAACAGAGAGAAACACTGGGCACTCTGAATCACCAGAAGCTTGGATGGAACCCACGTTAGCCGAGCACGAGGATGCTGGAAAGGACTACCCCCTGACTCCCACGGCTCTAGGGCAATCTTTCCTGATGTGGCCAGGACGACCACAAAGAAAAACAAAATCGAGGTGCTGAGGTCCCGTTGGACTGCCTGCCTTATTCGACCCGCTAGCAGTTGTCGGCGTTTATTGCCACTAAATCCTGGGGAGGGTTTCCCTCTCCGTATCTGGGCGATGCCCATAAGCCCTGCGAGCTTCAGCAAACACCTCAGCGGTGTGAATCGCAGCCGCGAAATCCTGAGGTGCTGTCTCGCCTATCCGAATCCTCAAACTCTGGGGACACAGTGTTGGTGAGCTGTTTAATGAGGATCAGATCCTCCGCCCCCAAAATTAGCCAACTGACGCCAGTACCCTAGCGTTTTGCGCAGCCTATCACCAAAATGCACGAAAGGGCTCGTCATTATTTCTTTTATGGACCTGAACTTCCTCCTGTACGTCTCTGGGGGAAGGTGGAAACGCTTTCGCAGAGCCAACTGCTGTCTGCATAAGACGCACCTTCATTTAGAGTGAGCACACACTCCCTTGCAGCACCAGATAATCCAGAAAAAAGGTTTTCATAGCCTTTGTTCCTCAGACAATTTATTGAACGGGGAACCTTGTCAAAATGTTCAGGAACATTTCAATGTCCCCACTAGGTCTGAACTCTGGAAAACTTTAACTTTGGGCCTCTAACTCTAAACACCTGCCGGTGATTAACCCCTGACTTACAGATGCGGGAGAAACCCCGAAGAAGTTGTTCCATCTCCTCCCTACGCAGAGCCTCCATCCTGTCTAGTTCTTCCCTACGGAGGGCTTCCCGCCTGGCAGCCTCTTCCCTTACGCCGATCCCCTGTCTGGCAGCCTCTTCCCTACGCCGATCCTCTGTTTTGGCAGCTCCTCTTGCGCGCCTAGCCTCTTCCCCATGCAGAATCTCCTGTCTGTCAGTCTCCTCTCTGCGCAGAGCCTCCATCCTATCCAACTCTTCCCTACGCTGGGCAGCCTCTTCCCAAAGCTGCCGCTCCAGAAACATAAGGACAGAAGCGATGTCCTGGGCGGGGGTTTACCACTCCCGACACGGGGGAGGACCCGTTTGACCCGTCCCTTGGTCTCGAAATTTCCCCTAAGGAAAGTCTTCTGGGGCAATGCCCCTTACGAGGGAAGCCTGGAGAGGGAAGGTTTCGGTCTCTGCGACCCAACAGAAGCCCCAGTTGCTTCGCTATGCTCTGACGCTTCCGAGCGGAGTGCCAGTCGGGGTCTCGACAGGAAGACCCCCAGCGAAGAGGTAGTAACAGTACCCATGGACTACCTGCTACAGCACTGGAATAAGTAGAAGTTACCGTAAATCGAAGTATTGGTACTAATAGTAGGGACTACAGTAACATTTTGAACACCTTTCTTCTTCGACGCACGCGTCGCCATACCACCAGCGCCGGACGTCGCCATGACAACAAATATCCTACGGTTTTCAAATACAGGGGAAAGACAATTTCACTAGAAAAAAAAAAAAATATTTTAGGGGGTGTGTATATGTGTGTATGTGTGTGTGTGCGTGTGTGCGGACAAGTTCCGCTGTCCCCCTCTGCAACACCGCGCTCTACGCACGAGCAACAGTGCGGTGGGGCTCACCGAAAAAAAACAAAACAAAACTATGTCCGGCTGCCCCCACTCTGGCAACACGCGCTCCACAGCACGAGCAACAGTGCGGTGGGGCTGGCCGGAAAAAAAAACCAACTGGCAGACGGAATCCGGAGAGGAGAAAAAAAAGAGACACTAGCGTCCGCTACAACCCCCTGTACTCAACAACCGGTAAGAAAAAAAAACAAAAACTGGCTAAATACAAAACAGGAACGGAAGACTGAGCGGCAAAAAGAAAGGCAAGACTTACGGCCGTACCTGGTGAGGGATCCCGGGGGAAGGAGGTCTGGACGCGGTCGACTCCCCCCGGGCTCACCTCGACTCCCGAGCACACCGGATGTTCCCTCAGGCCACAACAAGATCCCTTCACTCTAAGTCACCCAGCCAACCACCCACGAACAAAAACCCACAAACTGACTAAACATATACAAAACAGACAAAACTAAACAGGTACTCCGCGAAACGAGAGAGACGTCAGAGCCCCTCACATCCCCGGGCGAGCCCCCACAATTGTCACGACCGACCCTGGAGGTCTGCCTGACAGGATCGGTCTAGGTGGGAGTGAGGGAGTGACTGACCTCACACGCCGCAAGAGACCACACAATAAAGATTACGATACAAACACCCCATTTATTACACCAGCAAAATAAGCATTCCAACATTCACAACATGCACAAACACAATCAGCACTTCAACGCACACAAAAACGCACATTTACAATCAAGACTCCCACCCCCACAACATGCACGATTATAAATAAATATTCACCATACGACGTACACAATCAACAATTACAGCATTCTAGCACATATAACATATAACAATTATAAAAATATTTCCAGCATCAATCCTTTCTAACACCATGGAGGGGCGTCCACACCCCCGCCCTGTCAAGTCTGTGGGAGCACCCTGTGCCACTAGGTGCTCCGAGCCGGGTCGGTTCTCGAGGGAGTCGCTCAAAGCCGACACCCTCGACTCACAAGCCCGGGAGTGAAGAGCGCGTCCCGGAGGGGGGGGTGGGGGGGGAAGGAAAACGAGGCGTGTTACTGGAGGTCCTGGACGGGGGTCAGGGCCGGCCAGGCAAGCGGCGGGCTCCTCTACAGTCCGCGGTCCCGACCAGGGCGTGGCTCGCCAGCGCGTGGCACCATCCGTCCGTAGTTCAGCCCGAACGTGGCCTCAACCCGCACGTGGCACCATCCAGTCCGTAGTCTCAGCCAGAACGTGGCCTCAACCAGCACGTGGCACCATCCAGTCCGTTTCTCCAGGTGAAGCCCCCGGGAGGGGGGGAGGACGTAGCTGGGAAAGGGGAGTCGAAAGGAGGGAAGAAGAAGGAAGGAGGAAGGAAGAAGGGTACTGAAACCCTGCCGCAGTACAGTCTGACCCCTGCTGTCAAATCTTAACCCGCCACTCGCATGATGGCGAGGGGAAGTCTACTTAACGCACACAGTAAACCCATCGAATCAGATATGTTCATTAGGGTCTTCTCACACGATGCAGGTAAAAGACTGCATTAAACCAACAAGTTATAAAACAAATACGAATTGTCTTCACCCTTCTCTCACTCACGTTTAACATTTTCCCCCTTAGGAAAAAAAACCAAACAGCGGGCCCGCTTAATAACTGTCACCACATTTGCAAATAATAATTCAATGGCATAATTGTCACATTTTAAACACATTTCAAAATAACACAAAACTCCAACCACGCATCCGAACGACAAATCATGCGTACGCACGCTCGCGAACATAAAAATCGTTCTCCTTGCACACACAAACAGTCGGGGGCCGAAGGATAAAAGTCGGCGACGTGACAGGGGCGGACGAGCGAGACAAAGCCCAAATTCCAACCCTGAATCACCAGGTTCCCCTCCATCCCCCCCGACTACCGCATCACCAGGTGTATAAACAGGAGAAGAATTTGGAAATAATTTAGAATGGCCCGGTTAAAGATTGAATTAACCAGAGAAAAGGTCTCACCAATATTTCTCTTACAATTTCGAAAACAAAAGAAAATTGCGCAAAAGAGGAGCTAAGTCGACTAACAACAACAAACCAAAACAAACCCAAACCACGAAACTGATGCTTACCAGCTACCCGTGGGTGACCCCGAAAAGGCGGGTCAGATGACTCTCTCTACCTCTGTCCAGTCGAGAGGACAGAGGCGAAGATGCGGAAACAGAAGAAGTTTATGTCCTCTCCTACAGGCCGACTGCAGGGAAATTTAAAGTACTGACTGTACTCTCGAAAGATACGGTGAAGAACCAAGACTGGAGCAGGCGCCCCAGAGACTTTTTCCGCTCGAGTTTAAGAGCTACCTCCCTCAGCAATGGCGGCGAACATGCCACCCTACGTCACAGAGTGAGCATACTTCAAACTAAAAGAAATGAAGCACGTGCGACAGGTAAAAAGACAGGCGAGAGGCCGATAGACAGAAAGTTCGAGGAAAGGTACCGGCCCCCCCCGTGAACTTGCAGATAAATAGCACGGGCGGTGGAATTAGAGGAGAGAGAGAGAAAGCAAACCGAAGTTGAGCTGAAATACACCCAAAGGTGCAACCGCACCCCAAGCCACATCAAGGGACGGTACACGACAACAGCAACGACAATAAACAAATAAGTAATTCCGCCACCCTAGGTGGGTCGAACGTCGTAGGCCGTGACAAACTCGTGACACCCGTAAAAGAGAGACCAATTCTGCAAAAAATGAACCCCCGCAGTAGACCTTTCTTTGTAAAGTTTTAAGAAATAGATAAAGTCAAAAAAACTAGATAAATACAAGTTAAGAACAATAAAGTACAAGTTAGTTTGTATAGAAAATACTTTTAAGTTAAGTGCAAGAAATTACAAGTAAGTACAAAAAAATAGTTCTTTTTTAAGTACTAGTTTAGTTCTTAAATAAGTATTGTTTGGTTCTTAAATAATACTTTGGT
>CM031601.1:14705671-14710671 GCA_018398815.1 Conus ventricosus
GTGTGTGTTGTGTGGTTATGGTTATCAAGTGTGAGAAAAACGTCTCTTTTCACTACCAAAGCCCAGCAAGGTGGCTGGGAATGTATCAACGACAAAAAGCTTAAATAACTCAGTGATTCATGATATCTCAAAATAAGATGATTCACACACAATGTTTTACAAGGTGATGATTTCAATCTGTAATTGTGAAACCTCTTCTTTTTTTTTTAAATCGTCCCCTTATTCAACTGGATTGAAAAATGTTTGACCAATCTTAAATTTACTTTCTTGTAAAAAAAACATTTTTAGAGAGATTGGCCCTCCATCAGTTATCCCAACAACTTCCTATGACTAACCCTCTCCATTTCCACCAGTTAGTCTACCGTGCTGGATATTGCCCAGAAACCGCTCTATCTGAATCTGGAATGATATTCTAACATCTCTCCTGATGACAAACTATCTGTTCTTCTTCTCCTCAATCTGTCAGCAGCTTCCACACAATTGATCACGCAATTCTCCTTTCACAGCTAAGCGCAAATTTGGGCATATCTGACATCGAACTAAACTGGTTTAGACCAGCCATCACTGTTCGTGATAGATGTCAATGAATGGTTCAGAACAAGTCAAACATTTCTTTGATACTTTTTGAAAAGTTCTCATTATTCAACATCCAGGATGAAGAAAATGGAGAGAGAGATGATTTCTAGATACCGAGTCAGAATACAAATCACGCTTTTTTTTTTTGTGAAAGTGAATATGACGTGACCTGAGTGCTTTAAAAATCCAGGCTGTATACAACTAACTTTATTTGAGTGGGCTTTCAGATGGGGAGGGGGGGGCGGCGGTGCATGTTTCTTCAAGCGAGTGTGTGCATAGTGAGACAGTGTGCACTGTGCTGTCATTCTTTTTCTTATCGGGATCAAAAGGTCAATACATATGATGACAGGAAACGTGAAGTTTCTTAAAGAAAATGAAACTGGCTTACTGCATTTACTGGACCAGTTTACAAACAAAACAAAACAACAACAAAAAGAGAGAAGGGGGAGTTTGCAATGTGATAGTTATTGTTCTTGTTTTACATTATTTTCGTTTTTTTTCCTACTTGTTGAAGCCTTGAGGTCGAAACATTTTGCGTCGTGTGTGGTGTTGTGTGTGTGTGTGTGTGTGTGTGTGTGTGTGTGTGTGTGTGTGTGTGTGTGTGTGTTCTGTATGATTCATTAAACATGTGTCAACTTTTTTTTATGTTCTTGTACGAACCAAAACAACAATGTAAGGTGTAGAAAACAGACTAACGGGCCACACAGGAGTGTGAGTGACGATGTGTACGTGAATTTTGCACAGAATGTTTGAGATTAGGTTATTAGGGCATCAATGAGCTCAACTGGCTTATGTCGGTGAAGAATTCTGATAGTTTTGAAGGTGATGTCTCTCCATAGCGTGTCACTGTCTGTAGTGAGAATGTTTCTGAACTTTATTCCCTATAAAGGAAAAGGAGAAACAACGTAAGTCTTGTGCAACGCTCGGTTGGTGCGTGTGCTATAATCCTTATCGGAATGTGTGGAAATGTCATAAAGTTCCGTTTGTTTCTTAATTGTTGTAAGTCTGAGTGGATAGTTTTACATACAAATTTCCAACGCAGTTGCTACTTGTAGTTGTGCACATGATAGTTTAGTTTTCCTAGGAATTTCCGATATCATTGCATGTTGTTCTTTTGTCGGCAGCGCCCTAGCTTGCGCTGTTAACTTGATGTTCCCTGGTAAAAAGGTGTATATTCTGCAAATGAACACAGTATTTCACTGTATTGCTAATACCCAATGTCCATGTATTTTCCTGTATATCCCTGTTAGGCAATGCAGAACTTTGTGAACACTGGCACCTGATCGAATCCCCATTGACTTTGATCAATCCTCCTGTCAATCAAAGTACAAAGCAATCCCACGTGACAGCGCCTAGCGAATCGGCCCTGGGCAAGTGGGTTTTGTTCAATTCATGAATTGGAGACGGAACGCGCAGAGCGGTGAAGTTTCGTACTAGATTTCCGTCGGTGGGGTTGGGGTTGCTGCACGTCCTGTCTAGCGGCGTGTCTCTTATATGACCCTCCACTGCGCCCGGCTCCCTCTCCCCTCTCCATGTGTGCACTGCCTTCACATTCCTAGGCCTCCATGAATGCACGGATAGTTTTCTGTTTTTTTTTTTCACACCCTCCTCCTCTCTCTCTCTCTCTCTCTCTCTCTTCTCTCTCCCCCCCCTTACTCGTCTTGTCTCACCGAGCCTCTCTCCTCTCGTCTATATCTCTGCACTCTCTCCTCCTGGTTCTCTCTCACAACATCTCCTCTCTCTCCTCTCTCTCGCCCCTTATCCTCCCCCCCCCCCCCCCCCCCCCCACCCACGCACGCCACCCACGCACACCACCACGCACCCACGCACGCCGCACGCCGCCACCCACACACACACACACCACCCCCCCCTACCCCACCCCCCCCCCCCCCCCCCCCCCCCCCCCCCCCCACCCCCCCCCCCCCCCCCCCCCCCCCCCCCCACCCCCTCACCTACCACTCGTCCGTCTCTCCTCCTCACGTACAGTTCCGTTGTGACGAGTATGTCAATGCATTGAATGGACTGTTTACCTGCAAAGGACTGGAGATGTAACTTTGTGAACATTCTATCCCCATTCTTATTTCAAAGATTTTTTTTTTAATCGAACTGCAAATTACCATTTGCTCAAATGAGAAGAAAAAAGCGCACAGAAGAAAATGCCTTCTAACTCACTGTCCTTGTGCGTCCTGTACAATCGGTAATCAAAGCCCTAATGACTCAATTCAAGAACACACACACACACACACACACACAACACACACACACACAACACGCACACACACACACACACACACCACACACACACACATTCGCTCGCGCGCGCATGCACGGACAGACAGACAGAAGACAAAACAGACAGATCAGAAAGAGAGAGCGCGTGTGCGTGCGTGCTTGCTGGAGTATGTTTTGAGTAAGAATCAATGATTCCCAGACGTCCTGTGTTTCGTCGTCTTCAGAAGTCTTTCAGAGTGGCAGGATGCAGGGTACCGGTCCAGTGGACCTAACTAACCCCAGAGCTGTGATATCTGTCTCCATCACATAGTGATTTTTCTTAGGTGATACCAGACATTGATCCCTGGGCTTGTCAGGAGTGCTTTTGAGTCGATCCTGGGCGGAACCTATCCATTTACCGTCTGTCTGCCTGTCTGTCTGTCTCTGTTCCCCCCCCTCTCTCTCTCTCTCTCTCTCTCTCTCTCTCTCTCTCTCTCTCTCTCTCTCTCTCTCTCTCTCTCCCCTTCTCCTCCTCGTCTCTCTCTCTCTCTCTCTCTCTCTCTCTCTCTCTCTCTCTCTCTCTCTCTCTCTCTCTCTCTCTCGTTCTCTCTCTCTCTCTCTCTCTGTCTGTCTCTCTCTCTCTCTCTCTCTCTCTCTCTCTCTCTCTCTCTCTCTCTAAAAGAGATTCAGATAATTGTGACAATACAATTGTTATAAGAATAGATAAAACTGTTTTTGGTGTGAATAAAGATATCATTTTTGTTGGTTGTTATATTGTTCCAGAAGGAGGCCCTCTATATAATGATAGGTTATCAAGATGGCGTACTTTTATTAGAAGAGGCTTTACTGGAAAAGTTTGATAAGATGATGTATACTTTATGTAACTGGTGATATGAACGCTCGAACAAGTCAGATGCAATCTGAGCATGAAGATATGACTATGTGTGATTTTGATTTGTACGAAATGGATGACATTTTTTTACGTCATTCAAAAGATATGGTTGTAAATAGCTTTGGGAAAACGTTACTGGATTTTTGTTTTTTGTTTGATATGATATTTTTAAATGGGTTTTGTGACGGAGATAAAGAGGGTAGTTACACTTTTGTATCCCTAATGGATGTAGTGTGTTGATTACTTTTTGATTCATGTTGATTTATTACCGAAATTTGATTTGCATGTTGGTGACTGTGTTCATTCATGGCACTTGCCAATCGAAGTTGTATGGAATAACGTTCACCGGAATCTGGAAAGTAACCAGGTTAAACAGTCAGGTGAAGAAAAAATTGTTTGGTCGAATGAAATGTTCAAAAATATAAAGATGAACTTGAAAGTGAGGAGTTCCAAAGTTGTTTACAGTCATCCCTCCTGCAAATGGATATTGATTATAAATGATAGTTTAAACCTTTTTGTTAATGCTTTATATGGAGCTGCTGCATGTATGGTCGCACGGTAGGTCAAGGTCGAATAAAAAGTAATGACTGGTTGATGTTGAATGTGAGAGAAAGAAAGCAGAAGTAAAAGGCTGCTTAAAAGATTTCAGAGATGTAAAACAGCTAGTGATAAAAAGAAAAAAGAGTAGAATATGCAGTGTCACGAAAAGAATACATCAAACTGAGAGAAACTAAGCAATTAGAATTTGAGGAAAATAGACTAAAGAAATTAAGAGAATCCACAAACGATTCTAAAACATTTTGGTCAGTAATATAGATCCGTTAATAAGAAAAGCTTAATTTACAATGAAATCTCCATCTTACAATGGTATGATCACTTTTTGCATGTCTTCAATGATTCAGATAATACTGTTCCTCTGGAAGAAGACGTTTCACTGGATGATGAGGATGAATCTGTGCCATTGTTCAATAACACCATTTCTAGAGAAGAAGTAATGGATGGTATCAGACATTTATGGACAGGGAAAAGTGCTGGACCTGATAGAATTGTTGGAGAAATGTTAAAAGAAGCAAATTCGATCATAATTGATTATCTTGTTCGCTTATTTAATGAGCTTTTTGAACACAGCAATTTTCCTTTAGAATGGGCTAAATCTATTATTATTCAATTTACAAAAAAGGTGACTCCAGTAATCCAGATAATTATAGTGGTATGCACTCACTAGCACTATAAGCAAAGTGTATACTCATATTTTGAACAAAAGATTATCAAAATGGGCTGAAAATGAAGGAAAAATATTAGAAGAACAGGCAGGATTCAG
>CM031601.1:14715671-14729047 GCA_018398815.1 Conus ventricosus
CTCAGTCTCTCTCTCCTCTTCTCTCTGTCTGTCTCTCTCTCTCTCTCTCTCTCTCTCTCTCTCTCTCTCTCTCTCTCTAAAAGAGATTCAGATAAATTGTGACAATACAATTGTTATAAGAATAGATAAAACTGTTTTTGGTGTGAATAAAGATATCATTTTTGTTGGTTGTTATATTGTTCCAGAAGGAGGCCCTCTATATAATGATAAGGTTATCAAAGATGGCGTACTTTTATTAGAAGAGGCTTTACTGGAAAAGTTTGATAAAGATGATGTATACTTTATTGTAACTGGTGATATGAACGCTCGTACAAGTCAGATGCAATCTGAGCATGAAGATATGACTATGTGTGATTTTGATTTGTACGAAATGGATGACATTTTTTTACGTCATTCAAAGATATGGTTGTAAATAGCTTTGGGAAAACGTTACTGGATTTTTGTTTTTTGTTTGATATGAATATTTTAAATGGGTTTTGTGACGGAGATAAAGAGGGTAGTTACACTTTTGTATCCCTAATGGATGTAGTGTGGTTGATTACTTTTTGATTCATGTTGATTTTATTACCGAAATTTGATTTGCATGTTGGTGACTGTGTTCATTCATGGCACTTGCCAATCGAGTTGTATGGAATAACGTTCACCGGAATCTGGAAAGTAACCAGGTTAAACAGTCAGGTGAAGAAAAATTGTTGGTCGAATGAAAATGTTCAAAAATATAAAGATGAACTTGAAAGTGAGGAGTTCCAAAGTTGTTTACAGTCATCCCTCCTGCAAATGGTATTGATATAAATGATAGTTTAAATTTTTTTTTCTACACACGACGACGACGGACGAGGACGGACCGACGACCGACCGGACGGACGGACAGACAGAAGTCCACGAGCAATCCTTACAGCACAGTTTCCCGATCACCGCAACCAAGCAACGTTGCATCTTGTTTAAAATGTCGCCCTCCGTTAGGGCGCGGTACCCCTCCCTCACTCCCTCCCCCCACCGTCCCATGCTGGTCGCCCCTTCGTTGAAGGGGCTGGCGTACCCCTCCCTCCCCCCACCCCAATTGCTGGACCCCTTCGTTGAGGGGCCGCGGTACCCCTCCCTCCCCCCACCCCATTCTGGTCGCCCTTCCGTTGAGGGCTGCGGAACCCTCCCTCTCCCCCCACACCCATGCTGGTCGCGCCCCTTCGTTGAGGGGCTGCGACCCCTCCCTCCATCCTCCCTCCCCCCACACCCATGCTGGACGCCCATCGTTGAAGAGGGCGGTGCGGTACCCCCTCCCTCCCCCCCACCCCATGCTGGTCGCCCTTCGTTGAGGGGCTGCGGTACCCCCCCTCCATCCCTCCCTCCCCCCACCCCATGCTGGTCCCCTTTCGTTGAGGGCTGGGGTACCCCTTACCCTCCATCCCTCCCTCCCCCCACCCCATGCTGGTCGCCCTTCGTTGAGGGGCTGCGGTAACCCCTCCCTCCCCCCACCCCATGCTGGTCCGCCCTTCGTTGAGGGGCTGCGGTACCCCTCCCTCCCTCCTTCCCTCCCACCCCATGCTGTCGCCCTTCGTTGAGGGCAGCGGTTACCCCCTCCCTCCTCCCTCCCCCACCCCATGCCTGGTCGCCCTTCGCCTGAGGGCTGCGGTACCCCTCCTCCCTCCCTCCCTCCCCCACCCCATGCTGGTCGCCCTTCGTTGAGGGTCTGGCGGTACCCCCCTCCCTCCATCCCTCCCTCCCCCCAACCCATGCTGGTCGCCCTCGTTGAGGGGTTTTGGTGCCCCTCCCTTCCCTCCACCCCATGCAGGCCGCCCTTCGTTGAGGGGGTGCGGTACCTCCTCCCTCCTCCCGCACCCCCACCCCATGCTGGTCCCTTCGCTGAGGCTGCGGACCCCTCCCCTCCCTCCCTCCCTCCCTCCCTCCCCCACCTCCCATGCTGGTTCGCCCTCGTTGAGGGGCTGCGGTACCCCTCCCTCCATCCCCCCTCCCCCCACCCCATGCTGGTCGCCCTTCGTTAGGGGTTGTGTGCCCCTCCCCCCCCCACCCCCAATGCTGGCCCGCCCTTCGTTGAGGGGTGCGGTACCCGCTCCCTCCCTCCCTTCCCCACACCCAGCTGGTCGCCCTTCGAGTTGAGGGGTGCGGTACCCTCCCTCCCTCCCTCCCTACCCCACCCCATGCTGGTCGCCTTCCGTGAGGGTTGCGTACCCCCTCCCCTCCCTCCCTCCCTCTCACCACCCCTTGCTGTCGCCCTTCGTTGAGGGGCTGTGCGTACCCCTCCCTCCCCAAAGTCCTCTGGCAACGTGTCTTCACAAATATATGTTTCTCCGAAGAGAATGGAAACTGGAGAAATTAATGTTTATAGTAATGCAGACAAAGAGAAAAATAAACAGACAGAACAGACAGACAGACAGACACAGAAACAGACAGAACCAGCGTACAGATGGACAGACAGAACAGACGGAGACAACAGAGAGGAGAGAGGAAGGGAGGTAGACAAGAAAGACGGGTAGGTGGAGAGGAATGATCGAATAACTGTTGTATTTTTTTTCTTTGAACGTACGTGAGGTCCGGAGAGGGCTTGAAAAACAGTACAAAGGATAAAGAGGAAGAAGTTGTGAGGAAGTGAGAGAAGAGAGAGAGAAAGAGCGACAGAGAGAAGAAGAAGAGAGAGAGGAGAGAGAGAGAGAGAGAGAGAGAGAGAGAGAAGGCACACAGGCAGACACACGACTCTTTCATTTCTCTCTCTCTCTCTCCCAGAGTACAGGAAAAACCTTCATTCGGCGCACTTGCTCCTCTCCACCGAGTTTATCTGGGCGAAAGTGGCCTAATAGCCGCCTTTCCTGTTCTCTGACAAAGTAAGACTTCAATAACCAAAAAATAACGATTATCTAGCAAACAAAACATACTGGTGCAGTTATCCGTTTTCACTACTAATTTACTAAACTTTTCAGATTTCAGTTTTTTGCTTATCCTGTGTTTTTCCTGATCATTTTCAATAACATCATTTTTTCGCGCAAACATTCTACAAAATGAGTCTCTGTCTTTTCATGTGAAATAACACTACAGTCTTTAAACTTTCTCCTAAATCTATGAAAACCGAGTTATATTTCTGCATAAAAACCACATCACTTATCCCATCATGGTCTTCCGCTGAAAGCTTTTTTTTGACAAAGTGTTTCTCTTTTAAACTATATCTTTTCAGCTGAACAGTCATCTATAATAAAGAGTGTCTGCGTTCCCTTCAAACACTTTATAAAGCAGTATTCAAACACTCAGACTCAGTTTTTAGTGCTAGGATTAACTAAATATACGTCCATGTCCTGTCCATATAAACCTTCTATCAATGATATGCTTGTTCCTTTTAAAGAGTTGGACAGAAAAATCACAATATGATCAAAATTATAGCGATAAACTGTAATGTAATAAGTCTAGGACATATATTGTTTTATTTTTTCCACAACCAGTCTGCCCACAAATCATTGAACAATGAGGGGATTTTATCAAAAGTTTAACTGCTCCATAGTTTTAATAACAGAATTTAATCTAATCCAGTTATTATTTTTTATCATACTCTCCGTTCAAAACTTGTTCAGTATAATAAAACCCTACGAGGCCTAAATGGGTAAGATTAATCCAATTCAGTTCTGTAAGATTGTTTCAATTTAAGTCAACATTGATTTTGGGGGGGGGCTGTTGTTATGAATCTTAATAGCCTCACCATTGTGAAGAACGACGATGGTAACGTTAAGGCGTTTAACGTCAAGTTTTGGCCCGCCTAATATTAATTCCTTTTAATAAGGACGTCACTAACGCCCCCAACCCCCATCCCTCTCCAAATCTTTAAAGACAAAAATATCAATATATTGTGAACGATCTCCTAATTTTCTGCTTTGAAAGAACTGTAATTTTGTAGAACTTTTTTACAACCGTTTCTTTTTCTGTGGAGGAATGTACTGTTTTTTTCCCATACGCGTTATTTTCAATTCTTTCCGACTATTGTCGTCCGCACAAGACTTACAATGTAAAGGGCCAAGATGAATGCTTTCTGAAACTTATTGACGGCTAAAATATGTAAATGGGCTTATGAATCAATTTTATTCCCAATTCTAAATATGGATCTAAGTGCCATTTGAAGGTCAGGTTTTCGAACTTTTTTAATATTCAACTGGCCAACATTCTTTGTTGCCTCTAGATTGCGCAGTTGTTTCTAGTTTAGGAAACGTTTGCTGTCGCCAACCTCATTGGCAGTATATAATCAACGCATCTTTAGTGTACTCAAACCATACAAGCAACCTATCTCACCGTTCTGTTCAAATCCGCAAACGTCTGCAAGGTCTTTTAATTCTAAGGTTTATACACCTCACAGGCGCTAATGTAACTCCCGATGCTTCTGCCCACGCGACATTTTTTAGTACAAAACGTATTATTTTATTTCTAAAACAATGTGCAGGTTATCACATTTTACAACTTTTCCTGCTTTGGTCTTTGATTTTATATAAATGATCCGACCCTCCCACAAACTAATCTTTTAAACTGTAAATAGGGAATTGTAACGAAGAATTTCATAATACGCAATATGCACCTTCCCTGATGAAGAGCTCTTAAAAAAAATGGAGGCCTTCCGTCATATAAGTTTTTATCAGTGCTCAGCTCGATCCAAAATGAACAATTAGTAATGAATGTAATGCAAGATCGAGCGACTTTCCTTTCCCCTCATAATTAGTTTTGGTTGGTGTAACTCTAAATCTATAATTGTTAGCTGTAAAGCTAACATTTTAGCTAGCTCTTAATCAAAATATAACCTCCTTCTTCTTCAGGCTTGAATGTAACATTGTTTTTAGATTTGCATTGTTAATTTGAGAGTAATGTCCAAAGTTACTCATTGCTTTCTTTTAAGTGAGCCAAAACCCGTAATAATCCATCAGGTATTGTAACTCGCTAACTTGGTCCCTGTATTAATCAAATTTTTTTACCCTTATTAGCTTCCGGATTCACTCATATTTAAACCATACGACTTTGTAAATATTTCATGGAGCGCGAACCGTTGTGGCCCGCAATTGTTAACAATAGCATATTCTAAAAACGAAAGGCCGGTCTTGGTTGTTATTGTTACATAACATTTTTTGAAACGAAATAAAAATGAGCGCGTTCAATATACTGATCAAAATATTCTTGGCCGCAACTACAATCTTAAAGAATATAGCAAACTGATACTCTTGACATTGCTGTGACCCAACTGCCTCTTCATAAAAGGAGAGTACTACCAATGAAGAGCTATCTTAACCCCCTATAGAAAACGACCACAATCAAGAAAGCGTGGTTTAGTCATCCTATGCAGTTTTATCAGAACCAGTTAAACTTCTGTGTTTGGCGCATCAACTGGGTGTGGAGTGGTATGCCTAGATCATTAAATCACCATATCCTTTGGTAGGTCATGTAACAGATTTCATTTCTATAACGTTCAGACTATTTTTGACTGAACTGCAAGCGCCATTAACCAAGACAAAACCATTTAAACCACTCAGCAACAGAATAGACAGGAAGGCTTTTGAAAGGATCTGTAAACGAATCAATATAAACATCAAACAGGGGCTATAGAACAAAGTTGGATCATAATCATGCCTAGGCGACCTTTATTTTCGGGCAACCACAGAAAGTATAACTATGACTGGGGCATCCGCTCCTTTCAAAACGTTCTTTTCAGGCCCAACGGTTCTGCCTGGGTCCCTACCGCAAGAGCATAAAACAGCCTGGACAACATTTAATCTAGACACTTCTAAGGGCTCAACTAGGGCGGGAATAGAACGAATAAACTACTCCTATCGAACTTACTTTGTGTAGCCCTACGGGTCCAAGCACAGGCAAGATCAAGCATAACTGATCCTTCTACTGGCTTTGACGCGCAAAAACAATACATAGCAGAATTAGAGACCGCCATTAATTCTACAGTTGATTTACCTTCAAGTATGCAAAGTACCAACATGTTTACAATACCAAGATCGAAAGTAGACTTTGCTGTGCACTGGTTTTACATGCTGCCTTCCTGACCTCAACTCCAGTAGGAAATAATAATAAACTATAATAATGAAAATCTTATAGCAGGCAATTGAACAGAAGGTTGGGAAAAAACGACATAAATTCTGAGCCAGTAAATACAAACAATTAAAAGAACACACCAAGATTAAGTCATCAAATCCCCAAGTCACAAACCCCAAAAGTCATTGTAGACCTCGGCAAAGCTCGCGACTCTGTTCGCGATGTCCTGATTATGAAAAGACAGCGCTATTAGTTCTTGGATTAACTGGCATAGATTACTGTGTGTCTTTATCTTACTAAAAATTAACCCACTATTACGAGAACTAATGCCCATAAGTGCTCGGCCATAAAGCACAACTACTTTGCTTGCAGTAACAAAAGCCAGCTGACAATACTCCCCAATATTCCTGGTAAAAGCGTTCACGGCTTTACCATCATAATTTTTTTAATAAACTTCAAGATGAAATCAAGCTGTGTTTTTACCCATGATTTACAGGCGTGAGATGGAGGCGATGGGCGGCGGAGCACAGAACTTTGCCCTCCACACCGCCTGTACTAGCCATCACCAGTGTAACTTATTGCAATCCTAAGGCAGTTATAACGCTTGCTAAGTGACGCCTTGCACTCTAAACAGCGTTTATTCTTCTGCGAGCGTTGTGTCTTCATATAAAATTTTTCGGATCCAGTTATTATTTTATCACTCCTAAATTAAAAAACCTGGGCCTAATGTGTAGATTAATCCAATTCAGTTCTGTAAGATTGTTTCTATTTAAGTCAACATTGATTTTGTTGCTTGTTGTATGATCTTATATCCTCGCCATTGTGAAGACGACGATGGTAACGTTAAGGCGTTTAACGTCTAAGTTTTGCAGCTAATATTAATTCCTTTTATAAGGACGTCACTAACGCCCACAACCCCATCCCTCTCCACATCTTTAAAGACAGAAATTTCAAATATCATTGTGAACGTGTCTCCTAATTTTCTGCTTGGAAAGAACTGTAATTTTGTAGAAGCTTTTTTTAAAACCGTTTCTTTTCTGTGGAGGATGTACTGCTTTTTCCCATACGGCGTTATTTCAATTTCTTTCCGACTATTGTCGTCCGGCATAAGACTTACATGTAAAGGGCCAGAGTTGAATGCTTTTCTGAAAACTTTTTGACGGCTAAAATATGTAAATGGGCTTATGAATTCAAATTTTATGTCCCATTCTAAATATGGTTCTAAGTGCCATTTGAGGTCAGGTTTTCGAACTATTTTATATTCATACTGGCCAACATTATTTGCCTCTAGATTGCGCAGTTGTTCTAGTTTAGGAAACTTTTTGCTGTCGGCAACCTTTACGTTTATAATCACCATCTTTAGTGTACTCAAAACCATACAAAGCGCCTATCTCACCGTTCTGTTCAAAGTCCGCAGCGTCTGCAAGGTCTTTTAATTCTAAGGTTATACACCTTCAGGCGCTAATGTAACTCCCGATTCTTCTGGCCCACGCGACATTATTTTTTAGTAACGTATTATTTTATTTCCAAAACAATGTGCAGGTTATCACATGTTACAACTTTTCCCGCTTTGTCTTTGGGATTTTTATATTAAATGATCCGACCTCCCACAAACTAATCTTTTAAACTGTAAATTAGGGAATTGTATAATTTCATAATCGCAATATGCAGCTTTCCCTGATGGAAGAGCTCTTAAAACAGTTGAGGGCCTTCCATCATATAAGTTTTCATCAGTGCTTAGCTCATCCAAATGAACATAGAGTAATGAATGTAATGCAAGATCGAGCGGACTTTCCCCCTCATAAGTAGTTTTGGTTGGTGTAACTCTAAATCTATAATTGTTAGCTGTAAAGCCTAACATTTTAGCTAGCTCTTTATCAAAATAGTAACCTCTTCTTCTTCAGGCTTGAATGTTAACATTGTTTTTAGATTTGCATTGTTAAGTTTGAGAGTAATGTCAAAAATTACTCATTGCTTCTTTTAGTGAGCAAACCCGTAATAACCATCAGGTATTGTTAACTGGCTAACTTTGGCCCTGTTTTGTCAACTTTTAGAACCGTATTATTCTCCTTGGCTTCGCTTATATTAAACCATACGACTTTGTAGAATATTTCATGGAGTGCGACCCTTTTGGTTCTGCAATCGTTTTCAACAGCATGTTCTAAAAACGAAGGACGGTCTTGTGTTGTTATTGTTACAAACATTTTTTAAAACAAATTAAAAATGAGTGCATTCAAATATACTGATGCAAAATATTCTGTTGGGCCGCACTACAATCTTAAAATATAGCAACTGATTTCTCTTGACATTGCTGTGACCCAGACTGCCTCTTTTCATAAAAAGGTGAGTACTCCATTGAAGAGCTATCTTAACCCCCCAATTGAAAACGCCCACATCAAGAAAGCGTGGTTTAGTCATCCGATGCAGTTTTATCAGAACCAGTTAAACTTTGCTGTGTTTTGCGCATCAACTGGGTGTGGAGTGTCGTATGCTGATCATTTAAATCACCATGATCCTTTGGTGAGGTCAGTGTACAGATTTCATTTCTATTACACCTTCAGGCGTATTTTGACTGAACTGCAAGCTCCATTACCAAATGACAAACCGTTTTAATCCATTCAGCAACAGAATAGACATGAAGGCTTTTGAAAGGATTTGTAACGAATTCAATATTAACATCAAGACAGACTTTAGACAAAAGTTGGATCATAATCATGGCCTAGGCGACCTTTATTTTCGGGGCACGCACAGAAAGTATAACTATGACTGGCATCCTCCTTTCAAAACTTTCTTTTTTGGCCCAACTGTGAGCCCGGGTCCCTACAGCAAGAGCATAAAACAGCATGGACAACATTTATCTTAGACACTTCTAAGGGCCTAACTAGAGCGGGAATAGAACGAATAAACGACTCTATTCGTACTTACGTTTGGTGTTTGCTAGGTTCGCAAGCACAGGCGAGATCGAGCATAACTGATCTTCTACTGGCTTTGACGCACAAAAACAATACTTAGCAAATTTAGAGGACGCCATTAATTCTACAGTTGATTTACCTTCAAGTATTCAAAGGTACCAACATGTTTTACAATACGCAAGATCGAAAGTAGACTTTGCTGTTGGCACTGGTTTATACATGCTGCCTTCTGACCTCAGACTCCAGGTAGGAATAATAATAAACTATAATAATGAAATTCTTATAGCAGGCAATGAACAGAAGGTTGGGAAAAACGACATAAATTCTGAGCCAGTAATATTACAAACAATAAAAGAACACCCAAGATTAAGTCATCCAATCCCCGAAGTCCAACCCCCAAAAGTCATTGAAGGCCACAAACTACGCCGGACTCTGTTCGCGATGACCATAATATGAAAAGACAGCGCTTGTTCTTTGGATTAACTGGCATAGATTACTTGGTCCTTTTATCTTACTAATAGTAACCCAACTATTACAGAACTAATGACCATAAGTGCTCGCCATAAAGCCAACACTTAGCTGCAAGACAAAACCAGCTGACAATACACCCCAATATTCCTGTATACGTCCACGCTTTACGAGCATTTTTTTTAATAAACTTGGCAAATGATCAAGCTGTTTTTTTACACATATTTATCAGTGAGCGATGGCGCGAGGGCCACGAACCTTTTGCCACCGCCGCCTGTAATACCCAACCCACCAATTACTGATTGCAAATCCCTAAGGCATTATAACGCTTGCTAATGTGACTCCTTGCTCCTCTGAACAAGTGTTCGTATTCGTTCTCTATTCCGTGTCTTCAATAAAATTTTTTCGATAGTTCTCATTATTCTATTCACTTGAGTTCGTATTGGTCCTCGTTAGTAGTCAGCGCTTCAGTCTTGCTGAGCTTTCTTGTCAAGATCTTTTAGTCTTGGGTATTCTTTCTTAATCTCACGCCCACATGCTTCATAGCCTCAACGAGTTCTTCTTTTTCTCTTTTTATACTCATCGAGTTCACCTATTTTTGCTAAATTGTTTGTTAATTCGCCTCTGAATGCCTTCTCAAAGCATGATCAAGGGCCGCTATTTCTCGCATGGGTAAGCGTGAGTCGGTATAGTCTTTAATGCTGTTTCTTCTGAAAAAACGTTTCTGCTTCTATTCCATTTATTATTTCATCTCCGATTATTTAAATCTTTCATGTTCCATGTTTTTGTATTTGGTTAGCTGTTGGAGTTCTTGCAGCGTGTGTTGAAGTTTAGAAACTGCCCCGCCCCTTAATTCGGTCTAACAAGACCAAGGCGATTTGATCTTTCACACTGATCTTGTAAATTGTACTCTTGCTAAAAAACTTGATGGTCATTTTAGTTTGTAAGCCGACAAGTGTACCTTGATCGTTTTTACAGACAAAAGAACATCTTTAATTCAAAATCATTGGGTCTATATATTCGGGAAAGGTTCTGACCTAAACTTCGAAAAATGATTAACCTTATTTTTCTGTTAATTCAAGCCGCGATTGAAGCATTGACGATGCTGTGTCAAAGGAATCAGTTCACTCATGTCGTCTCCAGATCATAAACAATCATAATCTTTCTTCACCTTCATTCTTGCCTATGTTTTTAAATAATTAACTTTTTATTTTGTTTTATAAAATGGCGCAGCAAACATACGCACGATTCATAACCCGCATAGAAAACTGAAAGAACCCAATGGCGTGAAGGGAATTAGGCGGAATATTACTGTTCCAAATCAATCCATCTACTATTGAGCTGTCAAATTTCTTCTTGTCAAATTTCCAGACCTAGACGGATGAAGATTGTGCCAGGCTCTGCACGTCTAAACTTTCAAATAGAACTCGCTGTCAACAACAGACCCAAACAGACAGTTGTACAGAATCAGGGGCGGGCAATCGTTAAGACAATTTTCATAAACTTGAGGGGCAAGAATATTTTCTTTACACAATGCAGACATATTTTTAACCTTATTCTGATCTATGGCCTAACCGAATGAAAGGGTATCTGCGTTTCAGGAATCGAAACTGAAGAAGCGCGAAAACATAGAATAGCGCTGAAAGATACTAAAGACGCAAAAAGTATGTACCGTAAATTTGCGTATGGAAATCGCTTTTCCATTCCCTTAGATTTTTGATTGTTAAAAGCGCATGCACCATAAACTTCCAAGACATTAAAAGACAGATTGTCCATATGAACTAACTTTTAATGAAACAAAACTGTTATCAAATCATCAGACACCGAAGCCAAAGTAAAGCATTACTTACATCTCGTTAGATTTGACGTGTTAGCAACCCTAATTTAGCCGAGCAGATTGAGCCAACCAATTCAGAAAATTTAGCAATATATTACGACAGAGAGAATTCATCATACACATATCCCAAAGTGCAGGCAGACACTAATATGAATTTTATTTAGCTCGCAGCAAAAATCGCTTAAAGGTAATTTATTGCTGTTAAATGAAGAACCGTTCAAAAGAGCAAGTGAAAAGTTTTTTAAATCCTAAAATCACGAAGTGCAATGAACAATTCACTAGACCTAACCCAATCACGCTTAGCGGGCTTAGAACCTTATATCATTTGACGAATAAAAAAATGTTTGGGGTGGAGGGGAAATCTAACAGCAAAACCAAGCGTCCTAAAGATTTACTTCTTCCACAAGTTAGCTTGATGATTATTTAACACAAAATACGATTATGTTGACCAAAGTCAACGAGGATAATCATTGTATGGAAGCGGAGCAAAGTGAAGACGTAATAAACATTCAAATTTGAATAAAGACGAAGAAGCCGAAAAAACCTTAATGACATGTTGGTTTTTATTATAGATGCCCGACAAAAGCTGAATAATGAAAATTAACAACAAGATTAAAAATGTCTATACTAAATTATTTTTTCATTTTATAAAAAGCATGTCTGTTTCAGGTTTATCCTAAGTGCCTACAGCGCCGCCAAAAGAAGAATAGTAAAATCACCCCTAACAAAAACACCTTCAGATAAACCAACATTAACACAAATGCAAGCAAGTCCTAGAGCAGGAACCTTTCAAAAATACAGCAAAACCAAACGAAGTAATCGCTGCCTGTAATGCTGTTACATAATGTTTAATACTGGAGCATCGAATATAATGCTCTATCACAGGAACAAGTGTACCTCTTACAACGGGCAAAGGCGCAACCGCACTTACCTACTAGGAGGTTTGTCTTTTAGCACTCGGCCTGTTTCAGTAGCTTTAAGAGCGGCGGCAAAAAAATTAAAAACTAAACTCCAAAAGCACACAGCGATGGTTCAACTAATAACAGCTAAACTTAGCTCGTTTAAAATGACAATAAATAAAGCGCTTGTTTCCTCAAACATCACGGATAAGAATTTAATCGTTTACAGGTCGATTTTGATGACTACAAAAGACAAAAGTTTTGATCTTCAAAGAAAGGCGAGGAACAAGTTTTCCCCTCAACAAGCCAGACGCAGCAGATAAAAATGGAATGCTTAAAAAAAGTAAACGAAACATTAAACTCGTTCTAAACAGCTCACTAACAACACCAAAAGGTGTTTATACTTTAGTTTAATGAGTCCAAGCGCAAAAAGACCGTCGAATATTGTTTCTGATTAAGAATCTTTTTTAATTTAAATAAATATTTTGGATTAGAAAAGAAACTCAACATGGATAAGATATATGAAGAACAAGGACAATTGTTTGAAGGAATGCTTGAGAAGAGAGCGTTTTATCAAGACACTGAATGATATGATCTAGAAGTCATTGACCCAACAAACGTAACAGGCAAGTGTTGTTACATGCTCTTTCTCCAAGTTCCAGGCAAACTAACAATAACCCCAATTTAAAGTAATGTTTAGCTGTTTTAATCGACTAAGTAACAATAAATGAAGAAAATCTAGAATCGGGGACTTCGACTAACAACAGAACTATTCTTCCTATAATGACTTAACGCCCGTTGGGCAAACGAACTGCTTACACAGTTTGACGCTGCCCTGAAGAAGCCTAAATGAAGGCTCTGATTGGTTCATCGGCGAAGTCCCTAGAATCAGATAAAACAGTCTAATACGCCGATTGTAAGGCAAGCTTACAATCCCTACCTCCCACATTAGTTTTGCCAAAAAAGCAGTTCTAAACATAAAGAATACAGTGACAACAAATGTTTTATGTGTGTGTTCTCAGCAAGCTGCATGAATCCGCAAAAAACCAGACGATGTCTATCAATCACCCTTACATCAATGATCTTAAACTTTAGTGATGACCTTTCCGGTTAGTGTATCAAATTGATCAGTTTGAAGAACAAAACAAACCAATAACTGTTAATGTATTAACATGTTGAGGAAACAAATTTGGGTGCCAATTAAAGTGTCGCAAGAACAGTCCAACAATAGGCGACCCAGAC
>CM031601.1:14736647-14755980 GCA_018398815.1 Conus ventricosus
GAGAGAGAGAGAGAGAGAAGAGAGAGAGAGAGAGAGAGAGAGAGAGAGAGAGAGAGTTACTCACAAACAATGCACGCATCAGCAAGCAAAAGACCAGCAGTCCCTCACGACCTGAGCACCACAGGGGATATGGAGAGAGAAACACAGGACCCAATCATCCTCACCCCATCCCCTCTCCCTTCCCTCCTCTCCCCCCACTCCATCCCTAAGGACTGGCCAGCACGGAAGCGGAAGTGTTGACCTAGAGGATTCTGCCCCAAGACAGCGTGGCATTAAGGAAAGGGCACTGGACTTTCTGCTGCAGGTTGAGAGGACAAGGAGGTTGTAGCGAATTTTCCCCTAACCGCTCACCCTATACCTCCCATATTCCTCCCACCGGGGTCTGCCGGGACTGAACTGTAAGAGGCGAGGGGGGGGGGGGGGATTCACACGTGGGCTTCACTGGGGGGTTGGGTATGTGGGGGGCTAGGTTGGCCAATAGCTTGTGATTTTTTGAAGACACAAAAGGGTTTAATATTATAAAAGTGTCATGTAGCATTGTTAGGAACGAAAGACCACTTTACTGGGTGTCACGACCGACCCCTGGAGGCCCTGCCCTGACAGGATCGGTCTAGGTGGGAGTAAAGGGGAGTGACTGACCTCACACGCCCCGCAAGAGACCACACAATAAAGATTACGATACAACACCCCATTTATTCACACCAGCAAAATAAGATTCCAACATTCACAACATGCACAAACACAATCAAGCACTTCAACGCACACAACACGCACAATCACAATCAAGCACCCCCACACCCCAACATGCACGATTATAAATAAATATTTCACCATACGACGTACACAATCAAAATTTAAACAGCTTTCTAGCACATAAAAACATATACACAATTATAAAGAAATATTTCCAGCATCGATCCTTTCTAAAACCATGGAGTGCGTCCACACCCCTGCCCCTGTCAAGCCTGCTGGGAGCACCCTGTCGCACTAGGTGCTCCGAGGGGGTCGGTTCTCGCAGGGGGGTCGCTCAAAGCCGACACCCTCGACTCACAAGCCGGCAGTGAAGAGCGCGTCCCGGGGGGGGGGAAAGGAAAACGAGGCGCTGTTACTGGAGGCCCAGGACGGGGGTCAGGGCGGCCAGTCAAGACGGCGGGCTCCTCTACCAGTCCGGGGTTTCCCGACCAGGGTGTGGCCTCGACCAGCGCGTGGCACCATCCAGTCCGTAGCCTCAGCCAGAACGTGGCCTCAACCAGCGCGTGGCACCATCCAGTCCGTATCTCAGCCAGAACGTGGCCTAAACCAGCACGTGGCACCATCCAGTCCGTGCTCCAGGTGAACCCCCCGGGAGGGGGGAGGACGTAGCTGGGAGGAGAGTCGAAAAGGAGGGAAAGAAGAAGGAAGGAGGAAGGAAGAAGGGTACTGGGAACCCTGCCGTCAGTACCGTCTGACCATTGCGTCAAGTCTTAGCCCTCGCATGATGGGCGAGGGGAAGTGTATTCAACGCACACAGTACACCCATTGAATCAAGTCTTCTCACACGATGCAGGTAAAAGACTGCATTAAAAATCAACAGGTTATAAAACAAATATGAATTATCTTCACCCCTCTCTCACTCACGTTTAAAACGTTTTCCTTCCTTAGGAAAAAAAATCAACACAGCGACCATCGCTTAATAACTGCCACCACATTTGCAAAAAATAATTAATGGCACAACTGTCACATTTTATAAACACATTTCAAAATAACACAAATCTCCAACCACGCATCCGAACGACAAATCATTGCGCACGCACGCTCGTGAACATAAAACTCGCTCTCCTTGCACACACAAACAGACGGTGGCCGAAGGATAAAAGTCCGGCGAATGTGACAGGGGCGGACGAGCGAGACCAAGCAAGTTCCAACCCTGAATCACCAGGTTCCTCCCTTCCCCCCGACTACCGCATCCCCAGATACATAAACAGGAGAAAGAATTTTGGAATAATTTAGAATGGCCAGGTTAAGATGGAATTAAACCAGAGAAGGGTCTCACACAATATTTCTCTTACAATTTTGAAAACAAAAAAAAATTGCGCAAAAGAGGAGACTAAGTCGACAAACAAAAAACAAACCAAAACAAACAAACCACGAAACTGATGCTTCCCAGCTACCCTGGGTGACCCGAAAGGCGGGTCAGATGACTCTCTCTACCCTCTGTCCAGTCGAGGGGACAGAGGCGAAGATGCGGAAACAGAAGAAGTGATGTCCCTCTCCTACAGGCCGACTGCAGGAATTGAAATTTCTGACTGTACTCCGATGATACGGTAAAAGAACCAAGACTGGACAGGCCCCCCCAGAGACATCTTCCGCTCGAGTGAAGAGCTAACCCCCCTCAGCAATGGCGGCGAACATGCCCCCCTTTACGTCCCCAGAGTGAGATACTTCAAACTAAAAGAAATGAAGCACGTGCGACAGGTAAAAAGACAGGCGAGAGGCCGATAGACAGAAAGTTCGAGAGAAAGGTACCGGCCACCGTGAACTTGCAGGATAAATAGCAGGGCGGTGGAATTAGAGAGAGAGAGAGAGAAGCAAAACCGAGGTTGAGCTGAACTACCCCAAGGGTGCAACCGCACCACAAGCCACATCAAGGGACGGATACACGACAACAGCAACGACAATTAAACAAATAAGTAATTCCGCCACCCAGGGGGTGTCAAACGTCGTGGGCCTCGTGAAAAAACTCGTGACAAACCCCCCCTTTCTAAAAGCATCTGTTTCTCTGAGTTTACAGTGCTCCTTTGAAACCTTGACGCATGTGCAAATTCACAACAATGGGACCCGACCCCAACTCTCTGTGATCGACAGAGTACGAAAATCCAATACAAACTTCCACGTAGAATCACACCGGGGAAATACATAATACTACATTTATCAAACAACTAAGCAAACCTTCCAACATGAAAGTAACAATCCGAACCATTTGATGATCACTACCTTTTACATCATGAAGTGAAAATGTCACTCCACCTAACACAGGGGACTAAAAAGGGGTATAACCCGGGTTGGGGGGGTGTCCCTCTGACTGATTTCCCAATTTTCTAACTACGGAGCTCGGCTAAGATAGTCAGCATCCGTATTACAGGAACCTTGATATGACGAGAAAGTGAACGCATGACTCGGGCAGCTCCACTGCCTAACTCATGAGTCGACGACTGACTGGCCGGATCCGGTCCAAGCATGGAGAGGATTGATGACGCTCTCCAGTACAAACTTCCGGCCGTTATTCTTTTTTGGGGCACGCCAGTGCGCGTCCAAATCTGCCTGAAAAGATTCAGCAACATAGGGGCATCGATAGCCCCAAAGCGGGACAGCCTTGGGTATCGACTCGCAGATTCTACCACACCGAAGTGTAGGGGTTTGACCGCGATGGGATGGAGGATTAATGGGTCCCACCAGGTCGACCCCAACCTTTCTGAATGCCCCCCCAACCCGTGGGGACTGACCCTAGGGGAACACGCCTCAGCGACCCCTTTGGCGTTGTCCGTTGGCAGAAATTTGCAACTGCGGCAGTACTGCCTAACCTGCGAGTTCAAACCCCGGCCAGAAGAAGTTTCCCGCCTTACTCGCCGAGAGTCCGCTTGGAGCCCATATGACCTGCATGGGGGAATCGTGGGCCTGCCGGAGGACAGACTTCTCAGGCTTTGGGGAACCACAAGCTGCTTGGCCACACGATCTGCCTGGGTGAAAACCCTAAAGAGGATCCCCTTGTGGAGCTTGAAGCTCACTTGGCGTGTCGGGCAGACTGAGCAGGACGTCCCAAGTTGTCGTAGGGGTTGGACATCCAAGTCCCTGGCCTGAAGACGGATAATGCTAGCAGGTCGCCCTTGCCAGAACCTCGTTAGAGATCGGCTGAAGAACGGGACGCAATTCCTGTTCCTGCTTCTTAGCTTTGGCGCGTGTGGTGACTCCCACACACGCCTGTACGGGCAAATCCGTAGACACGGGGCTGACTGCCTCCCTCGCGAAGGGGATAGTATTCCCCTTTGATAAGGGAAAACAGAGGTCGCTCCACGCGATGGCCCATACTTCGCCCCAGAAGTAGGGGTGGATATAGAAACGAGTACTGAAGGACGGGTTGGAGGTAAAACCAGCCTCCAACCCGCACACTCGAACTGGCGCCCCCCACGGGCCTCAGGGGAAACCAATCCTTATCAACAAAGAGCGTTGATGCTCCCGAATCCCCGATGGTGTCGACCAAGGAGGGAACCCAAAAACGGAGAGAAACACGGGCACTCTGAATCATCAGAAGCGGGATGGAACCCACGTTAGCCGAGGCACGAGGATGCTGGAAAGGACTAGCCCCATGACTTCCCGCGGCTTTAGGGCAATCTTTCCTAATGTGGCCGGGACGACCACAAAGAAAAAAAAAATCGGGGTGCTGAAATCCCGATGAACTGCCTGCCTTGTTCCCCCCACTAGCAGTTGTCGGCCTTATTGCTACTAAATCCTGTGGAGGGCTTCCTCTCCGTATCTGGGCGATGCCCATAAGCCCCGCGAGCTTCAGCAAACACCTCAGCGGTGTGAAAACGCAGCCGCGAAATCCTGAGGTGCTGTCTCGCCTCCGGATCCTCAACTCTGGGGACACAGTGTTGGTGAGCTGTTCAATGAGGATCAGATCCTCCAGCTCCAAACTTAGCCAACTGACGCCAGTACCCTAGCGTTTTGCGCAGCCTATCACCAAACTGCACGAAAGGGCCCCGTCGTTAATTTTTCTTCATGGACCTGAAATTCCTCCTGTAGTCTCTGGGGTAAGGTGGAAACGCTTACGCAGAGCCAACTGCATGTCTGCATAAGACGCACCCCTTTGTTTAGAGTGAGCACCACTCCCTTGCAGCACCAGATAACCCAGAAAAAAGGTGCATAGCCTTCTGTTTTCCCCAGACAATTGATATGAACTAGCCACCTTGTCAAAATGTTTTCCCGGAACATATCAAGTCCCCCACTAGGTCTGAACTCTGGGAAACTTTACTTTGGGCCTTTAACTCTATCACCTGCTGGTGATTAACTCCCTACTTACAGGTGTGGGAGAACCGCGAAAGAAGTTGGTCCATCTCCTCCCTACGCAGAGCCTCCATCCTGTCTAGTTCTTCCCCACGCTGAGCACCTCTTCCCTACGTGAACAGCCTCTTCCCTACCTGGGTCCCCCTGTCTGGAGGGGCCTCCTCCCTACGCTGAGCAACCTCTTCCTTACGAAAAGCCTCCTGTCGGGCAGCTTCTTCCTTACGAAGGCCTCCTGTCAGGGGAGCCTCTTCCCTTTCGCAGCATAGCCTCTTCCCTATGCAGAATCTCCTGTCTGTCAGTCTCCTCTCTGCGCAGAGCCTCTATCCTATCCAACTCTTCCCTACGTGGGCACCTCTTCCCTACGCTGGGCAGCCTCTTCCCTACGCTGCCGCTCCAGAAAAAATAAGGACAGAAGCGATGTCCTGGGCGGGGTTCACCACCTCCGACACGGGAGGAGGACCCGTCTGACCCGTCCCTTGGGTCTCGACTTTCCCATAAGGAAAGTCTTCTGGGGCATGCCCCCTACGAGGGGAAGTCTGGAGAGGAGAAGGTTCGGTCTCTGCGACCCAACAGAAGCCCATAGTTGCTTCGCTATGCTCTGGCGCTTCCGAGCGGAAGTGCCAGTCGGGGTCTCGACAGGAAGACCCCCCAGGAAGAGGTAGTGAACAGTACCCACTGGACTACCCGCTACAGCACTGGAATAAGTAGAAGTTACCGTAGTCGAAGTACTTGGTACTAATAGTAGGGACAACAGTAACATTTTGAATACCCCTTTTTCTTCGACGCACGCGTCGCCTACCACCAGCGCCGGACGTCGCCATGACAACAATATCTTACGGTTTTCAAATACAGGGGAAAAACAATTCCACTAGAGAAAAAAAAAACAAATATTTTAGGGGCGTGTGTATATGTTTTGTATGTGTGTGGTGGCGTGTTTTGCGGACAAGTTCCGGCTGCTCCACTCTGGCAACACCGCGCTCTACAGCACGAGCAACAGTGGGGGGGGCTCCCCCCACCGAAAAAAAAACGAAACAAAAACTATGTCCGGCTGCCCCACTCTGGCAACACCGCGCTCTACAGCACGAGCAACAGTGCGGTGGGGCTGGCCGGAAAAAAAAACAAAACAAAAACCTAACAGACCGGGATCCGGAGAGAGAAAAAAAAAAAAAAACTAGCGTCCGATACCCCCCCTGTACTCAACAACCCGGTTAAAAAAAAAAAAACAAGAATTGGCTAAAAACAAAACAGGAATGGAAGACTGAGCGGGAACAGAAGGGCAAGACTTACGGCCGTACCTTCGTGAGGTACCCGGCGGAAGGAGGTCTGGACGCAGTCGACTCCCCTCGGTCTCACCTCGACTCCCGAGTCACACCGGATGTTCCCTCAGGCCACAACAAGACTCCCTTCACTCTAGAGTCACCCAGCCAACCACCCACGAACAAACACGGCAAACTGACTAAACATATACAAAACAGACAAAACTAAACAGGTACTCCGCGAAACGAGAGAGACAGTCAGAGCCCTTCACATCCCGGACGAGCCCCCACAATTGTCACGACCGACCCTGGAGGTCTGCCCTGACAGGATCGGTCTAGGTGGGAGTGAAGGGAGTGACTGACCTCACACGCCCCGCAAGAGACCACACAATAAAGATTACGATACAACACCCCATTTATTCACACCAGCAAAATAAGCATTCCAACATTCACAACATGCACAAACACAATCAAGCACTTCAACGCACACAACACGCACAATCACAATCAAGCACTCCCACACCCCAACATGCACGATTATAAATAAATATTTCACAATACGACGTACACAATCACAATTACAGCTTTCTAGCACATATAACATATACACAATTATAAAGAAATATTTCCAGCATCGATCCTTTCTAAAACCATGGAGTGCGTCCACACCCCTGCCCCTGTCAAGCCTGCTGGGAGCACCCTGTCGCACTAGGTGCTCCGAGCCGGGTCGGTTCTCGCAGGGAGTCGCTCAAAGCCGACACCCTCGACTCACAAGCCGGCAGTGAAGAGCGCGTCCCGGGGGGGGGGGGGGGGGGGGGGGGAAAGGAAAACGAGGCGCTGTTACTGGAGGTCCTGGACGGGGGTCAGGGCCGGCCAGTCAAGACGGCGGGCTCCTCTACCAGTCCGCGGTCCCGACCAGGGTGTGGCCTCGACCAGCGCGTGGCACCATCCAGTCCGTAGCCTCAGCCAGAACGTGGCCTCAACCAGCGGTGGCACCATCCAGTCCGTAGTCTCAGCCAGAACGTGGCCTCAACCAGCACGTGGCACCATCCAGTCCGTGCTCCAGGTGAAGCCCCGGGAGGGGGGAGGACGTAGCTGGGAGGAGAGTCGAAAAGGAGGGAAAGAAGAAGGAAGGAGGAAGGAAGAAGGGTACTGGAACCCTGCCGTCAGTACCGTCTGACCATTGCTGTCAAGTCTTAGCCACTCGCATGATGGGCGAGGGGAAGTGTATTCAACGCACACAGTACACCCATTGAATCAAGTCTTCTCACACGATGCAGGTAAAAGACTGCATTAAATCAACAGGTTATAAAACAAATATGAATTATCTTCACCCTCTCTCACTCACGCTTAACGTTTTCCTTCCTTAGGAAATAAATCAACACAGCGACCATCGCTTAATAACTGCCACCACATTTGCAAATAATAATTCAATGGCACAACTGTCACATTTTATAAAACACATTTCAAAATAACACAAATCTCCAACCACGCATCCGAACGACAAATCATGCGCACGCACGCTCGTGAACATAAAACTCGCTCTCCTTGCACACACAAACAGACGGTGGCCGAAGGATAAAAGTCCGGCGAATGTGACAGGGGCGGACGAGCGAGACCAAGCAATTTCCCAACCCTGAATCACCAGGTTCTCTCCCTTCCCCACCGACTACCGCATCACCAGATACATAAACAGGAGAAAGAATTTTGGAAATAATTTAGAATGGCCAGGTTAAAGATGGAATTAACCAGAGAAAGGGTCTCACACAATATTTCTCTTACAATTTTGAAAACAAAAAAAAATTGCGCAAAGAGGAGACTAAGTCGACTAACAACAACAAACCAAAACAAACAAACCACGAAACTGATGCTTACCAGCTACCCGTGGGTGACCCGAAAAGGCGGGTCAGATGACTCTCTCTACCTCTGTCCAGTCGAGAGGACAGAGGCGAAGATGCGGAAACAGAAGAAGTGATGTCCCTCTCCTACAGGCCGACTGCAGGAATTGAAAGTACTGACTGTACTCTCGATGATACGGTAAAGAACCAAGACTGGAGCAGGCGCCCCAGAGACATCTTCTGCTCGAGTGAAGAGCTAACCTCCCTCAGCAATGGCGGCGAACATGCCACCCTACGTCACAGAGTGAGCATACTTCAAACTAAAAGAAATGAAGCACGTGCGACAGGTAAAAAGACAGGCGAGAGGCCGATAGACAGAAAGTTCGAGAGAAAGGTACCGGCCACCCGTGAACTTGCAGGATAAATAGCACGGGCGGTGGAATTAGAGAGAGAGAGAGAGAAAGCAAACCGAGGTTGAGCTGAACTACACCAAGGTGCAACCGCACCACAAGCCACATCAAGGGACGGATACACGACAACAGCAACGACAATAAACAAATAAGTAATTCCGCCACCCTAGGTGGGTCGAACGTCGTAGGCCTCGTGACAAACTCGTGACACTGGGCAAAAGGTTAAAGGCGGTTTTTGTTGTACATACACTGGGTTGGCCCGAATTGACCAATTCAGAATGTCTTGTGGAGGAATTGGCGAACGATTGATGAACGTCTGGTTGAGTTAGATAAATAAATGATGAATGAACAAACAGATCGACAGAGACGACCATTTAAGGCAACAGATGATGTGATAATGCCAATAATAAACATTACTCCGTCTGCTTAAGGTGACTGATGTCATATCATTGCCAGTAATGGACATCTCACAATTGCTAATGGCGGCATATGTAACACCAATGCCGGTAATCGAAATTACATTATGTTTAAGTAAGTCAAGTTGGAGATACTATTTCTTTTCGTTTACCAGTCGCTGAAGGTAGTGAGTTGACTTCAACGTGGTGACAGCCCTGAATATGACCCTTTGCAGTCGGCAGGACTATAGACAACATTACCATTACCACTACCACCAGCTATGATACCAATGCTGTAAATCAGCAATACACTATATCTAAAGGTAGCAGATATGATGACAACACCAATAATGAACAATACCCATTGCAACAGGTAGCAGATGTAAATACCAATGTTAATAACCAGCAGACACCATAGCTCAAGTTACCAATATGATGACAATACCAATAATGAGCAATACCCCACTGGAAAAGGTAGCTGATGTGATACTGATACCAACAATGCAGGCGAAGATCCCATTCTGCATCCAGGGCAAGGGACACAGTGTCCAACTGATTTCCCAAGGCGGTCATAGGACAGATTGTACGAAAGTATGTTGCCACGCCAAAGAGCCTCCCACTCTGGTTAATTGACCGACCAGTCCAGCCGCCATTCCACACAGACCTAATAGTCACCCTCACTATCGGGAATGACGCCAATAATGTCTTTTCAGTACATGCTTTGAACACGTCACGCTTCCTGATCAAGCCATACCAATCTCTCTCTCTCTCTCTCTCTTCTCTCTCTCTCTTCTCTCTCTCTCTCTCCCTCTCCCTCTCTCTCTCTCGCACTCCCCCCCCCCCCCCACACATTATATGAGAGTGGCCTGCCCTTGGATAATTAAATGGCTCAGGATCTAACAGCTCTAAGTTAAAATGTATTCTCTGTTCTTATGATTGAGTTGTTAGTGTTTTGAGTTATTTTGGACAAAGCTTCGAGAATTAGTGATCATTTCTATATATTGAGTGCAGTGTTTTGGACAGTGTGTTCACTCAGATAGCCTTGTTCGTGGTCGTGCTGAGCCTTTGGTAACTTACTTGCCGTCATCGTGCGGCGACTGCTGCAAGGATCCGTTCACCTCTGTGTGATGGACTGCAGGAGCCCCACTGCTCTTTCTAGAGTCATGTAACTGTTTCTGGGGTTTCTTTCTTCTTCGTGTTTTCACTGAAATATTATCTTTTTGGCCCTAAGTGTTCTTTTCCCTGTGTTTCAAGTTTAAAAAAAAGAAACTAATGGGACGTCTTTTCTATACTGATGCAGTTTTGTACTATGACGTCAATTGTATTGATGTCAATTCAGATATGGAGATGAAAGTACGATCCGGTTCCTGAAGAAGTCTTTTGACAGGCGAAAGCTTGAATAATAATATAAAAACAAATGACGGTGTTGACTTGTTATTCATCACACACCACACACACACACACACACACACACACACACACACCACACACACACACACACACACACACACACAACACACCCCAAATGTGTGTGTGTGTGTGTGTGTGTGTGTGTGTGTGTGTGTGTGTGTGTGTGTGTGTGTGTGTGTGTGCGTGCGTGCGTGCGTGTGTGCTTTTAAATGTTCACTTTGCAAGCCTGTACCCTTTCTTCTCTCCCATTCTACTGGCCATTTTCATCGCCTGACCCAGCAACAGTGTCACCTCTGGTGGGTTGCCTCATGACGACTCGACATTTGGCTGCTCATTGTAAAAACGCTGGTACCAGGGCTGTGGTGGGACAGGCCAGGCTGTAGCCGTGGACGGCGAACCAGAGCTAGCGGTAGAGCAGTGATGCCCATGAGGTAGCGCGGAAGAGAAGACAGAGGAACATCATCATAATTAGACTGTCTCCAAATAGGGAAAGCGATGCAAAATGTTGTGACCCAGCAAATATCTGTTTACTTGTAATGTCCCTGACATCTTCTTCGATTAAACAGAAACAACGAAAGACCAAGATATATTTTATGCTAATAGTGAGGCAAAGAAAGTGTATCAGAGTCAATGTGTTCTTGAACTGTAATATGAAATGTCAATCCCGATAATCCGATTTTAATGCTTATGCAACCCCCACACACACACACCACACACACACACACACGTACACACACACACGCGTGCGCACGGCGCGTGCGCGCACATGAGAATGCAAGTACACACACATGCAGACAGACACTTATACAGAGAGAGAGAGAGAGAGAGAGAGAGAGAGAGAGAGAGAGAGAGCGTAATCCACAAACCAAGCACACTTCAATGAACAAAAGGTCAATCCCCAACGACCTTAAGTTCACAGGGAAAATGGTTACAGAAACAGATGACGCCCTAAATTGTTCATACCCATGCTTCCCTCTGTCCCCAGAGACAGTGTCAGCACGGAAGCGGAAGTGTTGTCCCAGAGGATTCTGCCCCAGCGCAGTGTGGCATTAAGGAAATGGCGCCGACATCCTGCCGCTTAGGGTCCCAAAGGACAGGGAGATCATAATGACAAGTTCCCACCCCTCTTCCTCCCCTATCACCACGACTGCACTTCGCCAGGATCAAACGGCCAGACGAAAGGGGGGTGGGTGGGGGGGGGGGGGGGTATTCACGTTCGGCCTTTTCATGAACGGTCACGCACGTCTGGGTCCAAGTTGACTTTGGACTGGTTGACTATGGATTGATTTGATAATATGCATGAAAAACACTGAAAACTGTCTTGTAGGAATGGAGGCACACGCATACTGTTTTATTCTTGCAACAGTTGAAGAGGACATTGATGTGCTTTCACTGGTGTTGCAATACTTGCCGATGAGGAATGTCTGGTTGTAGAATTGGCGCACAGCTAGTTGATTAGGTGGAATAACAGGCAATGGTACACCCAAACATGGATAGACACGGCACTGAAGCCAGCAGGAGGTATGCCGATGCCAAGTATCCATGTTCTACCACTGCTGAAGGTGGGAGACAGTGCATGAATACCAATAATGAACATTACACCAGGTGCTAGAAGCAACGCACGTAATACTTTTGCCAGTAACGTTCATCACACCATTGCTACACGTTCCATGTATGATGCTTATGCCACTAAGGACAAGTACACTATTGGCAAGATAGCACATGTCATACTAATATCAGGGATGAAGATTATACCATTGATTAAAGTAGCAGATGACACTAAACCCCCCTCCCCCCCCCCCAACACACAGACACAACACACACACACACACACACACACACACACACACACACACACACATACAAAGAAGCATGCACGCACGCATGTATGCACGCGCACGCACACACTGCTAAATCGATGCCAAGAGACCCTCCGCTCAAATTCCCCCATCTTGGTCACTAATGTATTTACCCATTAGCTTTAAATCGTGTGCAGCATAGCCTCAGAACTTAGTAGTTGAAGTGTAGCGCATATGAAGTAGTCTGCGCGCAGTGACACCTCCTTGATAAATTTGAAGCTGAAACAATAAAGGACACATATCTTATGCCTGTACCAACAATAACAATTACATTCCTGCTAAGATTAACAATCTCATTCTCACGATCATGAGTGTGACACCACCACCAATTTCAGAAATTTCGATGTTTATTCTAATTGCATGCATGCTACTGCCTCCAAAGCCAAAGGATATGATACTTAAGCCATGACCATCGCATTACCTCTGAAAGTAGCAGATGTGTCAGAACGCCAAAAATGCAGACAAAGAACTTCCTCTTGGTCAAAAGCAGACGACATAGTCGTTGACTGATTTCCCAAGCCATTCACAGGGTAGAGGCCACCGAAGTGTGTTTGTCTGCTGAACAGCTCACCACTCTGGCTAATTGACGGACCGGTCCAGCTACGCTTTCTCATAAACCAAACTGTCGCCACCACACAGTGGAAGTGACCTCATAACTCGTGACCCTTCTTCTCCTCGGTAGAATGCTTTCAGCATGTCCTGATCAAACCAGACTGCCAGGTCACTCTGTACAGACAGTGGGTGTGGGGGATACTGTGATTAGTGGCTACGCTGCATTCAGAGAGTCTGGCCGATTTTTGCTGTCTCGGTGTCTATCACAGTGTGTGTGTGTGTGTGTGTGTGTGTGTGTGTGTGTGTGTGTGTGTGTGTGTGTGTGTGTGTGTGGTGCGTGCGCGCGCGCGCGCGTGTGTGTGTGTAACATAACACTTTAACTTCAGCTGTGTGCGCTTCTATGATTTTGTAGGTACGCTTTCCTAAGTTTGAAGCTCCTTCTTATTGTTGGGGACGTCTGCTTTTCCGTAACAGGTAAGGGAGCTGAGCACAATAAATTATGATAATTAAGGAAATGCTTGCTAGTCGTATGTACCTAAAGGCGAAATATATGTGGCCTCCTTTGCAGAGGGAATATGCTTTAGTACTTATCCGCTCTGCACTGAAATGGAAACCATGTCAATGATGAGTTGCTGAAAAGCGCTCTGAGAACAGCCAATGAAGTGTGCCAGCATTGCCAGCCATGCGCATATGCTAATTGTTCACGCTGTGAAAATATCAAATGTGAAGATTCTTATTGCCGCTAACCAATGGTCGAAACTGGCTTTGTAAGGACAATGATTTGACCCTTTTTTTCTATCAAACTGAAATCTTTAACACCCGATATCGAAATCATCGTGTCTCGTGACCTACACGTTTTCTATTGAATGTCTGGTGGTAAAATGTCAAAGACCAATCTCCTGATTCTTTCTTTAGGCCTTAAAAAGTTCGTCTTCTACTAATAATCCTCTGCCATTAGAGTCATGAACAAGTAAGGACTTTTAAAGCAGAGTAAAAATCAAGGATACCCTTGTCAACGACTGTTCAGGAATCAATGATGTGTTTGAATGAAGTAATTAAAGGCTTCTGGTTCTAACTTCCAAACTTGCTTATTCCAGAACAGTTGCCTGTGATTTGTTCTTCTTTTTTTTTCCAGTTTGTTGTCTTACCCGCCACAGCGGCTTGGGCAGTGGTTGTGTGGCAACCAGGGCTGGACGTCGTGTTTCGATTCTATTCAAAACCAATGTTGTTTGGTTTTCGGCCTTGTCGACTTTTACCCAAATTTGTACTGCTCCCTCTTTTGACCAGTTAGGGTTCGATTCACTTGACTTGATTCACATGTGGTAAAGAAAAAATACAACAAAAGGATTTCGAATCGACACTTATCAAAACGCTTTCAGTGCATTGGCTCTAGTGCATGTGCTCTTTTGCATTGGTTTCTTAGTGCTGGGCTTAGTGCATGGGCTTAGTGCATGGGCTCTAGTGCATGGGTTCTGTGCATGGGCTCTAGTGCATTGGGCTCTTTGCATGGGCTCTAGTGCATGGTTCTAAGTGCATGGGTTCTAGTGATGGGCTCTAGTGCATGGGCTCTAGTGCATGGGTTCTAGTGCATGGGCTAAATGAAACCGAGATGGGGAAACAGTGTCACTGATTAGGCAGCTACTTCAAAGTGCGCTCTCTCTGAAGGTAGCAGATGTGATGTAATGCCAATAATGCAGACAAAGCACTTTCTCTACATCAAGACCACACATAGTCGTTGACTGATTTGCCAAGTCAGTCACACGACAGACGCCACTGAAGTGTATTTGCTGGCTGAAAAGCTCTCCACTTTGATTAATTGATGGACCAGTCCATCTACGCTTTTGCATAGACCACATTGTCGCCATCACACAGTGGAAACAACGTCATAAACTTGTGACCCTTCCTCCCATGGTAGTATTATATTTTGCGCAATGTGCATTTCCTGATCAAACCAGTCTGTCATGTTTCACCGGACAGAGACAGTGTACGTGTGGGATATTGTGACAGTGGCTACGCTGCATTGAAAGCATCAAGCCAATTGTTGCTGTCTGAGTGTCCATCACAGCTTTTTTTGTGGGTAGTGCTGCGAAACAAAAGGATGGATGCAGGCTATCAAGCTGACCATTTACACACACACACACACACACCGCGCGCGCGCGCGCGCGCGCGCGTGCGTGCGTGTGTGTGTGTGTGTGTGTGTGTGTGTGTGTGTGTGTGTGTGTGTGTGTGTGTGTGTGTGTAAATGGTCACCGTGCGTGCGGGTGTGTGTGTGTGTGTGTGTGTGTGTGTGTGTGTAACCCAACACTTCAGCTGTGTGCGCTTCCATGTTTTCGTAGGCGCGCGCTTTCTTACATTTGAAGCGCCTTGTTATTGTTCGGGACGACTGCATTTCTGTATAAGATATGGAAGCTGCACACTTTATGACAACTGGGGAAGCGCCTGCTAATCGTGTTGTACCCAGAGGAAAGATATAAATGGCCCCATTAGGAGAGATAATAAGCTTTAGTACTCGTCAGGTCTGCACTAAAATGCAAACGATGTCAGTAATGGGCTGCTGAAAAGACACTGGAAATAGCCAATGCAATGTTATAGCTTTGCGAGCTGTGTTCGCTTTTTTCATGCTTTGAAAAATAATATCAAATCTGAACGTTCCTATTGCAGCCACCCGATGGCCGAAATCGGCTGAAACCTTTAGGCACATTTTTCTTCCAAACTGAATTCTTTAACTCTCAGAATCGAGATTATCGGGTCTTGTGACCCATATGTTTTTTCAATTGAATGTCTGGTGCTAAAATGTTAAAGACAAATCTCCTGATTCTTTCGATAGGCTTTAAAAAAAACTTGATTCTTGGCACAACACTCGCACAAAAAGTTGCCTCTTCTTCAGAAAACTACTCTGCCATTTCAAGTTTGAACAAGTACTTGTAAGCAGAATAAAATTCAAAGAATCCCCCCCCCCCCTTTCAACGACTGTTTCAGGAATGAATGATGTCTTTGAATGAAACACAATAACTTTTTCGCAACACGCGCGCGAGACTGATCGCGGCGCCCGACTTGCCACTCGGCGACGTGGGGCGAAAATACTCGCGGCAAACGACTGTCACTCAGGTCACGTCGCGAGAATGATAGCGACGGTCTTCTAAAAATAAATATGACCCAATTTCCTGGATAACCTTTAGCCAGTGGTGTCAGCGTACAAATACAGTATTTCCTACGTCATACCATTCCAGTTAGCAGGTTACTAACAGTCGATTTCATTGGTTAATCTGAAGAGAAAGCAGCCAACCCATTGACTATCAGTGCTCCTCGTTCGAAGTATGTCATTTTCAACTAAATCAAATGTCAAGGAAGCGAACCTTCTCACAAAGGCCCTTAAGCGCTTTAGAGGAAAAGAAAGCCACGCATTGGTGGAGAAATAGGTAATGGGCCGATTAGCAGTACGCCCTCACTTAGCGCATACGGCCGAACTGTGGCAATAAGGTTGAAGGGGTCAGGTGACAGATGGCACCTAAGGTAGTGAAGACTTTCCCGAGTTCGAACCTTCCGACAGCGAGAGGGTGGAAATTTTAACCACTAGGACCTATAAGCATCGCGTGGGCGCTAAAGACGCAGTTAGCTGAAGTTGCTTTGTAAACAGACCTTGAAGAGCAGGAGTCTTGGGCTTGTTCAGATGGTATTGCCGTGAGGGCACTGTGTTGATGCTTTGTCAGGCTGGTTGAATGCGTGTGGACGTTGTTGTAACTTTCTCTAGAATAACTACTGTGATAAAAAGTGGCTCCCGGAGTCGGTGGGAAATTTTGATGTCTATTTGGTGCGAAGTGGTTGTTTGCTAAGCAATTTGGTAGGGATGTGTGTAAATGTTGATATGTGGAAGAATGTAGCAAGAGGGGAATTTAGTATACGTGTACTGAAGGCGATAGAGCAGCAGCACGGACAAAGGCATGGCCCAAATGGAAATCCTTTGTGTCCATCCCTATATAAACTGAGGGAGAACAACATGACAGGTGAGAGGAGAAGAACACCACAGAGAGAGAGAGAGAGAGAGAGAGAGAGAGAGAGAGAGAGAGAGAGAGAGAGAGAGAGAGAGAGAGAGAGAGAGAGAGAGAGAGTGAGCAGGACAGGAAGGGGTTGAGAGAAACGCGCTTTGGGCAAGAGAAGCTACAGCAAGCTGTTAGATGCAAAAGACATGCCGAGAAAGAAAGACTGAGTTCAAAACCCAGAGGTGGGTGAAAGAGACAAAGAAGAAGATTTCTACGTCGAGTCCCATAGACGACCACCCACAGAACCCAGTCATGAAGCTTGGTGCCAGTTAACCAATGGGCGTGTTCACCATCACCGTGCTGAGAGAAAACTTGAAAGTGACTTTCGAGAACTGTGGTGTGGTGTGCAAGTGTGTGTGTGTGTGTGTGTGTGTGTGTGTGTGTGTGTGTGTGTGTGTGTGTGTGTGTGTGTGTGTGTGTGTAAACCTGGCTAGGCACGAAGCCATTGTATTTTAACCTGGGATTAGGAAATATTGATCTTTTATGCTTTGATTATTCCATTTTGTGTGATTGGATTTTCCATGTGTAATTATAAGCAGCAAAGAAACTGTATTTCGCGTTCTCAGTCGAGTTAGGAGAGACGCGAATGCGTGACATCCCATCCCCAGAGAAAGGTGAACGGTTGGTGGGTGCATAAGTAGATAGATGCCTGTGTTAGTGCAGAGATAACCTTGGGGTGCTAAGCCTGACTAATACATCAACTTAGTTCACTTAAGCAATACCATCACGATTTCCACCGACCTGGACTGCAAACAACAACAAAACAATTGTTTTGACTTTTAAAAACATTTATCTTCAAGAATATGAAAGATAGCTCTATTTCACTGTACAAAAACAGTCACTGTCGGATTTAGGCTTTTAAGGAAAATTAATTAAAGATGGTCAAAATCGGGTGTCCTGGGGAAATTTCAGTGCTGTGACTGCAGTGTTAACTGGGCACATAGAGCAGAACGAGGGTCTGTGCTGATGGTGTTAAAGGCTTCTGGCTCTGATCTTCCAAACTCGCTTATTCCAAAAGGAATAGTTTGTGGGTTTTCTTTCCAGTTTAGTGTCTGTCCCACAACCAACCGGCGTGATGTAGTGGTTAGCGTAGTGGACCAAGGGCCGGGAGGTTGTGGATTCGATTCTTGTCAGAGGCATGTTTTGTGATGCTTTCAAATCGACACTTAATAAGAATGCACCCACTGCATGGGCAAAGTGAAATCAAGGGAAAATCGTGCCCTTGACTAGGTAGGTATCTAAAAGTGTGTGTGTGTGTGTGTGTGTGTGTGTGTGTGTGTGTGTGTGTGTGTGTGTGTGTGTGTGTGTGTGTGTGTGTGTGTGTGTGTGAGTGTGTGTGTGAGCGCGCGCTCACATGTGTGTGTGTATATGTGTGTATGTATGTATGTGTGTGTGTGTGTGTGTGTGTGTGTGTGTGTGTGTGTGTGTGTGTGTGTGTGTGTGTGTTGTTGTTGTTGTTGTTGTTGTTGTATTTTACGTCTTTCCACATAACGTTATATTAGACGGGGAAAAAAAAGATCGGGACCGGGAAAAAAAAGGTTAACACAACGAGTCAAAAGAATTAACTTATCTACATGTATAACACAAAAATAGAAAAACCACTTAATCGCAGATTTAGAAAAAAAATTATAAAACACACACACACACACACACACACACACACACACACAAAAACCCCATATAACTCTTTTGTCTCATCTCACCACTGACTATTATCTATTATAGGTATTTGCCAATTGGACTTCTAGCTAAGCGCAAAAAGAAAAGATATGTTTCACTTGCTGACAAGAAAACATTTTGAATAGGCTGTACAGACGTATTTGGAATGAATTTTTTCATTAAGTTACACAATAAATAGAATATGATCATTTGATATGCTATGACCACATATACAATGTACATTTTTGACATACTTTGTCTTAAAACAATCCAATTTCCATCTACAGATCAAGGAACTTACCTGTCGTCTACGATAAATATTTTGATCGAACTTACTTAACTTTTCATGAATATTTTTCATTTCATGGTGTAAACCAAGACACCCAGCTTCTCTTTCTATCAAATAAAAATTAGAAAATTGTACTTTTTGTATTAAAGTATAGCACTCTTGCACTGACAAAGAGAAGTTTAGAAAATGCGAATCTGATGATCGTTTTGCTCCTCTCTTTGCTAGAACATCAACCTTTTCATTATAATATAACCCACAGTGGGAGGGCACCCAAAGAAATGTTATTTCAGTGTCTCTGACTGAGAGGAAATGTACTGAATTATTTATTTCAGTGATCATCTCAGGTCGAATTTTTAATTTAAAATTCTTCATTGCAGTAACAACTGACTTGGAGTCTACACATAAAACAACTTTAAATAAATTTTGAGGGTAATCAACAACAAACTTTAAAGCCATAATTATAGCAGTTAACTCAGCAGTGAATATAGAGTTGTTCTTTCCAAGATAATAAGACTTTTCTTTGTGAAGGCCTGGATAATGTATGCTGCACCTGCATGTTCATTGATTAATGATCCATCAGTGTAT
>CM031601.1:14756080-14766080 GCA_018398815.1 Conus ventricosus
CGTGTATATGGTCGTAATGAGAAAGAGAGAGAGAGAGAGAGGAGTGGGAGGGGATAGAGAGGAGAGTGCGGGAGCGAGAGCGGGAGAGAGATGAGAGGGTGTGGTCGCGAGAGAAGCAGGGCGGCGAGAGGGGGGATGTGAGGGGAAGGGCTGCATGGGGAGACCTGGCCGGGGAAGAGGGGGTCGGCAGGGTGGGTGGCGGGTCTCATCCGTGTTGGTGGGGGGCGCGCGTTGGGTGGGGTGGGGGGGTGATCCTGGGGGTGGTGGACTGGGAGCAGCGGTAATGGCTGTCGAAGGTGTCAGTTGCGCAGAGCAGTTGCTAATGGAGGGGTTGGGTGGGGACGGGGTGTTGGCGTGGCGGTTTTGGTGCCTCTGCTGTTGTGTTTATTCTTGTGGGAGTGTTGTGACGGCGTGGTGTACCTGGGTGTCCCGGCGTCGCGTTGGTGGGGAGTTCCGTAATTTGAAAGCACATCTCAACCCTTTGGTGGTGCGGTGTGTGGCTCGGTTGTTGCGGGTGGTGGGTTCTGTCGAGTTTTGCTCCACGATTGTCGTTCTATCTTTTATTTCCCTCCAGGTTTGGGAGCATCTTTGTTTTCCCTTTGGTCCCTTGTGGGGGGGCTGCCTGGGTGTTATTTACCTTTTCGGCCTTTTTGTTTGTAACGGGGGGGAGCGGTGCCGGGGTGGCTCTTTTTAGCCGTCTGTGGTGTATTGATGTGGTTTTTCGTTCCCCCTTGTTGTTTTCTTGTTTCAGACATCCCCGTGCCCATGTGTATGTGTAGTGCCGCGTCTCGTCTTTGTTTCGGTTTTCTTCGCCGTTTGTCTGGCTGCTTTCTTCTTTTATTTCGTGTGGGGCTTCGTTTGGTGGGTTTGGGGGGCCGCGTTAATATCTTCCATTACTCCCTGTTACTTGCATGTAATTCCTCTTTTTGAGGTGCCTCTTCGGCCGTTTGGTTTGCTCGGGTTTGTTGGTGACTGTTTGCTCTGTCTTGTGTTGTGATTGTGGTGTGTTTTTTGTATTATCTTCCGTCCGTCGCGGGTCGGCGAGCTCTCCCTCGTCGACCACGGCTCTCTGACGGTTCTAACTTTCGCTTTTCTTGTTTCTCTGCTCTTGGGCGTCGTCTGGCGTCGTCTGGGCTCGGCTCGCTCTCTGTCTGTCGCGTCGGCGTGCTCTTCTCTCATCCTCGCTCTCTCCCCTCTCGCTCTCGGTCCCGTCCCCGTCCCGCCCGCCCATCCCGCCCGCCCATGCCCGCTCACTCACCCAGGTCCGTACTGACACCTCCCGCCCTCGAACTCGCCCCCCCAAGACCAGCGCCCCCCGCCCAAGTGGGCCCACAAGCCGCCTTCCCCACCCATACCAACCAATATCCCACCTTGTCCATGCCCCAGCCGAACGTGACGCTGGACGCCAGCCCCGATACACCAAGAGCCGCGTGCTCTCTGCGACGCGCGCGTCGCTCGTCTGGCGCTCGCTCTCGCACGCGATCGCCGTCGCGCCCCGCGTCGCTTCTGTCGGCCGCTCGCGTCGTCGCTCTCTCGCGCTCTTCGACGCGCTGCTTGTGGCCCTCTCGTCTGTTAGGCTCTCGCGGCCGACTCTGCTGCCTCTCTGCTTCGTCCGCTCTCTCTTCTCTGATCGCTCCTCTCTCTCTTCGCGTCTCGCGCTCGCGCTCGTCGTGCTCGCTCCCGCTCCTCCCGCGCCCTCTCCCCCTCCCGCCCTCTCCCCGTCACCCCTCCCGAGGCCCTACTCCCCTCCCCCCTTGAACCGCCCCCCCTAACCCCCCCCCCCTCCCAATGCCCCCAAGTGCGCAGTCCCCTAGCCATAGCCAACAAAATACCACCTGCCTGACCAACAGAACCGCCCTACCGAGCCAACGACCCCTGTCCTCGCGCACGCTTGCGCGCTGCGCTCGCGCGCTGCTGCCTCGCTCTTGCGCGCGTCTCGGTCTCTCTGCGCTCGCGCGCTCGCCGTCGCTTCTCTCAGCGATGTATTATTAACCCAAACCCCAGACTCCAAGAGTGCCCGAAAAGGCACCACGGCTCTTCTGCCGACGTTCAGGAATGGAATGGGCGGAACAGCGGGCGGAGTAGTTCTAATCAACAAAGTTACGCGAAGAGGCACCTTAAACTGTTAACCAAGCCCCCCCCACACCCCCACCAGCGTGACACAGTAATAGACCATTGGACCGTCAGAGCTGCATGCAGTACTAGAACCAGAGCGAATCATCGGGGAGGGCGGGACTATGGTAGGTTCGGTGGCCGCCCTTTAAATAACAGCGATATGAGCTGATTAGTGATAGTATAGTTGCTGAGGCTTGTTGACCGCTGCCGCCGCTACTGGTGTCTACTACACATTTCCTGCCTCATTTGTACGTGGACAGAGTTAGTCATCTCATCGTATGTGCGTCCGCGTTTGATATAATGGAGCACAAGTATCACACTCCCATCACTGTCTCCGTCTCTGCCCGCTCTGTCTCCTTACACGTCTCAATCTGATCTCAACATCGTTCTCAACGATCTCTCTCCTCCTCTCTCTCTCTGCTCTCGTCTCCTTTAGTTTTTTTGACATCTAGGATAGGACAGATGTGTTGAGTATGAGAATAAGAAAAAAATGTTACATGTCATTACTTATCTTATATCCAGTGTACACTACAAGCGGTAATAATTACCAATTACCCCAGATCTTTGAACGTTATAGAGCGCGAGCGAGCGCGCGCCGCTGCGCGCGGCAGACGCTCACACGCACGCACGCACGCACGACACGCACGCACGTACGCACGCACACACACACACACGTACACACACACACACCACACACCACGACACACACACACGACACACAAGCACCCGCACGCACGCACGCACTCTACGCACAGCACGGCAAGCTACGTGCAGCGCACGCAACGCACGCGACAAAACACACACTACACACACACGACACACACACACACACACAAGGGGGCGCGACCATGGGGGGGACAAACACACACACACGCTACGCAAGCCCCACACGCAAGTGCGGCGGACGTGGGCGCGCACGCAAGTGCGCACACACACGACACCAACAACCACACACACCACCACAACACACACACACACACACACACCCACACACATACCCACAACCCACAAACACTCAACGCACGCACGCAAGCGCACGGGCGCACGCCAGAAACACACGGACGCACGTCCGCACCGCCTCGCCCCCCGGCCGAGCGCAAGCCGCACGCGAAGACGGCACTCACGCACGCACGCACGACACACACTGTTAGTGTACAATAGATGTACGTATCTGGCCTTGCAGTTGGACATCGCCTGTGAACTGGGTTCGTCCATCTGAGACAACTCATTTACTACGCATAATTACTTTTCATTGCCTTCTCTAAGCGTTTGCACTTGATCCCCCCCCTCGCCCCCCCCCTCCCCCCCCCCCCATCGTCTGTGTGTCCCAACTGTGATGCTCCACTGGGAGTGTCTGGCAGAGTGGCCTGCACAGTAAACCTATGTGTGTGTTCATCTCTCTCCTCTCTCTTATCACCCCCGTCTTCTCTCACTTCGATCTCTCGGTGACTCAGTCTCGATCCCCGTCAGTCCTCTCCTCTCACCCGTATCACTGTCTCCTCCTCCATACGCGGCTCAATGCGTCCATCTCCTCTCTCTTCTCAATCTACATTTCTCTCTCTCTCTCTCCCACTCTCCTCAGCGCCTCCGCTCGTCTGCTCTCGGTCTCCTCGTATTACCTCCTCTCCTCTCTCTCTCTCTCATCGTATATGTGTCGCAGAGTGTTTAAGGGTGACTAATCAGAGAACAAAAAAAACAGAAAAAGCAAGGACCAACGCAAGGCACTAGGAAGAACTTGAGTGGACTGGCACCAACGATTACCAGCCCCCTGTACTGCAGGAGATAACGAGCTGTTCCTGCAACATTTGAGCACTCGTCACCGCCTGGTTACACAACAAAACAGAAGGTCCACTGCCGGAAATCCCGGGCATTCCAGCCTGAACCATCTTCCTGTTGATCGCGTCTATTTTCCGTCCAAGAAACGCGGCACTTTAACCACGCGCTTCCAAAATGATTGCAATGGAGAAGCCTGGGGGAGAGAGAGAGAGAGAGAGAAGAGAAGAGAGAGAGAGAGAGGAGAGAGAGATAGGATAGAAGAGAGAGACAGAGAGCAAAGAGTACAGAGACAGAACAGAGAGAGAGTGGAGAAGAGATAGTAGAGAGAGAGATAGAGAGAGTAGAGAGAGAGAGAGAGTGAAGAGTATAGAGAAGAGAGATAGAGAGAGAGAGTTTTTCAAACTTCCATTCGACTTGCCAACCCTTCGGCCTGAGGGAGAGAGAGAGAGAGAGAGAGAGTAAGAGAGAGAGAGAAGAGAGAGAGAGAGAGAGAGAGAAGAGAGAGAGAGATAGAGAAGAGAGATTCAGGAATCAGATTCAGACAGGGCAGTATTATTCTTACCGAGCCTTGGCCCCGTCAGGACGGGGGATATACATGAAACAAAACAACGTCCGCTATACGAAAACTAATAATAATAGATTTACCATCCAACAAATGGCAACGCCATTATGAAAGCTATAGCAAATAAAAAAACTTGCGAACTGCTAATAACAGTGTTTATCAATTGGCAGATGACATTGAACAAAGTAAGCTATGCATAAAGCAAGAGGTACTAGTATAAAATTTTTGCGGGGAAACAACTATCCTTAAATCCTGTAACTAGGAACTATTAAATGCAGCTGATGTACTTCATCTCTCTTGAATGGTCGACATAATGACACAGCAAGACCCAGAAACATGTTGTTACATGTTCATAACGGCAGTGAAGGAACAAGAAATGAACAAGAAACACCTAAAGTCCTAGAATTTTGGTCATCACAAAAGAACTTCAAGTGCCCCTTTCCATGGGTACATTGACGATATACGTGGCAGAGAATGCACGATCAAAATAACATTTTCTCTAGATACTAAACATGTCACTAATCGAAACTGGAAAATTTCAGTCCTGAGACCAGCCTGGCAGTCAATTAGTCTTATCTTTAAAGAAAAAAGATAACGAACAAGAAAACTGATTCATATCGACCGACACCTGGTATTAAGCCATACGTACCGCGAAACCATGTTCATATAATTAAATATCTTCGCACTAAACACAACAAACAACGTGACAGCCCAGTTCACTCTTGCCCTCGGATTATCTAGTTTTCCTACTACAATTTAGAAGCTTTATATGGTAAACTAATGTACAGGGCCATCTGAGTTAATTAGAGAGCCAGAACATGATACATTTAAACAGTAAAATGCAAAGATATGGGATACTGTTCATCTCAACCATCTCAACACACAAGAGCATTTAGGGGTTTGTGATGATCCAACCCCCACAAACATTTTAGTAAAAAGCAAAATAAATGAAGCCTTTTTCGCATTGTGCATCGTGCAGCAACAAGGAAACGGCCCACAGGTTCAGAGGCCCCATAGGTTGTGTAGCAAATGGTGTCCGGCTAGAGAGCATCAAAGCAATTAAACAAAACAAAGGTGCACGAGATTCATTAATTCAGGCTTCGACAACATCCTACATAAAAAACACAACAAAGCATTTTATGGCCTGCAAGCATAAACTTATACAATGCAAAGTGACACAAAAACGCGTAGAGGGAAATACAGAACACCATAAATAATTAAATGCATTCTAACAACAGGGCCTAAATGCCCCAACAAAAGTCCAAATTATATATTAAAAATTCATATTAATTTTATTATTCCCGAGAGGGAAAGTTAACCCGCCCACCCCCTTTATCTGAAAATCGTATTTACATACTTTTACGATCAAATTATTACGCTGTATTGAAATAGCTGCCCTATTGCAAACAATTTAGGTGAGTAAGGATCCTATTACTGTCTCAGACATTACTTTGCCACGTCGTCGGCAGAGCAATAGAAATAAGATAATTTCCATAGCATCATTTTATACAAAATGGCACCATGTCAGTCCAGAGGTTTAATACCGTTCCAAATTCAGGCTCAATAAATGAATAAAAAAGAAAAACCAAACGGGGCAGCAAACATCACCCTGCCTCAACACCTGATGGAGTGCAATAGAAATAGAACAGTTAAACAGCATAGCACCACATCGAACCTTAAGCCTTTTACACAATCATACAATACTCATATTGCAGAATAAGTAACTATCCCCGAATAAAATACCGGTTTTTTAACAAGATAGGCAAGTAATGGTTTCTATTGAAAGAGTCAACGCTATTTTTTTTTAGCGTAAAATCGCAGAAAGCAATCATACACCTTACGGTTCAGGACAAAACATTGTTTATTATGGCTGAAAAGCCAATAAAGTTAACCCTAGGACTATGGTGGCAACGATTCTGTTTAAAACCCCAGCTTGAAACACACCTGTAAAGTTATTGTCCTCCTGCAACCCACACTTGAAGACTTTTAACTAATACTTGCACTGTAAACAAGTTTTGCTTGCAGAACATTGCACAACGAGATTCCTCTGTAATTATTTGGATTGGTAAACATTAACCCTTTTTATATAGTGGCACAACAAATGACTCAACAGCCAACTTTCAGGATATATTGCCTCTCTCAAACAAATAGTTAAAAAAATTTTAAACCAAAAATTTCCATTAGCCGTGAAGTTTGAATTTGCAGGCATATTGTAATTAAAATTCCCCCTATGACTGTTATCCGGACCGGCAGCCTTGGCGACTTTTCAGAGTTTTCAGCGCAATCAAAACTTCTCCTACTAACAGATAGGTTGATTCAAATCATATTTCGGCCGTCCACCATCGTATTTTTCTCCATCATACATCACCATCAACATCATCATCATCATCATCGATCATCATCATCCATCATCATCATCAAAATCAGCAGCACACAGCAGCATGGTCATCATCATCCTCATTATCTACATTGATTCAAAAACAATCAACATTCTGTAACAGCATCATAAGCACTTTGGTCCTAATTACTTTCCTCCCTGTACCAACCATTATCAAACTGAGTCTTTTCTTTCTAACAACTTTCATTATAAAGTGTACATACCAATCGCTTATGCTAATATCATTCGAATGTCTGCCTTCTTGTTGTAGATATTTTAACGCACAAGATTCACAAAAAATGGCACTATTTGGATTATTTACAGAACGTAATAAGTCCATTAATAGAGTCTCAATAAATTGCTTCTCATTTTCTTTACCAAATGTTTATAAACACGACTGCTTACAATAAAGAAGTGCGATCAGGGGAGACAAAAGGACCTTAAAATTTTCGTCCAACAAATTACGTGTACAGTTTTCTATTCCGCACGACAATCTTATATATCCCAGTCATCTTCCACGTGCCTACCTATGTATATTTTATGTTTCTTCATAAAGTCTGCTGCCTCTTTTTATACAATGATTAAAAACCTCAAGTGCTAAGTTGCTTTCGTATGATATTTATATCTATTAAACTGATCGCCATTTCAAACTGCCTTTGCATAACGTTTTACACAGATGTCTGTCTCTTGCAAACCATTGCAATGGGTTTCGTCCCATACAAAACCTTTTCGAGAATTTGAACATCAACCTGAACACGAAAACTCATTATTCAATAGGATAAGAGTATATATATAATTACCAAAGACAAAAGGAAAAGATTCAATTCTATCAGACCCATTCATTCTGATGTTAATCAGACACCTTTAAATACAAATCATACACAGTAAAAAATAATCAACTAAAATGTTACCAAGTATACGACTTATGAACGTGAGTAATGACTTGCAGGTCAACCACACACTACCGTTCAAAATTACAGCAAGGTCAAAAACAGTGCACATGTTAAGTAACATATATGCCATAATGGATATAATCATGACGTGGTCATATCAGAATTTCTGTGTCAGGTTCAAAGGAGGCCCCCTCAAGATGTATTTGCTTAAACAAATCAACACTCAGTTGGTATTCTAAGTCACCTGATATATTTGAGGTTCTGCTATTTAAATCCTCCATTAATTACTATGAACATATCAATTTGTCTTTATTATAAAGCAAAACAAATCACATAAAAAATCATCCAATAAAGAGAAACACCAATTTCATAAATCAAAATGCACATAATATGGTTGAGATACTCTGGGCGGGTATAAAGCACCAACATACATAATGTGTCTTTCACAATGCCCGAAAAGGCATTTATCCCACACAAAAGCATAAAAAAATGAGACTCCACACAATATAGGATTTATGACTAAATGAAACCACAGCACGACTTCTTATTCAAACATATAATTCCCACCCGAACGTCTTTCCCGTGTGTCGACAATGTGTACACCAGCCGGCTTAACAGAACAATGTGTACCCATAAAAAAAAGATAGCACCTGAAAATCTTCTATTCAACAACGTCTCAACTAAACAAGACAAAATCAAAGGAACAAACATACGAAACGAAACAAAATCATGATCATGTATTAGTTGGTGAGAAATCTCCATTACACGAAACCCAAGAAGGAACGAAACGGATTTCGTTTTTATAACTACATAAGCATCGATCACATAAACCTCAATTATTCAATCACTTATACGAGGTCCGAACCACAAACATTTCCATTTGACACATCGATCTACCGAGCGGATTCACAGGTGAACACGCGGGCGACACAGAAACCTCGTTTTGTCACAGAACACGGGCGCCCAGTTCTCAACGTGCCGCTAAACTCTTCGCTGACACAGTCCGCTGTTGACTGAGGGCCACCCACCGGGCTTCGACTCAGTATGCGTTCCATCCAAGCAGCGGACAAAAAATCAAGGATAAATACAGGACCTGCCAAACCCCTATTTCATTACAACAAGCAACGATGCACCCGATCCAAACGCGAACGAGTTCCGTCCACAAGGAGATGATCATGGATCATTGCGGCACGTTTTCCTCCCGTCCACATCTTGCCTGTTAAGATGAGGGGTTAGTTTTCTCTTATGTCCTCGTCACTCATGGTCTTGTGAACAAGGCCTTCCCCAAAACAAGCGATTATGGCCGCCCTAGAGTTTTCCCGCAGCTATAAGAGTATGTCCATTTTCTGTTTATAAAAAAACACAAACGATGCAATTATCGGGGAAACCGGTTTGGAACAGCACGAAGGACCCTATCGACTTTTTACCCCCCCCCCCATCGCGGAGACAGTTCCAGCTTGAACAGTGATGAGTTTCCCAAATAAGTAGTTGTGGGGGTGGGGGGGGGGGGGGGGGGGGGGGGGGGGGTGTCCTCACTACTTGTCGGCGCTTGTCCTCATCTCCATTCTTGCCCAGGCGAGACCTATAGAATAGGATGTTGTTATCGTCGAGCGCCTGGACTTGCATCCCATCCAGATCGTCCGCCTACCTTCCAGGTTGTCCAATCTCGAGACTCAGGTCCGTCGTCTCCTTCTCCTGCAGGTCGTGGTTCTGCTGTCGAAGGTCGCCCACCTCCGCCCACCACCCCGCCTTAAAGCCACTTCATCCTCCTCCTGCATTGTCAGCATACCCCTCACGGAGAAAGACGCATGTCCTGCTTGAACCTCGTCAAATTTCCGGTCCATCGACTGGAACAAGGTCAGAGGGTTCGGACAGGGACGGCTTCCATCACGCTGTGTTAGAGAGGAGGCGCCTCCCTGAGGGGTTTTGACAATAGTTTCTTCCCAGACTCACATCTGATCCACTGCACGCCCCAGTTCTGGAGAATCGGGTCAAGCCTGGTGCTGTCCCACGTCCTGTGCAGTTATGGCCAGGATTAGTTTCAATAACCTCCCACAACGAAGCAGAAGTCTCCCCCAGAACAAAAACGTTAGGTAGGAAGCCAGGCCACAACCCGTCCACACTCGCATTGCCTACTGTAATATGGCGACTTCGCATTGAGAGTTTTATTGCCTAGCTCTGCTTCATCATGAAGACCGAGGAAACGGGGAGAAAGGAGGCCAAGCAAAAGAGGCCCTAAAGAGAGTCCAACCGCAGCCCAGATGGTGCCAAAGCACT
>CM031601.1:14783580-14791080 GCA_018398815.1 Conus ventricosus
ATTACACGAAAACAGAAGATAAAAGGGAAAGATGACAAGAGATCTCAGTGAGGAATACCTTTTAATGTTAATGAAAACCCTTTCCTACCTTTGTGATGACTAACTCGAATATCAGCAAAAGACGTTGTCTTCTCCTGGGGAGAACTATCCTGTCTTAAAGAACACTGCCTTGCCTTGACGACCATCTCCTCCCTTGGTAGAAACTCTGTCTTGTCTGGATGAACAATTCAGTATCTTGATGAACACTCTGTGCTGTATTGACGGATGCTGTGTCCTACCTTAATAAAGACAATCCCTCGTCTGGGTGAACGTGCTGTCCGATCATTATGAAGACACTGTCTTATCTCCTTCAATGGTCTTGCTGATGTTGGTGAACACTGTCCCCTAAATTCAAGGTGGGGCACTGCCCACCAAGTTATGACAGTGTTTGGCAAGATGCGGTGGAATGTTTGTCAAGATAGGACGGGTTAAACCAAGATCGAACTGTGGTCATCAAGACAGGACACCGTTCACAGAGATACGACTGAACATTCGCAAAGGAAGTTTCGATTCAGTTTCAGTTTCACTAGCGAGGCGTCACAGCGTGAGGACTTGTCCATATACGCCACACCACATCCGCTTAGATGGATAAATGAATTAACAACTAAGATGAGAGGATTGAAGAAGAGGGTCTCGTGGCTACGACTTAGCAGATGTCTGACCTACGCATTAGCCCAATGCGCTGGTCAGACCTTGAGTGCCTACCTAACATTGGTTGCAAAGAAAAGACAATGCTTGTCTGTATAGGACGCAGTGTTTACCATGTCTATTTAGAGGAGACACTGGTGGCCAGTTTATGAGAGGCTATTCACCAAGACAGGTATAATGGGTTTACCAAGACTGGGTAGGTTTCATGTACGCAGGACAGTGTTTTCATTTAGATAGGACAGCGTTCCTCAAGATATCTCCAGTCATCGTTTCCTTTTATCTCATGTCTTTGTATGATTTCGTTCGCCTGTCAACACGATTGTTGCCAAGAACAGCGTCTTGGTAGCATGCTTTCTTTTACGTGGCTGTAGAACGTGTCACTCTGTTGATACTGATTTTTTGTGTGGTCTGATTGGAAAGACCTGAGTAACCAAACAAAGCAACCGAAATCACTTGAAGCCAAACGTGTTTGGCAGGTCTGCTCTATTGGAGCATGAGAGCCGTATTCTGATTCCAAAGCTATTCAGTCCCCTTGATTCGTATGTAAAAACGTTCTCTGAAAAGAGCAAATAATTCTGACAGCATTGATAACTATTTGTACATCACATGTCATATTGAAAAAAAATTGAGGGGGGGGGGGGGGGGGGTCGGATGCAGAATTAGACTTTTAAACCAGATGGATAAGGCCGTTAAATTCGAGGGAAAAAAAAGAAAATGAGAGAGATGCAATACTTCAGCATTCCTTTTTTTCTGCACTGATACAGAAAAATGGAAGTTATGGACAATAACAACGGGTAAAACAGCGAAATTTCAAAACAGGATACAAAGAATCAACTGTGTGAGCAATATACAGTACACGATGACGGACCTATGCTTATAAGCAATAGCTATACAAGCGTACATAGACCCCTGTTAAACGGAAAGGGCCTTTCTAATTTTTATAAGTTAGCTGTAAGCAAATAAGCGTGCATTAAAATCATATTGATTGTTTCCAAAGTCTTATTCTTCAAGAGTAAAACATATTTTGGGGAAACAAACAACAAACAATCCCATCTTTCTCCATGCATCAAATAATGCGCACGTAACTCTCAAATGCAACTTAATCTTTTTCCCCATAGCAAAAATATTTCTTACTTTGACCGAGAAAGCGCCACTGTTGCTGAGTGTTGTCAGTTCCCTTTCAATGTGTGGAATGAGACAGAAAGAGGAATAGCACATACAAATACAAAACGCTGGAGAGAAGAAAAACAAATAGTGACAGCCTAATTCTATTAGCTTTAAGGTTTGAATAACAACATTAACAACAACAACAGCAAAATCTTTAGAGCTCAGTGAAAACAAGATGAATCCTTACTTGAGGGGAGAAAGATGGAACATTTTTGTTCGTTTTGCCCAAATCTGCTTTACCCCAAGAGCATGGGACTTCAAAGCAATTAATATGATTTTAACGCACGATATTTTGTTTACAACTTACTTAGAAAAAAAGACTATGTTTCTCATGTATTTTTGTATGATTACTTGGCTATTGTTTACGAATATAGATCTATCACCATGTACTGTCACAAACAACAAACAATCAACATGAAACAAACTACAAAGCGTCCCATCTTTCTCCAGTCATTAAATAAGGAGTCGTCTTTTTTCACGGAGCTCGAACGACATTTTTAGACGTTTTTATTCGAACCAAAACCTCAAAATCAGGCGTCTCTCCCCCCCCCCCCCCCCCCCCCCACTCCCCCCGCTTTTCTTTTCCCATCCAGCTTGTTGTATTTGATGACGTCATTTTGTTTTTCTGATGACGTCATTTTGTTTTTCTGGTTCCTTCACATAGCACAAAAGGGAATTGAGAAAACTCAGAAACCGTGATGCTTTCTGGGTCGCTGCGTAAACAAAACTTTGCTTAGGATCTTTTTAAGCTGCATTGGGTTGCGCTCGTGCCAAATGAATGATTCAGTCATGTTCAATTTCTGTTTGGACGCTTATCAGAAAAAAAAAACAGAAACAGAACGAATGGGAATGTAGGCACAGGTAGATAGCAGAATAAAGACGGGAATGGGACGGGGGGGGGGGGGGGGGGGGGGGGTGGGGGGGGGGGAGGGGGGGGGAGGGAGTCTTGGAATGGGGTGAGGGAGCTAACTTTGTAATCAGCGTTAGTGGAAGTGACGCAAACCCGTCCCCGTAAGCCAAGAAAAGTGGTCTGCTAGAGAACGTGCTTGCCTTCAAAGCGAGGACATCTTATGACCTGCACCGAATCCCCGCCCCCCATTCCCTCCAGCCACATCCCGCCCCCTAATCCGAGCGTTATTACAGAATTGCATGGGACTTATCTATCTATCTATCTATCTATCTATCTATCTATCTATCTATCTATCTATCGATCGATCGATCGATCGTCAATCTATCTGTCTTCGCGTCAATCAATCAATCAATCAGTCAATCAACAAATCTGTCTACCTATTTCTCTCTCTGTCTCTCTCTCTCTAGCTACTTACCATCTATCTCTCTAGCTCTCTTTTTATCTAATTATCTATATATCCATCCAATTATCTGTCTGTCTCTCTGTCTGTCTGTCTGTCTCTCTGTCTATCTGTCTACCTATCTATTTTTAAAAAAATCTATCTATCGTCTTTCTTTCGAGAAATCATATAAACAGTTCATTAATCGATCAATCAATTATCAATCTATTAAATCTAACTGGCTTGCTATCTATCTATTGCGTGAGTGCGTGCTAGCGTGCGTGAGTGTTAGCGCGCCCGCGCGCGCACGCGCGCCGCGCGCGCGCGCGCGTGTGTGTGTGTGTGTTGTGTGTGTGTGTGTGTGTGTGGTGTGTGTGTGTGTGTGTCTGTTGTGTGTGTGTTGTGTTGTTGTTGTGTTGGAGGGGAGGTGGGGGGTAGGCAGACAGACGTTTTTCTTCTTGCCATATTTTCACATTAATTTTATTTCTAAGGTTTTTACATGACATGGACCTGTTTTATTGTCATTCGTGTTTTTCCATGTTCTTTTGCCATTCGTGTTTTTCCATGTTCTTTTGCCATTCGTGTTTTTCCATGTTCTTTTGCATTCGTGTTTTTCCATGTTCTTTTGTCCATTCGTGTTTTTTCCATGTTCTTTTGTCATTCGTGTTTTTCCATGTTCTTTTGTCATTCGTGTTTGTCCATATTGAAATGTCTTTTTCTCTTTTATGGAACATAAATCGGCGACAAACAAAAAAAGTTTAGGAGAACCGATTTTTTGAGGAATGAACTAAGTTATTTACTCATTCAGAGAAATGCATATACAACATAAAAACCACACATAGCTGAATCAACGTCGCTTTACTTGTCGTCATTATTACCACTATCATCATCCTCAAAATCTTCATCATCACGATCATCCCTCGTCATCGTGATCATGATCATTGTCGTCATAATCCTCCTCCTCCTCCTCACCATCATTATCATCATTATCAACATCAACACACACCACAACACACACACACACACACACACACACACACACACACACACACCACACACACACACCACACACACACACACACACACACACACACACACACACACACACACACATACACTGAATCAAAATCTCTCCACAGGAAGGAGAAACTTTCCAGTCTCTTACTGAGTTCGATTGGTTTAGCAAACAAAATAGCTGTGAATTATTGCAACATTTTTAAATTTAGACACATTACTTCGTTGCCATATAGGATAAAGCTGAATGTCTTCAAAACAAAATTCAGCAAGAATGTTAAATGTCTGTGTGGTGAACAAATTTCAAACCAACACATCCTTCTGGAATGCCAGAGATTGAGACCTATCTCACCGGCTATTTCTGAAAGTTCTCTTGATTGTTTCCTTGAGAATTTTAGTTTGTTGTTTGATTTTGGGAACTGTTTACTACGCAGTCCTATGGGACATTTGTTATAGTTTATGTAATGATTCAGTATAGTTATAGTTATTTTTTTATTTTTTTTTTGTATTGTATTGCAAAGGTGCTTTTTTGTGTGTATGATTGTAACATAACCCACCCACCCACCTCCTCCTCATGCTCCCCTCTCCGCACCCTTTCTCTTCGTCTAATATCACATAATGTGGAAAGACGTTAAATCGAAGACAACAACAACAACAACAACACACTGAATGCAAAGAAAGTAACAGAGAATAAGAACAGGCATAATGAATAAGTTTCAAACGAGGAATCCATTTAACACGTTCAAAAGAAACAGAATAAAAGCTGTGTCAGAAAGTGCAAAGAACTAGTACAGGAGATGGAGAGTGCTTCACGTGTCAGCCAAGGATCGGTTCAGATGAGGGCTGTCACGCAGGTGTGGCCTCGTGCTGTTGAGGAGTGCAAGGTACTTCAGAATGGCAAGCCAACTGGACATACCATTACAGTCAACGGCAGCTCAATGAGTAATTAGAAAGCTGAGTTCGGTCTCTAGAACCCCTTGTCTTCTCTCTGCTTTTCTGTTCGTCTCTCTGGCTCTGTCACTTTCCTTTTTCCACGTGTTGCTCCATGCTTCGCCCCTCCTCTACTCTCTCTGCTCCCAGCGCCCTTGCCCTCTTTGTTTACATTCTCTTCTTAATACTGCTCTCGCCTGTCTATGTGTTCTTTCTATATGTTCTTTCTACATGTTCTTTCCACAAGTCTTAGTTGCTGCGTCCTTCCTTTTCTGTCCTGCCTCTCTGCCTATTTGTCTGTCTGTCCAACTCTTTCTTTCTCTCTCTCTCTCTCTCTCTTCTCTCTCTCTCTCTTCTCTCTCTCTCTCTCTCTCTCTCTCTTCTCTCTCGCTCCCTCCCTCCCTCTCTCTCTCTCTCCTCTCTCTCTCTCTCTCCGCCCCCCCCCCTCTCTCTCTTCTCTCTCTCTCTCTCTCTCTGTTCATTCTTTTTGTCTACCCAACACGCTGTTTCATAATTATGAATAAAGTGTTTGTCAGTAGCAGGTTATATCATAATCGTTGTTATGTTGATTTGTTAGTATAAATAATATGCATTGACATGAAAACATGCATGACGAGACCAGATTGTGGGATCACATACCCACACCAGACTGGCATCTCTTCCTAGACAGCTAAAGATTTCCCTGACCAACTCCACCGCAAATTAAAGTCCCTAGAACAAAGAATTCTGCCCACTTCACGTGTGTCCGGCGATGCGCCTTCACCCGCTCGGCAATTAGTTCCCATGACCACCTGTGACCCAGACACGGGGCTGGAGAAGAGGGCTGGCAACCAGAGAGGATGTGATCAGGTTCAGAAAAGAATGACATGGGCGGTCTGGATGAGAATAACCGAGGGAATCAAGTGATATGATGACCAGGCAGAAGCAGAGAAACAGAGTTATGAAACTAGTTGCCAATAATCCAGCACAAATGACTGTGATTTCATCAACATTACTACTTCAGTTAACACTGCAGTTAACACTTCAGTTGACACTTATGGAATCCTGGTTATGTTGGTGAGCAAACAGTGAAATCGGTTGCATTTCACATGTTTTATTGGCACCATCAATTGCTTTTACACAGAAAATTCAGCTTTGTTTTTCTTTTCTAGTGCCATCAATCGAAATGCCCCAGTGATAATGTACGGACTCTGAATTTACATACAAAAATGGTTGAAGAGGAAACATACATCTGTGTGTATGTTTCATGGGCAAATAAAATGTGATTAAACCTACTTACTGATTTTAGGGCAGAATGGGGGGCAGAAAGCGCGGGAATTAGTGTATTTAAGGGGCACATGTAATTTCATACAAACAACGACTGGCTGACAATAGGATTGTTAACAATCAATCCTTCAGATTTGAATAAGTGATGAAATAGGCATGAAGAACAGACAAATAAACTACAAATAAAATGAAATGTGGGAGAGCAAAAAAAAAAAAAAAGTACGAATGAAAAGAAGGGAAGGAGAAGCAACCTCAGCAATTTTAGAGTGAACGCCATCCTAAGCCGTATTTTCTTTTGTAACTGGGGAAGAAGGGGACACAGACGTCAAAAGAGTCTGCTTGGAACCAGATGACTATAATAACATGTTCCAAGTACTGACCAGTTAGATGAGAAAGTTTTGAAAAAAAACGAGATTGCATGGCACATTAAGAAAATGATGCTATGGAAACTTTAAATGGAAGTGTCGAGAAGTTATCTTGGGGTTGATTGGGTGATGGTATGTATGGAACAACTGGCAATTACAATCCTCAGTCCACAAGAAACACACCACCATATTTCCCAGTCTCTCAAATCACTTTGTCTTGTTTGAAATGACGCTCTATTAGCTGCTACCTCAGAGAAATATTTCGGAAAGAGTGTGGGCCAGTTCAATGAACAAGTTAGCTGCCGACTTTGACAGTTTCATCAATCCAATCTCCTTCAGAACCCTGCTGGTAGGTAGGAACTTTAATTTAGCAATTTTCTGCTCCCTTTGATGTAATCTGCTCCACACGTCAGACCTGTTTACTAACTTTTTCATAGTTTCTGTCCAAACGTCTCTTCTTCACGACACATTTTTGTTGTTGTATTTCTTGTTGTTGTTGTTTATTTGCTTGTTTGCATGTTTGTTTGTTTTGTCTCAAAGCCAAAGATGTGTGTGTGTGTGTGTGTGTGTGTGTGTGTGTGTGTGTGTGTGTGTGTGTGTGTGTGTGTGTGTGTGTGTGTGTGTGTGTGTGTGTGTGTGTGCGCGCACGCTTGTGTATGTGAGCGTTTCGTGTGCATGAGTTTGTGTGTGTGTGTGTGTGTGTGTGTGTGTGTGTGTGTGTGTGTGTGTGTGTGTGTGTGTGTGTGTGTGTGTGTGTGTGTGTGTGTGCGCGCGCGCCCGCG
>CM031601.1:14796080-14800325 GCA_018398815.1 Conus ventricosus
CGCTGACACGAAATGTTCCAGTAAGTTTTTATTCAACGTCTGATGTCATTACTTTAAAATAGTCTGTCTTCCTTTGGGATGAGAGTCTATTAACTAAAAACAAGATATTGCGCCTCTCTCTCTCTCTCCCTCTCTCTCTCTCTCTCTCTCTCTCTCTCTCTCTCTTCTCTCTCTCTCTCTCTCTCTCTGATTGCCTAAGTCATTTCACAGCTGTTTGAATCATTAATAATTTAGCTATCACTCACGCACACACACAATTGGAATTATTGAAAAAAAAAGAGCCCCCCCCCAAAAGAAAAAACCTTTAAATAACACAGAATAAGACTAAGCACATCAATAAGATTTAAAGGAAATCCATTGACATTTTCGTAAACCTGCGCTGGAAATGCAAAGAACCAGGACGCAGATAGGAGTGCTTCGCATGCACTAAGGATCTTTCAAATTAGGCTGTCACACAGGTGTTGGCTTTGTGCAGCTGAATAAGAGGAGGTACTTCAAAATGACAAGATGATTAAAGTACCATTAAAGTAAACTGCAATCGGCACTTAATTCAAAACGTCGCATTATATCTCCAAATACAAGGTCTCTCTCTTCCCCCTCCCCCTCCTTCTTGCCCTCTCTCCTTCCTCTCTCTCTCTCTCTCAATAAGTACGTTTCCTTCTGTCTGTCATTGTCTCTGTGTGTATGCCTGCTATTCACCTCTTTTCTCTAAGAGCTCCTCCAAGCTCCACCCATCCCCATCTTCTTGCCCCAACCACTTCCTGCCTCTTTTTAATATCTCTTCTTAATACTGCCTCGTCTATTTGTATCCGCTATCCTTTCTCTAACTTTATCTCTTTCGTATGTCTCTCCTTCTATTCTCTCTCCTCTCTCTCTCTCTCTCTCTCTCTCTCTCTCTCTCTCTCTCTCTCTCTCTCTCTCTCTCTCGCTCTCTCGGCAAGCCTACGACATGATGCTACAACAGTGTGAGTTAGGAAATGTTAACTGGGCCTCTAAGATTTTAAGAAAGTGCTAACAGAGAATGGGTTTGGAATAGTGTGGTTAAGCCAGAGAGTTGGAAACGAAACCGCTTTTATGTCTGAATTCAAAGATAGATTATTTTTTTTCGTATAAACAAAACTGGCACAGCCAACTAGAAGAACATGATAAATATTCCTGGTTCCTATCCTTTAAAAGTAACTTGGAGGCAGGAAAGTATTTACATCTAGTATCTAATCGGTGGCAAAGAGGTATCCTTGCAAGATTTAGAAATAGAACACTGGGATTAAAGGCTAATAAAAGATGGTATCTAAATAATGATGCTGTTGATTATTCATGTCCATTGTGTAATGATATTGCAGTTAGAGAAGATGGGTTACATTTTCTGTTCACTTGTCCCGCTTATGGGAACATAACAAAAAAAAATCAAGACTATTTGAAAATAACACAGTCAAGAGTCGAAACCTTAACAGCATTTTGCAAACAAGTGATAAAACATTGTTAAAGATGCTGGCAAAAATATCTAACAGAAGCAATAGACACGCGGAAGAAAATTATGAATGAATAAAAGTTCAAAGCACTGAAGGGATATCAATTATATTTCATTTTTATTGTGTGGAATACTTATTTGACCTCGAAGCTTGATGGTCTCAAGTGAATGGATTTACATAATATCAAGTCAGATAAATTATCTGTACAGAGGATATGTGTGAATGAGGAGAAGGGAGGATAAGGATATAAAGGCGTGCGTGCAAATCTATGGAAGTTAGGATGGATCAGTGTTCGCATGTGAAGGGAATGGTTGTGGTGTGAGAATGATTTTGTTATAGAACATAGACAAGAAACACAAATGAGTGATGGAAATGAACATGATTTTTTTAAAACATTTTGCCCAGCTGTGTAGGCAACTTATTTGCAGTTTTTCTTTCGTTTTCTTTTCTTCTATGCAAAAACAAAAAGACATTGTACCACTTGACAAAAAGGCTATTAGCCAATGTCAATTAAAGATTTCAGTGTCAGTGTCAGTCTCTCTCTCCCTCTCCCTCTCTCTCTCTCTCTCTCTCTCTCTCTCTCTCTCTCTCTCTCTCTCCCCCTCTCTCTCTCTCTCTCTCTCTCTCTCTCTCTCTCTCTCTCTCTCTCTCTCTCTCTCTCTCTCTCTCTCTCTCTCTTCTCTCTGTGTTGGTTTTGTTGAAGATGTATGAAGAATTGACAACGCCTATCTTGGCACTATTTTGCCAGGTACATACTGAATATTCCCATGTTAACATAATGTCACTTAATGCTGACAAGGACTGCAGACACATGTGCATCTGAACTTCTGCAGTGCTGCACAACAAAACAAGAAACGGCTCAAGAGGTGCGAAACAAACAAAAGCATCTCCTCTATTTCAACTCTCCCAAATGACGACGTTATTACTCTGAAAGAATCTGATAAATCAATCAGTATGTACTACCGCAGACTGCCAAGGGGTCTGTTTCAGACTTTGTTGACACGGAACGTTAAGAAAAGTCAAAAGAGAAAATCAAGACGTTCAAACATACTTATCGTAGAACATGTCTTGATTTCATACTTACTCCATGTTGACATAACCGCAGCACCACAATATTCTGCCATTGGTGAGTTGTGAGACACTAATCCGAACAACTGGAAGAAAATATCTCCAAAGCTGTTGAGATGCATTATTCTAAAGTAGATCACACAAGTATGGTAGGATCTACCATCCTAAGAGTGTGGGAAGGTTTTAGATTAACTCTTTTAACTTACTACCAAACCACGTTATTGTACAAATCTATGTATATTTTTTGCCACTGACTACGCAAACATGAACATACTCTTGGCAATAGATAAAAGTTTTAAAATTAGATTTAAACACTCAGAAAAGAGGTCCAAAATGTGGAATTCATATCTCAAAAAACAAAATGCAATGTCATACAAAAAATAAGAAAATGTTCTGGACATAACCCTAGCTTTAAAAAGACACACTAATCCAAACGCGCACGCACGCGCGCGCGCGTGCGCCACACCCCACACACACCCCACACCGCCACACGCACGCACCACGCACGCACGCACGCACGCACGCACCACAATGAATAATTGCAAAGCCAGTGACCCGAGAATAAGGACGGGCATAAAAATAAGTAAGGTTTACAGAGGAATTCATTTGACATTTTCGAAAGAAGCAAAAAAGGCTGTGTTAGAGAGTGGAAAGAACTAGGACAGGAGACGGAGAGTGCTTCACGTGCCAGCAAAGAATCTTTCAAATTAGGGCTGTCACACAGGTGTGGCGTTGTGCAGCTGAAAATTGCGAGGTACTTCAGTATGACAAGATAACTAAACTCATCCTCAGTGTCAGCTGCGTTCAGCCTCCAGAATACAAGTTGTTGATGTTGTTGTTGTTGTTGTTGTTGTGGCTGTTGCTGTTGCTGTTGCTGTTGTTGCTGTTGTTGTTGTTGTTGTTGTTTTAAACACGTATCTTTCTCTAATATCTGGCTATGCCACCTGCTTTCCTCCATGCTTCATCTCTCTTCCACCCTCCCGACTCTCCCAGCCCCCTTTCCATGTTTCTTTCTAATCTCTTTTCTTAATTAACTCTGCGTTTATCATTGTCTGTATGTATTCCTCTTCTCCCTTGTCAAACTGTCGTTTAGTCCCGTTGTCAGTCTGCTTGCCTGTCTCTGCCCATCTGTTTGTCGTCTGTCTGTCTGTCTGTCTATCTGCCTGTTTATCTATAATATGTCTGTCTGTCCGTCTGTCTCTGTCTCTGCCTGTCTGTCTCTCTCTCTGTTTTTTTTTCTCTCAGTTGTTGATATGACTGTTGTCGTCCTCGTCGCCGTTGTCGTCGTCGTCGTTGCTGTTGTCGTTGCTATTGTTGCTGTCGTCGTTGTTATAATTGCTGCTGTCCTGTTCAGTATTAATATTGATGGTTTTCTGTCTCTGTAAGCTCCCTGTTAAACATTTTCAAACCCAATATTCATTGTAGGACCAGGAGTAGCTCAAAGTGCACAAAGTATTTCTGCCAGAACAACAAATTGTTTTCGTTACGTGATGTGTTTTTGTCTTGAATCCTTTGGAAAAACAAGGAGCTGCTGGTTTTGTCTGCGCTGCAATGGAAGTAGAGAACAGGGAAAGGGGCATTCTAGCTCACCGGTCTCAACCAGTTTCGACCGGGTGACTCCAGAATCCCCCTTTCCCTGTTCTCTAACAAGTAACACTTTAATAACCAAAAAATAACGATTATCTACAAACATACATACTGTGTAGGG
>CM031601.1:14812925-14822925 GCA_018398815.1 Conus ventricosus
TTTTTTTGACCTCCTGCCCGGGGAAAGAGTGTTGTCAACAAATTTTTTTTTCTGCACGTGAGTCTTTGGGCCCCAAAAAACTTGCACAATGGTTAATATTTTATATTCACCCCTTTTCACCGAAAAAATGCCTTTCAATTTTTCGCGTTTTTTCGGGAAATCAGTATAGAAACCCAAGTTACCTATGCAGCAGAAAGAGAGGTCAAGGAAAAATTGCTGTGGAAAAAGTCCATACTTTTGCTAATTTAAAAGGTTCCTAAATATGTCATTGCATTCCCCCAAATACAACGGCTACTGTCGTTTGGGGGAAACCCCCCAGACATTAACGTTCTGAAAACGACATAATTTTGGCTAAAATTTCTAAACTACCCACAAAACAGGTTATGTAAAAAATCTTTTTGATTTTTTTTTCACAATTTGGTTAGGAAAAAAACGCTGTGCTTTTTCTAAATCAAATTTATGTAGCACAACACAAACAACACCACACACACACACAAAACAACACACACCACAACCCCCACACACACACAAACATACACACCACACACACCAACCACCATACACACACCGCGCGCGCACTCGCACGCCGACGCACGCAAGCACGACGAGTTTAGCGCGCGCACACACCAACACCACACACACAAAACCCACACACACACACAAACCCCACCCACACACACACCCCACCACCAAAAACAACACACTGGCAGGTGGGGGGAACGATTTCAAATAATGAAATTTTTCCCGAAACTTTTTAAACTTTTGATAAAGAGTTTTTTTTCCCCCGGAAGTTGGGGCGCGCAATTATTTTTTCGTTCAGGAAAAGGGACGCAAAAAATCCCAAAAAGACTGGGGTATAATTGGTTAATACAAATAGTGAATTGTGTTTCAGAAGATAAAAAGCAATGACCAATGAATAACATTACCTGGAGAAAATTTTAACCCGGATCAAGGGGACCACAATATATTGTTGCAATTGTTTACCATCTTGCGTTTAAAAGAAAAAAATTTTAGGAATGTAATCTTAATTGCTTCCTTGTTGTGGAAAAAAATTGATATTTAACAGAAATTTTTTTTTTTAAGGGAAATTTTAAACCCGAAAGATGGTTTTTGAGGGGAAATTGTTGTGTGTTGAGTTTGTATGAAGTTGTAAAAACAGAACTGAAAAAAAGGGTTTCCCAAGTGTTTAAAACATGGACTTTTTGGTGGGTAAGTAAAAAAGGGGTTGTATCCCTTGTTTTTTTTTTTTTTCATTAAAGAACTTTCGCTGGATATTATGAACAGTAACATCGATATCAGCTAAATGTAACAGAAGTATGCTAGATTTTTTTTCAGTTACCAGCTTTTTTTTATCAGAAAAAAAGTGGTTTTGCTGAGTAAACTTGCTGGACTGCTACGTAGAAGAAAGTGAATTTAAAACGAAAGTGATGTCGTCGTGTTCAGAACAGGAGGTTAGGTTGCTGGAGGGAGATGGATGTACGATGGTGTTGTTGGGCTTGCTCTAGGTCTTTACAGATATTTGGGGATTTACTTTTCCACCCGCCTGAGCTTTATTGTGCGTGTACAGACCGCGAAATCAATGCGTTGATTGTCGTCCTGAAAATATCTAAAACATTCTATGATAATTCACTTGTTTCATTTTTGAAAGGATTTGATTCACAATCACAACCAGTTTTACTGTATGGGGCTGAAATCTGGGGATTGGACAAAGAAATGGTACCTTTGTGAGGTGGTGCATTTATTTGTATAGAAACGGCTTTTAGGCATATACAAATGTTTTGAATGATTTCGTCTACAAAGAAACAGACCATCAATTTGCATTCCATACTGGTTTAGGGTTCTCTGTATACAGGAAAGAATACTACCCCAAAAGCCGTATGACGTGGTGTTAGAATTGCGTAGAATGGGAAGGATAAACTAGGTCTCGAATGTGTGTCTACTTTATATGTGAATATTTAATTGGGACTGTATGACTGAGTCACGGCACTGGAGTCCAGAATTTGTTCATCTGTCTTTTTTCGTCAAATGCAGAAAACTGAGGTGGCGAACATGGAATCATCCTATCAAATCTAGTGAAAGATATGTCTGGTATTGAAAGTGTACTAATATTAATGGCATTTAAGATTTTTTCTTGATATATATTTAAGGTTTGATCTTGATATGTATTTGCCGGCTAAATTTGAACGTTGTGTTTCTGAAACAGGCACTCATCGTTCAAGATACAGCTACCTTTAAAGACATTACTTTGACATTAGATGAAAATGAACTGCAGTGTGCCTTTTTGTCGTATTTCTAAGGAAATATTACAACCAACTTTACGTGTTAAGATTGTGTGTCCATTGATTGCTACATCTACATTCAATGTGGCTGAAATAATGAATTGATCATTTTTTGTTGTTGTTCATTTATTTAGTGTTATCCGCTAAATAGATGAGCCAGCACATCTTGTATCAATATCGTCATTGTTGTCGTCGCCCGCCCCATCATCATCATCTCATTCATCATCATCATCATTCATCATCATCATCATCATCATCGTATTCAATATAATCGTCGTCGTCGTCTTTATCGTCATCATCATTGTCGTCGTTGTTGTCGTCGTCGTCGTCCTCGTGGTTGTAATCGTCGTCGTCATCTATTATCATCATCACTATCAATATTATCGTTGGGCTGGCGCACGCGCGCGCGCGTGCACACACACACACACACACACACACACACACACACACACACAACACACACACACACACACACACACACACACACACACACACACACACACACACACACACACACCACACACCACACACACACACACACACCACACACACACACACACACACACACACACACCACACACAAAGAACGCACGCACGCAGGCACGTACTCATGCAGGCACGTACTCACGCAGATACGCACGCACACACACCACTCACACACACACACACCACGCACGCACCACCACACGCACGCACGCACGCACGCACGCCGCACGCACGCACGCACGCGGAGACACACACTAATTGCAAGGAAAGCAATATTATATCAGAAGGGGGATACTAAGTAAGTTATATAGGGGGATTGAAATGACACTTCTGTCAGATGCACACACACACACACGTACACACACACACACCACACACACACACACACACACACACGCACCACGCACGCACCACACACGCACGCACGCACGCACGCACGCACGCACGCACGCACGCACGCACGCACGCACGCACGCACGCACGCACGCACGCACGCACGCACGCACACACACACAACACACACACACACACACACAGAATGCTGCGATGGAAAATGCCAGGAACTCGGACAGGAGGTGGAGGGTGCTCTTTTGTGTCAGCTGAGGACGGTTTCAAACTGTAGAGCCCTCACACAGGTGTGGCGTTCCGCTTAGGAGGAGAGCGAGGTCCTGGAAAATGACAACCCAGCTAAACTGACCACTACGGTCAAATGCAACCCGGACCTTAATTGAAGAAAAATTGAACTGACTCTGCGAAAACAGGTTTTTTTACTGTTCGTTTTCCTTTGTCTCTTTGTCTGTTGTCTTTTGGCTCTACATCCTCTTTCCTCTAAATCTTCGATCTGAGTTCCACCTGCCCCGTCTGCCCCATCCCCTTCATTCACTCTCTCTCTCTCTCCTCTCTCTCTCTCTCTCTCTCTCTCCTTCTCTCTCTCTCTCTCTCTCTCTCTCTCTCTGTAGCATCCCAGAAGGGGGTTGAAGGAGGGAACGAAAAGAGAGAGAGAGAGAGAGAGAGAGAGAGAGAGGGGAGAGAGAGAGAGAGAGGGGAACACGGGGAACACTGAACACTGAACATGTTTAATGTCATTAGCTATACAGCCTTAGTCTTTTGTTATAATGTTATAAGTTCGCAACAAGGGTATGATCACTTTTTCTGTAGTCTTTGGGGCTATAGAGGACAGAAGCGATGATAATGTTATAGTGATTGAGGATGCTGGAGATTTTGAAGAACCTTTGTTTAATGATCGGATAAGCAGAAAAGAGGTAACTGACAGTATAAAAAGATTTAAATCAGGAAAAAGTGCAGGCCCAGATATGATTTTAGGTGAAATGCTGAAACATGCCAACTCAAAGATAATTGATTTCCTTGTCATGTTATTTAACAGACTGTTTAACGATGGAAACTTCTCTGCATTTGGGCCAAGTCTAAAACTTACTCCTATTCATAAAAGGGAGATCCTAACAACCGTGGTGTTGCGCTTACAAGTGCCCGTTAGCAAAATCTATACTCATATTTTAAATAAAAAGACTGACAACATGGGCAGAAGTGAGGAAAAAATCATTGAAAACAGGCTGGGTTTCGATCAGGTCGCCTTTGTGGACTTTAGAAAGGCTTTCGACTCCGTGAATCGAAACATGCTGTGGATTAATTTACGTAAAAGTGGAGTGGATGGTAAGCTGTATATGGCTCTTCGTGGTGTCTATGATTCTGTGTTAGCATGCGTGCGTGATAGGTGTGTTTATTCAGATGTCTTTAACTGTCCACAAGGAGTGAAGCAGGGTTGTTTATTAACCCCACTTTTGTTTTCATTTTTTATTGACGAATTGGCAGTGGAGATAAGTAAAATGGAAAACATTGGTATTCAAATGATCCCAGGAGCGGCTGAATTTTTTCTTATGCTATTTGCAGATGATGAAATATTGTTGTCCAGCACTACTGTAGGTCTTCAGAATCAGTTAAATAGGCTAAAGCAAGAGGCAGATCGTCTATTTTTAAAGGTTAACCTTGATAAAACTAACATAATGGTATTTAGAAAGGGTGGTCATCTCTCCCGTCATGAAAAATGGTTTCACGGCACTAGTGAGGTTAAAGTAACTAATTCCTACAAGTATTTAGGCATGATTTTTACAACAAAGTTGAGTTTACAAAACGCAGTAACAGAGACTTGTAGAAAAGGAAAAAAAGGTTGTCACAGAGATTTTAAGAGCTTTGCACAAAACTTAACTCACTTTATCCAAGAATATTTGGAAACTCTTTGATGCCAAAATTGAGCCAGTTCTTAATATGGTGCTGAAATATGGGACTTCATAACAACAAAGATTTAGAAAAGTACATACGTTTGCAATTAAGCACTTTTTAAATGTTCCCCTACATTCTTCGAATACTGTAATCTATGGAGAAACCGGCAGATACCCCATTGTATATTAGGTCAAACATTAAATGTATAATATTGGCTAAAACTGCTGAGGCTTCCTGCCTCAAGACTTTGTAAACAGGCTTATGAAATGTTACTGAATGAGCATGAAACGGGGAAAAGGAAATTTGGGGTATATTTGTTTAAGAATTTTGGGCTACTCACGGATTTGGGATTGTATGGATGTGCCAGGGAGTTGGTTATGAGGATGGCTTTATTCTGGAATTCAAAGACAGGATTATAGCTTCATATAAACAAAACTGGCATTCTAAAATGGAAAACACGGATAAATATAACTGGTTTTATGGCTTTAAAAGTATATTTGAAACGGAAAAGTATATTTCAGTAAACGAACAGATGGCATAACATTTGTCTATCCAGACTTAGAACAAGGACTCTTGGTCTAAAACGCCCATAAAAGATGGTTCTATACTGAGTCATCTACAGCGTCACCGTGTCCATTGTGTGGCTTCCTTAGGGAGGATGAGTCGCATTTTTTGTTTCATTGTAGAAATTACAGTGCTGTACGAGATAAGTGTGTAGTTTTTCAAAAAAATGTTGCCATAAATCAGGACACATTTGGAATTCTGAAACTGAATTATGATGATAATTCAGTAAAATCACTTGCCAGATACATTGAAGAGGCATTGAAGATACGCGCAGAAGTTATCATCAACTAGAACTTACGATGTTCAAATGAAAAAAAATGAATGATACAGGAAGTAGTAAAATATTTTGGTTATCGTATTTACATATTTACTTTTATGAATAATATTAATCTGGATGGTCGAGATACTGGCCTATTTTGCTTGTATTTCAAACTTCCAATTGATGGATGTTTCTTTTATGTTGTTACTTTCGTTTTCGATATGATTATTTTGTGCTTTACCCCCCATGTCACTAAGGCTGTATAGCTAATGACATTAAACATGTTCAGAGAGAGAGAGAGAAGAGAGAGAGAGAGAGAAGAGAGAGAGAGAGAGAGAGAAGAGAGAGGAGAGAGAGAGAGAGAGAGAGAGAGAAAAGAGAGAGAGAGAATGCGAATGCGAATGCGAACGTTTAATGCATATAGGCCATATGCATCTTGCACAACGGTAGAGGGAAATATCGGGGACGTGGGTGGGGAAGGGAGTGGGTAGATGGCGGGAAAACAACAGCACGTACATACAAAATCACACCTTCTGATATACACATACACTTTCAAAGCAAATAACCTTAGCTCAGATATGATCTCACTCATTCAACATAACTATCCTGATCAACAAGCTCATCATAACTCCGAATATGAGCGTTCTGACTTGGAAGAAGAAAAGACACCACACTTCTACAACTGATCTTATTACAAAAGCATATCTAACTGAAGCCTATTACATAATTCAAAGGCAGTTAACTGTTTTGTCTACACTTAAGTGAGTGAAATATGTATTTTGCCACTGCACGAGATAATTGTTTATCTACACCATTCAAAGAATTTGTAACGGAACATTAAGATTGAGACCAAGAAACCTGTCTCTTAAATAGTATACAAAGGACATAAATATAAGATGTTTTTCATCCTCATCCACATTCATCAAACAATATGGGCAAAATCTTGCGACGGGATTTTCACAATAAGAGAGAGAGAGAGAGAGAGAGAGAGAGAGAGAGAGAGAGAGAGAGAGAGAGAGAAGAGAGAGAGAGAGAGAGGGGGGGAATTCTGCACACGCAGAAAGTTGGAAAAAGTTCATAACGCTGTCTGAAATATTGCATTTGTTACAGTAGTCAGTCTGTGTGTACAGTATCAAAAGTTGGTGACGTGCTGCCTAACACACGGTGATCATTGGGACCCTAAAGCCTTTCAGGTGACATGGGTAAAGAGGGAAGGAAGAGGGTGGGGAATCCCGCGCATGCAGACATATAGGAGAAGTTCATCGCGCTGTCTGTAGTTTTTCATTTGTTACAGCGTCAATAGTCGGTGACGTTCTGCGTAACAAATCAATGTCCATGGGACCAAATGATCTTTTAGGTGACGTGTGGTACTTACCTACAAACAGTTCTTTTCTTCGTTCTTTTTTTTTTTTTTAAAGAAGCCAACGCACGCCTTTCTTTGGAGATTCAATGATAGTGTACTTTGTGGTGTTTGTTGGTTGGATGGTTGGTTGGTTGGTTGGTTGGTTGGCTGGCTGGCTGGTTGGTTGGTTGGTTTGCTTGTTTGCTTGCTTCCTTGCTTTGCTTTGCTTTACTTTGCTTTAACAATGTCAGCATTGTTGAGTTCATGCACTATTCCTCCTTTGAAGCCTGTTTTGTTATTGAACTGTAACTGCTTTCCTTTGTAAAGACTGACCCCAGACCAGTTCTAAATGTGTCCCAGTCTTATGGAAGTATACAAATGACCCAGCTGTTCTATCTTGTTGAACACTGTACTGTCCTACAAAGACAGAGTGGAAATGAGTGGTCGTCAAAGGTATGCGCGCAAGCTGTCGCTTGAACAAGCTGTGGCTTTAGCAAACAAAATATTAAACATGTATTTAAAAAAACAACAACAAAAAAGATAGAAGTGTTTCTGGAGTATGAGAAGAGATCGAAGGTGTCAATACAATTTTTGATGGGCCGTGAACAACTGATTTTAGTGACAAAACTGTATACGCATTTGCATAAAATATGGACAAAGGCAAAACAAATAAAAGATGGCTATATATTACTACTGAAGCCAATAATGATGCAAGACAAAGTGTTTCCAATTTCAGAAGAAAAGCCTCGAGTTTCCCTTGAAACGGTTGACACACTCTGGAGAAGTCTCAAGGGATGAAAAACACACAGTCTCTATCAGCAACAAAGAACACAGACATAGACACGGTGCGGGGTTCTTGTTGATAAGATGTGTACATGATGCCATGGGCCATTGTCCAGTCCACGTCCAAATCATCACCTCGATAAGAAGAGTGATACAATCTTACATTGCAGTATGATTACGTTCTAATATATTACTACAGTGACGATGGTATGTAGGCATTAGCTGAAAAAATGCAGGTTGCCCCCAGGGACTGGAAGGTAATGTCAGAGGGGATTTTACAAACTGGCGTGGTATGCTAGGATTCTATAACGATTCACAAAGCAGCAGTGGGCTTTAGATACCCTGATGTTGACCAGTTGTGACGAAAGACAGTTGGCAAAACACTTCTAAACGCACAAAGTAATCAGACAAAATGGGTATTGTCTAAATAGAGAGCATCACAAATAACTTGATGACATCTAGTTAAACGGGTGCTTTCAGTTCTTCAATCACCACACCAACTAGAGGCTTTCTAGCAGCAGTCACTTAACGACAGTGACTTGTTGCTGATGTGCAGTCATCTCAGCCTCAAGAAAGCCATCAGGTAAACGGTACTGAATTGAAGTTCAACCTTTAGAACCTGATAGATCCCGTGAGTCCTTCTAATGTACACCAGAAGAGCGTTAGTACTGCATGACAAAAACCTTTACACCGCAGTAACAGAGTAACAGAGTCACAGAGAAAGCAATTCAGATGTGTTGTAGCAATATGTTAGGCACAAAACTCTGGTTTACAAGACGCTCTCGATGGCATGATGAAAACGGAGGACTTCTGAGCAACGTGTGTAATATTAACGAGTAGAGATCTTCAAGAAAGAAAACAAAAGTGCTGACAAACGTAGAGAAGTAATGAGCAAAGAGGTCAGGCCTGATACAGCAAATAAAAAGATGGCAACCAATAACAGCAGTGACGACAGGTAAAGAAAACTGGATCAAACAGGAGTGAGCTGATATTTAAGAACTCGACAGAAAAGGAATCGGAAAAGAATACCCTTTCATCAAAGACTGACAATTTCCCCCGACACTTGTTCATTCCTCGTCCCTCTTTTCGTTTCTATTTTCTCTTCATTCGTCCTCATCTATCTTTAATCTCTCGCGCTCAATTAATTCATTGTCCTTCGTTCTTACCTAATGTCTTATTCTTCCTATTTCTCTCCTTACAATCTATCGTTGTCATGCGCATGGGCATCTCTCCTCTCTCTCTCTCTCTCTCTCTCTTCTCTCTCTCCTCTCTCTCTCCTCTCTCTCTCTCTCTCTCCTCCTCTTAGGCACACACACACACACACACACACACACACACACACACACCACACACACACACACACCACACACACATACATACACACACACACACACACACACACACACACACACCACACACACACACACACACACACAACACAGCACACACACACCACCACACACACACACACACACACACACAACCACGCACGCACGCACGACGCACCACGCACGCACCACACCACACACACACACACACACACACCACACACACACACACACACACACACACACACACACACACACACCACACACACACACACACACACACACACACACACACACACACACACACACACACACACACACACCACTCGCAGATGAGTGCTTGCTTCCACACACACGCAGATCAGCGTGTGAGAAAAAAAAATCCGGATTGTGTTTCGATAATGAAGGAGGCGTTCTGGCTCAAAAAAGTTTGAATTAGTTCCGTAAAAGGGTTCTTGATGTCTCCTTTGCATTTCCGTCGAATACGACGATGTTCAAAAGGTGTTCTCTCCGGTGAGCTGCACACACAAGAAAAAAGATCATTCAGTAAAGAAAGGATCTGCAGCAAAACGATCTATGTGCACCGTAGCAGATCTGAGTTCAGTTCAGGATCAACCTGAGGTCTGTTGTTTGCAAAGTCCTCAGCCTACTTTCACACTTTCTTAGGAATGAGAGCAGTTTGTTTGATGGACGCCATGTGATGTAACCTGCACGCTGTTAC
>CM031601.1:14830425-14845425 GCA_018398815.1 Conus ventricosus
TCTTTCCCTTTTTTTTTTTGTTTGCGGTTTGGGCTGAATTTTCCGACCAAAAAATTTTTGTGTGGTGGGGCGGGGTTTCTTTTAAAATTTAACCCCTTCGTCGGTTCCCTTTCCCCTTCGTCAGGTTTTGGGCCCTTTCCATTTTTCGGTTACCCGTGGGGCCCTTTTTGGACTTTTCCTCCATCGGGTTTAAAAAATATATTGTTTTTTTTTTTCAAAGCAGTCTTCATTTCCCCTCCCAAAACAACGGAAAACGAAAAATTTGTTTTTTTGAAACTTTTAAAACTTTTTGGGGTCAGGGTGCAGTTATTTTCGATGAAAGGTCTAGCAACCAAACAAAAAGCGCAAAAAATTATCTTCTGTTATGATCTGATTCAGACAAAACCACCACTTTTCGTAGTACTTTGTGTTTGGACCCCGGGCAGTAACAAATTTAAAAATCTGAAAACATTTTAAACACTTGGGGGAAATGGGAAAAGGAGGGGGGGGACCCCCCAAAACCCAAAAACCCCCCCCGTAAACCCAAACTGCCCGAGTTCAGTGGCACCAAAAGAGCCCCCCAACAACGGGCACCCCCACTTGTAGGGAAAAAATTTTTCCCCCCGATGTCTCCCGGTCATCTCCGCCTCCAGGATCCCCAAAAGCCAAGTAATCCCTTTGGGAAAATTTCCTGAACAAATTTCGTATTTGGGGGAAAACCGGTGCAACAACTTTGTAAAAAAGATTCTTTCCGGGTTTCCCCTTAGGCTTAGGCAAAAATCCGGAAAATAAGGGCAAAGGGTTCAGAAGGGGAAGGCCCCCCCAGTGGGCAGTAAAATTTTGCCCCTCAAGGGGGGGGTTTTTTAGGCCAGGTTTCCCACTTTTGGTGTTGTTTTAACGTCCCGAGTGGGCAGGTCGCTGTTCAATAACCCAAGCCTTTCAGCAGCTAAAAATTTGCAAAATATTGAAAATTTCCTCAGCGCCAATAATACTAGCTTTAAATTTTAAAAAGCCCCAATGACGGCAAACATCCCAACAACCCAAAAAGTAAAACCTGGCCCCGCCAAAAACCCCAATGAGTGCAAAACTATAATTTAACCCCTGAGGGGGCCCCCACCAAACACAACCTTTTTTCCATACCTCCCGGGGTTTCCCGCCTAAGGGGAAACCCAGAAGAATTTTTCTACACTACCGGTTTATCTCACTGATCAACCCCCTCATGACTGATTGATGATAATGAAAATTTTTTTTCCCTTTTTTTTAGTGAAAGATATGTATAAAAATAAGATAAAATAAAATAAATATTAAATATATATATAATATTATATATAAAATTTTTTAATATATATATTTATATATAAAAGGTGTGGTGTGTGTGGGGGTGTGTTGTGGGTGTGTGTGTGTGGGGGTAAAAAATATAAATATAAAATATTAAATATATATAATATATTGTGGTGGGGTGTGTGTGGTGGTGTGTGTTGTGTTTGTGAGGTGTGGGGAATATGTGTGGTGAAAAAAAAAAAATTTTCCCCAGTTATCTCATTAGGGTCCAAAATAAGCATAACCCCCCGCCCAGAACATTGTTTACATGTGGCCCCCCCCCCCTTTGGGGTGGTGTGTGTGTGTGTGGGGTGTGTTGTGTGTGTGTTTGTGTGGGGGGTTTTGGAGGGTTGTTGTGTGTGCAAACACATATACCCTGGGTTTTTATTTGATCACCCGCTAGTTTCTCTAAAAACCCATCAGCATATTTGAATTTTCCAAAAAACCAAATTAATTTCACCTGTTGCAAGAACATCAAACCCCAAACCCCTTTTTTACTTTTTTTAAAAAACACTAATTTTTATGAACCACCCAAACCCCCCCAAAAACCCCCCACCCCATAGTGGTTTAAGAATAAGAGCCCCCCTTCTCCTTTTTCCCCTTCTCTTCCCCCCCCCCCCCCCCCCCCCCCACCCATAATTTTTTTTTTTAAATTTGTTTCCCTCCCCACCCACCCTACCCCCCCCCTTTTTTTTTTCTTTCCCCCCCCCCCCAATTAAAACCCCTTTTTCACCCCAATTTTTCTTTCCCTCCCCTTCCCCCCTTATTAACATTACCCACACACCTTTTACAAATAAACCAAAAAATAAATACTACCCAAATTTTTTTCATTACCCCAAGCGAAAAAACATTTAATTTATTCCCCCAAAAAACCTTTTTTTTTCTTTCTTTTTTTTAACCTACAGTTTTTTTTCCATCTATTCTTTTACTTTTTTCAAAACCCTTTCTTATATATAATTTTTTTTCCCCCAAAAAAAAACACAAGGAAAAATTTTCCCAACAGGATGCCAGCCCTTTGGGCAAAACCTGTTGGGGAACTGCAGGGCTCACAAAAAACAAAAAAATTTAACTTTGTTGTCAAAAATTTTTTAAAACTTTCTGAATTTGGAAAACTTCAAAAGTATTTCCCAAAACAAATTTTTTTTTGTTAGTTTTTAAAAAAGTGAAAAAGGAAAATACTTTAAGGGAATTTTTAAATTTCTTAAATAGACAAAAAAATCTGGGTCAACCCAAAAGTGCACTTCGGTAACCCGACATGACAATTTAAAGGAAAAAACAAGGGCCCCCTCTGTTAGAAACAAATCCTGGTTCACTGTTTCCCCCTGGGCCGGGCCCGGTAATTAATGCTTAAAAACAAAAAATAATTCAAAAACCCTTTTGGTTTGTCATTTAAAAGCTTTAAAAAGTAGGTTAAAAAAACTAATTTTTAATTTGACCTTTTTTTCAGATTCTTTCTCTCATTTAGCTGATCTTTCTATGACTGAATGGAAAAAGCACTTGTTTTCAGCTGCCCGACAAGCAAAACATTTGTTTCTTTAGATGTAATTTCCCGAGTTTGTTGTTTTTTAAAAAGGGTTTTTTTTCCACTCGGGGTAATTGAATTTTACAGTTCCTTCCCGTTTTGCTATGATGTGCTCTTTTACCAAAACTTTCTACTTCACAACAAAATGTCCAAAACAACCCCCCGGAACTTTACAAAAAAGCTGCAAGAGAAAATTTCCCCCTTCAGGGGGGGTAAAGTGTGGGCATAGGGGTGGGGGGGGGGGGGGGGGGGGGGGGAGGGGGAAGAGAAGGGAGAAAACCCATATCCTCCACCACTCGGGGGAGGTGGGGTGTGAGGGGGTTGGGGTTCCAAAAAAAAATTTTCAAAATAGTGGTGTTAAAAAGAAACCCGCGGTGGGGGTTGAAGTTCCCCGGGAATTTGTTCCGCTGTCCCCTGGGGGGTGTACTGCAAATTTAATAATTTTGAAGACCCCCAGGTTGGAATAATAGTGGAAACCCCCCATGTTAAATCGGGGGCCCTAAAACCCCAAAAATTTTCACAATGTTTTACTTTTTTCTACTGGGCCAATCCCCAATATGGGGATTCCCCCCTTGTTGGAATCGGGGGCCCGCTCAATCCCTCTTCCCATTTTCTCCCGGGAAAAACTTTTGATTTAAAATTTCCCAAAGGGGGAAAACCCCACCTTTTTTACCCCGTTGGGGCCCCCGCCGTCCTTTTTTTTTTCTAATTTGGGCCACTTCTTTTATTTTCCAAAATAATATTTCAATAGAAGTGTTCACTGGGTGGGAGTATTTTTCATGACGGGTAAATGGTAATCATTTTAGAAACATTTGTACCCAAAGGAAAATGAATTTTTTTTTATTAAAATGGAAAAAATGTAATGGTGAAAGGTGCAATGGGCAAATTGGGGGGGAAAGGGGAAAAACCCAATGAAACCCGTGGGGGATGCTTATTGGCCAAAGGGTGAGATCAATATACTTTTAGGTTGAAGGCATTGTGTTTAAATGAAAGGTGGGATTAGTAAATATTGCAGGTTGAGGGAAAAAGGGGGGAGGGGGGTAGGGGGAGAAAGAAAAATGGGTGAGATCATGGACCTTTTGAGATAAACAGACTGGAAGGGTAAAGAAATTGTTGTATTTTTTTTAAAATGCCATAATGTTGTGGCCATTGGGGGGGTAAAAAAAGACGGTGGAAGGAAAGGGGGAAGTTTTCAAAGGGTGGGTGGGGTGAGAAACCCCTGGTCAAAAGGTTTTTTATGATCCACAGGGTGTAAAGGGTGATGGGCAATTTTTGTAAAAAGTAGATATTTTTTTGGGATGAAAGATAAAGCCCGGGGGGAAAAAAAAAGGAAAAAAAACAATGGCCGTGGATTTTTTGAAAACACGGAAGGGTAGATCTAACGAACAAAAGGGTGGTGCCCCTTTTCCCTAAAGGAAAAAATGTGGTGGCATTGTTGTAAATAATGCCCCCCTTGGGGGGGGGGGGGGGGGGGGGGGGGGGGGGGAAAAAAAAAAAAAAAAAAAAGAAATAACAATAATGGGTTTTGGATAATTTGGGAAATTGTCTTTAATGGGACCAAAAATGACAAAAAAGATGAAACATTGCCATAAGTGAAATAAAAATATGCATTTGGGAAAGATAATCCATTGCGTTTTAAAAAAAAAAAAAAAAACAACTTGGGGGGGGGGGGGGGGGGGGGGGGGGGGGGGGGGCGGGGGGAAAAGGAAACAAAATTTCCACAATATTCCCCCACCGGCGAGTCTTTTAATTTTTCCATGCAAACCCCCAAATGACAGCGGGAAAAAAATTCCCCCAAAAAAACTAAAATAGAAAACCCAGGCCCCGCCCAAAAACACTGGGAGTGCAAAACCCTTTTCTAACCCCTGGGGGGCCCCCTTTACCCCCTACCCGCAGCCCCTTTTTCCAAATCCCCCCCAGGATTTCCCGCCCCAAAATGAACAGAAAGGTCTTTCCTAATATTCCCTTTTCCCTTTTCACAGGGTCATCACCCATCCCCGTGACTGATTTAAAAGATTTTTTTTTTTTTTAAAAAAAAGGGGTTTTGGGGTGGTAAATATATAAAATATTATAATATATTTTATATATAAAGAAAAATCTATAATTTTAAAATAATTTTTAAAAATATATTATATTAAAAATATTTTAGGTTTTAAAAAAAATATATAATTTTGTTTTGTGTTTTGGTTTTGTGTGGTTGGGGTGTGTGTGTGGGTGTGTGTGTGTGGTGTGTTTTGGTTGGGGTGGGGTGGGGTGTGGTGCATGCCTTTCGCGTGTGTTGTGTGAAAAATGGGGGTGTGAAAAAAAATTTCCCAACCCTTATCTCATTTTGACATAACTCAACCCCCCAAAACTGTTTTTTCCCTGTGTTGGGGTGTGTGTGGTGTAAAACATAAAAACCCCTTTTTTTTTAAATTGGGCATTTGGCCATCATTTCTCAACCAACATAAAATAAAAGGGGCCAAAAACATTATTTTTCACCTGTTTCAATGAACAAACATCCCCCCAGCATTGTTTACCCTTTTTTAACAACACTATTTTTATGAAACCTCCCAGCCCTCTCCCCCCCCCCCCCCCCCCCCCCCCACTCAGTGGGAAAGGGGAATATCTCTCCTTCTCCTTGGGTCCCCCCCCCCCCTCCCCCACAAACATTAACCCCTCCCCTCCCAAACCCCCCCCCCCTTTTTGTTTTTCCCCCTCCCCCCCCCCCTCCCCCCCCCCCCCCAATTATACCAAAACCCATTTTAAACATCCATTTCCCCCCCTCCCCATTAACATTTAAAACCCCCAACACCTTTTTACAACTGCCCGGGATAACTAACCCACCACCTCCTTCAATTCCCCCCCCGACATCATTTTCCCATTTTATTCACCTTTAATTTTTTTTTAATTTAAAAATTACTTTCAAATTTTTTAAATTACTTAAATTATTTAAAATTTTAATTTTCTACCAAAAATCATTATTATAAAATTTTTTTAAAAACCTTCTTATATATTTACAAAATAATATTTTTCCCTTTTTATAATGTTTTATAAAATTTAAAATAATATAAATAAAATATAGATTAAAAAATATATATATTTTATATAAATATATTATATTAATAAATATATATTTAATTTGTTAAAAAAATAAGGGTTTTGCCCCCATTTTGGTTGAGCATTTTTTTTTTAAATTTTTTCCCGCTGCTATTCACTACCATTGTCTATATATATATTTTTATATATAATACTATAAATTATTTTTTTAAAAAAATAAATAATATTATTTTTATATATAACTATAAAAAATATATAAAAAATATATAAAATATAATATATAATTATATATATATATATATTGTGTGTGTTTTGGGGTGTGTTTGTGTGTGGGAAATACCTATATATAGAAGAGTATATTTTAAAATTTCCTAAAACAATTTTATACATTCTCAAACCCCCTTTTTGGGGGGCAACATTAGTAAAAAAAAGTATTAAAAAAGGGGTAAAATTTAAATTTTTTTTTTTTTAGCACTCCTTTTAATACTTGTTTTTTTAAAATATTAAAATAATAACTCCCCCCCCCCCCCCCCCCCCCACCTCCCAAAAGCATTATTACAACCGCCCTTTAAACCCCAACCTCACATTTAAAACCAAAAAACCCCCCCCCCACTGAAATGCTACAAAACCCCCCAACGCCATTCCCCCCCTCCCCCCCCCCCCCCTTTTCCCCCCCAAGCCCCCCCCCCCTTCCTTTTCCCCCCTCCCAAAATCCCCCTTGGGCCCCTTTTTGTCGGGGCAGCCATTCCCTTTCCCACCGACAAAGGACAAAATAAATATAAGGGCACCTCTTTGTTCTTTGTTTTTTATTTTCCTTTAAAAGTTAAATGTGATCCCTTTTTTTTTTCCCGAAGAAACCCAAGAGGCAAAATGCAAATTTTGTAATTTTCCCGTGCTTTGTCAAAGTCCCTTGGGCGTAACTAAACACCCTCTCTTTCCAAAAGTTGGCTTCGGGGTTTTTTCGCCATCAATCACTCCCCTTTTGGGGAAAATTTTAAAAATTAATATAATGGGGAAATGCAAGTGTGAATTGTTTTCTTTGAATCAAAAAGAATTTCATACCTGGGGACTTTCAAAAAATTAAAAGTGTTTGAAGTGTAAGTTGGGCTAAGCAAATGTTTTAAAGATAAATTAGCCCAAAAAAACCCCCCCAAATATAAAAAACCCGGCCCCTAAAAAAAATTAAGGGCGGGCCCGGGTTGTTGTGTGAAAGCGAGACCATTTTTCCCTTTTCAAATTTTCAAAAAAATTTGCAATTATTTTGGGGTAATTAGTAAAATTTTATCTTTCTGTTGTAAAAGGGTTTTTTTTTTTTATCTATTTTTTTCTTTTTTTACCCTTTTTTGTATTTTACGGGAAAATTTTTTAAAATCCCCTTTTTTTTCATGAACTTATTTTTAAAATTTTTCATTTTTTTTTAAAAAAAATTTGGGAGCAGTGGGAAACAGGGAGACACCCGTTTAAAAGAGAAAACAAAAGTGGGGACCACAGATCACCAAAACATAAGCAACCTCTCAGAAGCGGAAACGACATCTCCGTGTGTATGTATAAGCATCTATTACATGGCCCCCTTTTCCTCGGTAACTTTTTTTGGGCCCTATTATGCATTATTTTTTTGGTGAAAAAATTTCCGTTGTTTTTTAAACTTTTTATGCTCTATAGGGAAATTAAACCCTCTTACTTGTAACTTTTTTTGGCCAAATTATGCATACTTTTTTTTGAAGAAATTACCCTAAAAAATTTTTTCTTTTTCTTTTTGAGTTCTAATGGTTTGAAACCCTTTTTGCCCTTTTCCTTCAAAGGCCAAATTTTGGGCCCTTGGGTTTAACCCCAAAAAACTTATGAATTTAAATTCCCAAAGAATAAAAAGACTTTTAAAAGTATTTAAAATCTTGTTTCAAAAGTCCCGGAGTGATAACCAAACACCACTGCCAAAATTGGGGCCCTTTTTTTGTCGTTCCAAAAGATTTAAAATTTTTAAAAAATAAAGTGCCAAATTGTTGGGTCCTTCCCTCCAGAAAATTAAAACCCTTTTCATTGTTTTATTTTGAATGTTTTAGTTTTAAAAGACAAAATGCAACTGTGGAAATTTGTCCTTTATAGTAAATTTGAAAAATAACATGTATTTTTTTCCCCCCCTTGGAAAAGTCCACAGGGTTTTTCTCCCCCCCTCTCCCAGAAGCCCATCTTCAAAGGGGAAAAATTCCCCCTTCCCCAGCACCACCTAGGCACCAAAAAGAGCAGTCCTCGCTCAAACCCCCAAAAAGGGAAAAACGCCAAACCCAGACCCTTTCCTTTTCCCCACCACCCGCCCCCTCTACCACCACCACCAACAAAACCCCCACCAAAGCGTTTTCCTTTTTTCTTTTAAAAAAGGCCCGGACCCCACCCTCACAAACCAAAACCTGGGCCTTTCCCCCCCAGAAACACCTCTGGCTCCCCCTCCCTAAAGGAGAGACCCAAATTATCCACCAATTTCCCCGTTGGTATGGGAAATTTACTACTTTTCTTGTTTTTTATAAAGGCTTTCCTTCCCCCTCCCCCCAAAGTAGAAAAAATATTTTTAAAAGGGGCCCTTTTTGCATTTTGGGTAGAATTTTCATTTTCTTGTTTAAACATTTAAAAATGGTGCCTTGAAAAAAATTTAAAGGGCCCCATGTTTTTTTGGTTTCGGGGTTAGCCAAACACTTAAATTTTGTTTATTTTTTTTCTTTTAAACCATCCATTTTGGTTTTTCTGGGTTTCTGGGAGGGAAAGGAACCGCAGAGGTTTTTGAACCATTTTTAGGGGAAATTTTCAGGAAAATTTAAAATTTTCCCCTAGGAAAAAAACTTTTTGATTTTGGGGGAAAAAAATTTTATGGGAAAGCAAAATTTTCACAAAAAACCCAAGGGCCCAAAAGGGCACGAATTAAAAAAAGGGGGAAAAAACAATGGGCAAAATGCAAAATTTTCAAAAGGAAAACAAAATGGCCTCTTTTATAAAAAAAAAAAAAAAAACATCCCTCTTTAAAAGGTAAACAACCATGGGAAACCCGTTTTTCCCCCTTCTGAAATTAAAAAAGTCCCCGGAGGAAACTGACTTCAGAGGGTTTTGGGATTTCCCCCCTTTCCCGAGGAAAAATCATTTTAAAAACCCTTGCCCGTTTGGTTATAAAGGGAAAAAAAAATTTTAAAAATTCCCGAGGATAAGGGTCCCTTTTGGGGGGAAAAACTTTTCCCGAGGGTTTTTTTTGTTTTCCAATTTCCTGTTAATCATTGGGAAGGGGATTTTTTGTTTCCCCCCGCACTTTTTTCCCTTTTAAATTTTTTTTGCCCTCTTTTTGTGTTTTTTTTTTTTTCCCATTTCCCCACCCCCCGGCCCCCCCAAAAATGAGACCAATTATTTGAGGCTCTCCTCAGACAAAAAAGGGGGGAATGGAAGAAAATTGAAAATTTGAAAAAAAGAAGTGGGAAAAGGGCCCCACGACAGACAAAGGAAGGGGGTAACAGGAGGAAAGTTTAGGGGAAACAAGACCCGAGATTCCCACAAAGGGGTTAGCTTTCCGGGTTTTCATCCAGAGAGGAAACCGAGCCCTTTAAACCCGCACTTGCAGCCCAAAAGGCCCGTTTCCCACGACAGCTGGATGTTGCTTCTACCTTAATTCAAACCAAAAATTTTTTGTTTTAATTTTACATCACATAGTGTAGGAGGGATATCATGGAAAAAAGTTGTTAATTTTTTCATGAAATGTATTAATTTTCCTGGTTTTGAAGTTTTGGGGAAAAACCAATTCCCCCAAACTTTAAAAAAGTCCCCTATGAAACTGAAGGAAAAAAACTGGCAGTCCCCAGTGGTTTTGAAATTTAAAGTAGAAAAAAAGCAGTAATGCTCATTGGTATGACATATTGTAGCATCATTGCACTTAAAAGTATGAAAAATTTAAAAAAATTTTTAAAATGAAAAAACAAAGCAGAAATTTCCTTTCCCCCAAGGTAATTTTGTAGGCCCCAATGGTTGTCCCCTAGTGGGACAAAATCTGGGGTATAAAAGCAATACTTTAAATTTAAATTTAACCACCCTTGTTTTAAAAAAGTAAATTTGTAAAAAAAAAATAATTGGTTTTCAAACGGGTTTTGGGTGATCTTGAAAAATCACCCGTTCAAAATTTTCCTCCTAATAAAAAAAGGCCATTTTTTATTCAAAAAGCAAAAATGTCACCCTTTTAAAACCTACATCCCCCCTCCCCCCCCCCCCCCCCACCCCCGGGCCACCACCACCCCCCCCCCAAACCCACCCCACCCCCCCCCCCCCCCCCACCCCCCCACCCCCCCCGCCCCAATTCCCCTTCCCCCCCTGAAAAAACCCCCCCCCCCTTCCCCCCAAAAGCCCCCCCATCCCCCCCCCCCCCCCACAAAAAAAGAAAAGGGGGAAACAAAAAACCCACAAAAAACCCAAAATTCCAACCCAAAAACAAAACTCCAAACCAACCAAAAAAAAAAAACCCCCCAAAACCCGAAAGAATTTTGGGGGTCCATTTTCCCAAAAAAAATTTTCAAACCAAGGCCCCTTTCCCCTCGGAAAGGAGTTTCATGAAATTTAAAAGTTTTTTTTTTGGAATGTTTTTAACAACTTAAAGGGATATAAACCCCAAGCTGCCATCAAACTGGGAAAATTTTATTGGTAAAAATTTTAACAAAAAAAGTTTTGGGCTGAACCCCGGGCCAAAAATTTTATCCCCGGGCAGCCCTTTTAAAATGTTTTTTTTCTTAAAAAAAATTTATTTTTATTTTGTTTTTCCCCCCAAAGGGGATTTCCCCCCCCCTCTCCCCTAAACCCCTTTTGTCATTTCCCGTCTGGGCGGGATTTTCCTACCACACGACAAAGGAAAAGCCTTTCCTTTCATTTTTTGTTTTTTCCCCTTTTTTTTATCCCTTCCCCGAACCAATCCCCCCTTTTTAAATCCCCCCCGGGGCTTTTTCCGTTTTGGGGGTTTTTTTCCAACAAAACGGGCCAACAAAACCCCCTCTTGCAAATTTTTTGTTTTTAAAGGGGTTTTAAACCCCAAAAATTCCTTTTGGGTTGGGGGGAACAAACCCTTTTAAAAAGCATTGGTTTTTTTGCATTTTTTGGAATTTTTTTTATTTTGGGGGAAAAAAAATTTTTTAATTTAAAAATTTTTTTTTTAAAATTTTTAAAAAAATTTTTTAAAAAAAAAAATTTTAAATTTTTAAAAATTTTTTTGGTTTATTTTAAAATAAAATTTTTCAAAAAAAAATTTTTAAAAATTTTTGGAAAAAAAAAAAAATTTATAAAAAATTAGTTTTTTTTAAATTTAAAACCCTTTTTAAAAAAAAAAAAAAAATTTTTTAAAATTTAAAAAAAAAAAAAGAATAAAAAGTTTTTTTTTTAATTTTTTAAAATTTTTAAACAAATTTTTTTCAAAAAAAAAAAAAAAAAAAAAATTTTTTTTAAAAATAAAAAACGAGAAAGAGGTTTGGGAAACCCATAAAAAAAAAAAGCGAATAATTATTCCATTAAAACTTTGGCCTGTTTAAAAAAAAAAAAAATTTGTTTAATTTTGCCCAAAAAAAATTTTTAAGAAGGGAACCTTTAGGTTTTTGTCTGTATTTTTGAATTGGTTTAAAGGGCAAAATCTTTAAACAATTTTAAAAGGGGGTTGGAATTTTTGGACTTGGGAACAAAGAGGCCGATCCCCCTGGTTTTAAAAATTTTTTTAAATTTAAAGGCCACCAAGGGAAAATTTGGTTTTTAAATTTAAAAGGGGGTTTTCAAACCCACAGAAGAATTGGGGGGGCCTTTTTTTTAGAGAAACAAAAAATGGAAATTTCCCAATTTTTTTGGCCCAAACTGGGGCATACAAGAAGGAAAACACTAAAAAATTTAAAAGGGTTTTTCCCTTTTCCCCAAAAATGGGTCAAGAAAGGAAACCAGAAAAAATTTTGGTGGTGGGTTTTTTTTTAAATGGGCCAAAGGCCCAAAAAAATTGGGGCCCCTTTTTCACCAAATGGGTTTTTGGGGGGGTTCACTACATTTGGGATGGGTTTGTGTTTGAAATTTTGGGGGGGGGGGGGGGTAAAAAGGGGGAAAATTTGGGTTTAAAATCCAAATTTTTACTTTTACCCCCAAACCCCATTGGAAAGAAAATTTCTTTTTTTTTTTTTAAAAAATTGGTTAAATTAACCCAACCCCCAAACCCTTTTCGGATTTTTTTAAGGTGGCCCCGGGGCATTCAAATTTTTCCCTGGAGCCCAAAAAAAGCAAGAACCAGTTTTTAAAAAAAGGAAAAAAAAAAACCCCAGAAAAAAAAAAATTGGGGGGGTTTACAACCGCAGGGGGCCAAAAAACCCAAAAAGGGGAAAACTTTAACGTTTCCATTGGGGGATTGGGGTTTAAAAACCCTTAACCAAATTCACAATTTTGGGTTTTTGTGTTTTGGGGAAAAGGGGGGGGGAAAAATTTTGGGATGGAAAAGAAAAAAAGGGGAAAAACCAAAAAAGCCAAATTTTTGTTCCCGCCTAAACCCCATTGGGAAAAGGTTTCTGTGAATTTGGGGGTTTAAACCCCAAATTTAAATCCCCCAGGAATTTTTTATTTTTTCCCCGAACCTTTTTAAAAAATTTTTGGGATTTTTGTCTTTTTTTCCCCTGGTATTCATTTTTTGCCTTTTTAAAAAATTTTAAAAAATTTTTTGGGAAAATTAAAAAAAGGTTTAAAAAAAAAAAAACACAAAAAAATTGGGTTACTTTTTGAAAAAGAGGCCGGGATATAAACCTTAAATTTTTCAAAACCCTTTCCGGTCCCAGCCAATTTTTTACCAACTTTCCTTAGGGGTTTGGGGGCCCTTTGATTTTTTTTGGGTTTCTTTTTTCCGAAAAAAATTTTCCCCCTTTCCCCGGCAAATGGAAAAAAAGAAAAAAATTTTCAAAATTACAAAGATTGTTCCCATTTAAAAACCTTGGTTTTTAAAAATTTTCGTACGGTACAAAATTTGGGCGGGGCACAATTTCCCCCATTGGGGGATGTGAAAAAAAATGGGGTTGGGAGGAAAAAGGGTTTGACAAATTTTCCCAAATTGAAAAAAAAAGGTGTAAAATGTGTTGGGTTTCCCAAATGTACAAACTTTTTTAAAATTTTTAAATTTTCCCTTGTGAAACTTTAAAAGAAAATTTTGTGTTTTTGAGGGGGAAATTAAAACAAAAAAAATTGGGCAAACAATTTCCTCCCCCTTTGTTTGGGTTTTGGAAAAAAAATTTTGCAGATTCTTTTTTCTTTAATTAAATTTTTTTTTCCCCCGGGAGCCCAAACTTAACCCCCATGGCCCCCAAAAGGGGGGTTGGGGGGGTTTTACCCAAAAAGGGTGGAAAAAGTTTTTAAAAACCAAGGCAAAAGAGTTCCTTGTCTTAATAATAAACCCCCAAAGGAAATTTCAAAAACAATTTTCCCCATGGAAATTGTTTTGTTTGTTTGCTCGACAATACAAAAAATTCAATTTTGGCGGACAACGTTGGGCCCTTTTTAACCCCGGGCCACTGGGGGGGGTGGGGAAAATAAAACCCCAACACAAAAGGGGTTTAACAAAACCACTTCCCAAAAGGCAACTTTAAAAAACCCCAGAACCCCGACAAATTTTTAAATTAAATTTACCCAGTAGAAAAACTTAAACCACTAACAAAGAAAACAAACTGGCCCCCTTGGAACAGAAACCCAAAAGAACCGGTTTGGAAAGTAAACTGCAGGGAAAAATTTAAACAAAAAAAAAATTTAAAAGGGCCCCCTGCAACTACCCATTTTTAAACCCAACATTCCCGGGGCTGGTTGGTGTGGCCTGGGGCCCTGGAAAAACTTTCCAAAAGAATGGTTCCCTGTAGAAAACTTAGGAGAAGTTTTTTAACCCTTTTTGGGGCCCCCGGAACCCGCTTGGCCAAGGAAAAAAGGTTTTGGGCCCATGAGACCAAACGGCCCCCTCATAAACTAGCCCCCCAATTTGAAGGCCAAGTTACAAACTTGGCTTTCCCGTGGACTACGGAAAAAGCAAAACCCTTTGGCCAAGCCGTTTTCCCCCCCTCCCTTCTCCCTTTCCCCCCTTTTTTTCTCCCCCAAGAGTCTTACTAAAATTCCGGAAACCGGGCCCCCACTCTGGGCCCACCCGCCCCCCAGGGGCTGGGGTTTTTTTTGCCCAACACCCACCCCCGAGGGGGGAAACAACCACAACCCCCCAAAAGACCCTCAAAAAGGGGTAAAAGAACCCGGGGAGAAGGGCCAAAATTTTTAAAAGGGTTTTTTTTTTCCCCTTTTTTTCAAAAACACATAAAAAAAAGAACCAAACCGGGCCCCCTTTGGGGAACTACTGGCCCGGGAAAACCAAGGTTCCCTTTAAAAACCCCAGCTAAGGGGGCCCGGGGTCAGAAACCCCAAAGGGTTGGGCCCCGTAAAATTTTAGGGGGCCCATCCAGAAACCCGGTTTGGGGTGAAACTGCTTGGGTTCCCACTTTCCAAGGGGAGGCCCCAGAAACCAACCCGGTGGGCCCCGGTTCCCAGAAAAAACCCCATGAACCCCTAGGGGGAATTGAACCCCCAAATTCCCCTGCCAGCTAGGGGCCAAAAGGGCCCCCAAATTTCCCCCATGGCCTTTTTTTTTTAATTAATTTTTTGGGCCCAAAAAAAAAAATGGGCCCCCGTTTTCCCGCTTTTTCCAAAATTAAAGCTTGGGTTGCTTTTTTTTCTGACAAAAAAAAACTTAGGCCGGAAAAAACCGGGGTGGGGGGAGGGGGGCGAACGTTTTGGAACGAAAACCCCGGAAAACCCCCGGTTCCCTGTACCCCGCAAAAATAAAAAACCCAGAAAAGGCATCGAAAAGGGGGGGTTTCCCATGGAGGAAACAAAACCCACCGGGAAAATTGGACGCCTTTTTTAAAAGAAAAGGAAAGGAATTTTTAAATTCCAAAGGGTTTATTTTTGGGTTAGATTTTAAAACAATTTTTAAAAAACCCAAAAAGGTTTTTAAAATAATTTCCCGGCAATCCCAACCCCCGGAATACCCCCTGCATTGGTTTGCAAAAAAAAACAAAAAAATCCAAAAAACCGAACCCCTTAAAGGGGGAAAAAATCGACTGGTTTTGGTTTCCAAAAATTTTTCC
>CM031601.1:14852925-14862925 GCA_018398815.1 Conus ventricosus
TTTTTTCATTCTTTCACAATTCCAATCAAACCAATCGTTAACTTTTTTTGTATATCTCCCAACCACACGAACCATACACGCAGCAGCTCCATATAACGCATTCGAAAAAAGATTAACACATTCATTTACATCAAAATCCAAAAAATTGTTTGCTCGTTCCATGCTCTCTTTAAACGTATAGATTCCAGTTCCTCTCTATAATCTGTGCATTTTCCTCACAACCACACAACTTTTTCCTCGCCACGCACTGTTGTCTCTCTTTCCACAACACTCTTCCTTTCTCCCATCGCATTTCAACAGGCAAGTGCCAAGAATACAATTGTTCATTAATAAGCATGTCACAATAACCATGTAGTTCCTCAGACACAATAAAATAATCAATGGTACTGCTTCCGTGCGGTGAAATATATGTAAAATCGCCATGTGAATCCCCTTGACAGCAACCATTTAATATTATTAAACCAGACATGAAACAAAAGTCCAACAGTGATTTACCAAATTAATTAACAGTTTTATCTTTAGAACATCGTAGGAACTTTACTTCTTCATCATAAACCAGGTTTTCATTAGGGTGTAAATAATCAATCATATTTTCAATTTTCAGTTGTTCATATCCTGTCCTAGAACTGAGATCGCCACAAAAAAATAACATGCATATCTTCCTTTTCGAGCAAGTCTGACAGGTGTTCTTCAAAAATAAGAATGCCATTTTTCATGTCACAGTTATTATAATAAGGACTTTCCTTCAGGGTGCACATAACCAGCAATGAATAAAACGTCTTATTTCCATATCAAATAAACATTTATCCAATTTCAAAACAATCAAATTATCGCACTTTACTCTAACTTGCAAAACAAACTGAGAAAAGCAATCTTTTACGAGCACCAAAACTCCACCTGAATTTCTTCCATGCGAAGATAATTTCGTTGCAGGAGCATCATATTTTGCATAATCTTGAAACATATTGCAGAAATCATATGTACCAACAAAAGTCTCAGTCAAGCACACGAAATCAAATTCACGAACATAATTAATAAAAGATAAATCATTAATTTCTACTCAAAAGGCCCTCGATGTTATAACACAAAAACGATAATCGCGTTGCCGGTTGATCATGCTTGTCCTGTTTGTCACTGGAGCGTGACCCAGATCGCAACGCTCGCCTATTGTCACTGTCCCCTACCAGTGCCGCGGGAAATGTGTGAGTGTGAGCGTTCACTGACAGGTAACCTTTCAACTCTGTCTGCTGTCTGTCTTTACTACGGTCTGCACGTGTTGCCCCCCTCCCTCTATTTCCCCCTCCCCCACCACGCCTGTGCTGTCCCTCACCACGCGAAGCCGAGGTCGATTTCATCCCACCCATCTCCTTCTCTGTCCTTCCCTTTTTGCTGTGAGAAGAACTGGCTAGGTGGGTGTTGTCCGTGGTCACATGACGCGAGGCTTCCCCACTGCTAATTATAGCGGGAGTTTGTTGACGTGACATTGGCGTTGTTGGCGTGTTGCCCCTCTCTGCCCCATGTGTTCCTTCCATCGGTCTGTGTGGGGTGTTGTGCAGGTGTGGGTCTGTCATCCGTGCCTGGTCCCCGCTGGCACGTTGGAAACTGGTTGGGTGGTGACATCCGCATCACGTGACGGGGGGAATCCCCGTTACCCTTCGCAGGTGTGTAGATGCTTTGAGCTTGACTCGGGTCCGGATCTCTTGTCTCCGGTTGTCGGTTTCTGCTAACCTGGTTCTGACCCTTCTGCCCGTCTTCCGTGTTGACGTGTGCGATGTTGGTCGGGGCCCACCGAGGGAGTCTCCGGTCTTGTTTAGGCCCGATCGTCAGGACGCCGCGTACGAAGTAGGCGGACATCCCATCACGTTTTGCTTGCGCCGCCATTGCTGCTTGCCCTTTCGTCAAGTCGTTTGCAACACGTATGCTTGCGATTGTAATTGCGCCCTATAGTCTTTGTTTTTGATGACTTCCAGCTTGTCTCTCCAATTGCGAAATTTAGCAATCATTGGCTTGGGAGACCCCGTTGCCTATTCGATGGGCTCTGATTATGTCCTATCAGTCCACGTCTTTGGTCCGTCAACGCTGTTGAGAGCTTCCACCACCGCTTTCGCACACTGATCATAGTCCTCACGTGCACTCTGCTGTGGAATACCCAACAGCCGAAGATTGTCCCTGCGCGAAAATTCTTCTAACCGATCGATTTCAATGTTCAGATTCTGTATCAGTTCACGTAAATTCCCCACTGATTTTGACACTGTGTTTGTAGCCACTTTTTGTTTGTTCGTTTCGTATGTAGTTTAGCGACGTCAGTAGTTATGTCTGACATGGCACTAGATAGTCGTACATTCTCTTGCTCTAGCCTATCGCACACTGTCGTTAATTTCATCGCACTTCACATTGACTTGCTCTAGTCCTGACTTAATAGCTGACAGATCCTTACGAATCATGTTGGTCTCGTCACTGTGTTGTTGTCTCTGTTGTTCGATGGCTTGCCGAATCTGTTGTGCCATGTCAGGTGAAATGTGACCCGCAGTCGAAGCCGGTGTGGAGGCGGCCGATATCTTCTGGTTTTTACAAGTCTCATCCACATCTGAGAGAGAAGAGAGAGAGAGAAGAGAGAGAGAGAGATGAGAGAGAAAAGAGAGAGAGAGGAGAGAGAAGAGAGAGAGATGGGGTACACCTATTTGCTATTACCATTTTTAGCGTAACAGACAATGATATATAGCATCTATTTTATATCGTTTTCCTCTGTACATTTTTTTCTCTGTTAGAGGATTCGAATGTCCACCAAGCCGAAGCGAGAACCAAGAGCCTAACATGCTAGACTCCTTTCGAAACATTTCGGCTGGCTTTTTTTTTTTTTTTTTTTTTTTTTTTTTGAGAGAGAGGAGAGAGGAGAGAGAGAGAGAGAGGAGAGAGAGAGAAGAGAGAGAGAGAGAGAGAGAAATGTTAAAAAAATCATGTTTTTATGTATATGCTCCTCATGATGGGATACATATATACAAACATTTTCTCAGAACTAACAATTGTGAACAGTGAAATTATCCAAAACTCACTTGGTAGTATGTTTAAGAAGTAAGAATGGAATAAGGTTTTATAAAGATAGATTGACAGATTTCTGACCTTTTTATTTTCGTGCGTACTCACCATAACCAATGCAAATCTAAACTGACTGGCACTTTGTAATATTTCAGCAGAATTACTGTGCTCTTAGGTCATACATGCCTGGACAACATAAAACGAAATGTACCCCACTTTCCTTCTCTTTTAGACAAAGTGGACATATTAATTCACTTTCACTGTGTGCTCTATAGCGAATACGACGTACCGTGATTTCGGAAATGTCAAGTCTAAATCTTGTCAGTATGTATCTTAAATGCCTGTCTAGATTGATCAATAAATGTGTTTTAACGTTAGGGACAGTGCATAAAGTTCTGAAAACGTTAAACCTATCACTATTATTAATGTGGAAACTCCCGTCTTGACATCTTGACATTGAGAGAGAAGGTACGCCTATTTGCTATTAACATTTTTAGCGTGACAGACAATGATGAGGTGAAGACGATCGGGCATTGTTTTCAAACTCAAACTGAAAAACGGTATAATAATGATAAAAGGTAGCAAAGAAAATCATAAAAACAAATCTCTTTGTACATGCTTTTCTCCCCCTATTTCTTCAGTCTAAGACATAAGAGCAAGCTTTGTCTATAATTGAATATGTCTTGCAGTCATTGCAACACCAAGCTGCTCTGTAAGTTGCTGGAATGGTGCTCGGTTACTTATCTTGGAATTTATTAGTCTATTATATTTAGTCCCTTGTGGATTCATTCCAAGAACTGGCCCTCAGCACTTGTGTCTTGAGAGGTTATCTTTTATATTTTCTACTTTTCACAAGAAAATGTGACATCAGAAAATGAAAAAGAAACATACATAGGGATCACTGAAAACCACTTCAAAACCAGATATGCAAACCACAAACAGTCATTTAATAAAGAAAAATATAAAAACCAAACAGAACTGAGCAAATATATCTGGAAACTTAAAGACGCAAAAACAAGCTACAATATATCCTGGAAAATCATAAAAAGAGCATCACCATACAGCAATGTTTCAAAAAGGTGCAACCTTTGTTTAACTGAAAAATGGTTAATACTATGCAAACCACACTTAGCAACTCTAAACACCAAAACAGAAATAGTAAACAACTGCAGGCATAAATGGAAATCGTTGTTAGTGAATACACCCAAAACAAAAACGTGAAAGCCCAAAAAAAACACGTGCAGCCAACCCGCACGTGCAAACGGGAGCCCACACGCTATATAACATCGGCGGTGGGCAAACCAAAAACCATCCTGATGACAGCGCAACGCACTCGAAACAAATTTGTAGATAGTTTTAAGATTCCTCTTTTTACTTGTTTTAACTATATATATATATATTATATATATATATATATATATATATATATATTGAATTATAAGCAAAGCTTGCTCTTACGTCTTAGCTTGAAGAAATAGGGGGAGATAAGCATTCATATCTGCAGTGGTAGATCATTCTGCCTAACAGTATGTGCTTGAGTGGGTGAATGGGGAAAAATAAAATAAATGCTTCTCAAAATGAGCCTTCAGCAAGCTTATAGTCTCCAAGGGGGGGGGGGGGGGGGGAGACAATCTCCAATAGGGAGGAAAACTCACTACCTGAATCTTTCTCCTGGGTGACTGCGGAAAGTGGTAATTTGACTCCTCTGCCTTTTTCAGTTTTAAGAAGAATGCTATCCCAAAAAAGGCTGGTGTGCAATACCGTAGTATGTTTGTTGAGTTTTCAAAAAAAAAACAACCAAAGGTGCCACAGAAGAAGCAAAAGAAAATCATGAAAGAGCAAAACAAGCTACATTTTCTTGTGAAAAGTAGAAAATATAAAAAGATAACCTCTTAAGACACAAGTGCTGAGGGCCAGTTCTTGGAATGAATCCGCAAGGGACTAAATTACAACAAACTAATAAATTCCAAGGAAAAGTACTGAGCACCATTCCAGCAACTTACAGAGCAGCTTGGTGTTGCAATGACTGCAAGAAATATTGAATTATAAACAAAACTTGCTCTTATGTCTTAGATTGAAGAAATAGGGGGAGATAAGCATTCATATCTGCAGTGGTAGATCATTCTGCCTAACTAACAGTATGTGCTTGAGTGGGTGAATGGGGAAAAATAAAATAAATGCTTCTCAAAATGAGCCTTCAGCAAGCTTACAGTCTCCAATGGGGAGACAATCTCCCATGGGGAGGAAACTCACTAACATTATATAACTCCTGGTCAGATACCGATATTTCGAAACTTGACTGTTTCTCCTCAGTGACCGCGAAAAGTGGTAATTTGACCCCTCTGCCTTTTCGGTTTTAAGAATATATATATATATATATATATATATATATATATATATATATATATATATATATATATATATATATATATATATATATAATAGATATAGATATGATGCTGAACAATTAAGTAGTGGGGGAATATATATATATATATATATATATATATATATATATATATATATATATATATATATATATGTATGTATATATATATGTGTGTGTGTGTGTGTGTGTGTGTGTGTGTGTGTGTGTGTGTGTGTGTGTGTGTGTATTTATTCATTTATAGAAATTGCTTTAAATTTGCATACGGTACGATCAACTTGCACATTACTGGATATTACCTCAGAATAAAGAATGTGCTCTCTCTCTCTCTCTCTCTCTCTCTCTCTCTCTCTCTCTCTCTCTCTCTCCTCTCTCTCTCTCTCTCTCTCTCTCTCTCTCTCTCTCTCTCTCTTCTCTCTCTCTCTCTCTCATTATCAATCGAATAACTAAACACATGTCCTTTAAGGGGCAGGAGGCTCACTAAATAGTGATACTAAACGGTCGGTCAAAATTCTTTGGTGTCCAATAGGTTACAGCGGGCAAAGCATGACAGTCATCTGAAGCGTTGAAGTACGTGGGTCGATCGTGACTGCCAGAGATGAACACATGATTCCCAGAGAGCAATTGGGCACTGTTGATGCATGGGAAACTTTAAACAGAAAAAAGCACCAACCAAGGTGTACATTTTCGGAAAAATTGATTACAGCACACAAATACTTAAGAAGAAGGCTATGTTGAGAATGCCAAAGAAAGACACAATTTTTCAGGCAAATTTAATGGCCATAGATTATGGTCTCAGAGTAAGGAGAATGCAACATCAGATCTTGCTGCACTGTGCATATAATCTCCCAAATGGCGTTATGCTGTGACTATTTTTTTTCACGTGAATTGTTTTGTACATAATTGAAATTAAGTAGAAGCTGAAGTCTCATAGCATTCTGGCCAAAGGGAGCAGTGAACTGTTGGATTCATCGTGTTTAGGTATGGTACTATAGAAGACGGCACCCACCTTTCCTTTTCCATCGTCTGAACCTTCCTTGATGTGAATCAGGTAACGGTTTGCTGTCGAACGGACAGATAAAACTTTCATAGTCGACTCCGACCCAAGACTGGTTTGACCTCACGACCATGAACATCACAGCTGGACACTCTTACCACACAAGTTCAGCACCCTCTACTTACACAAACACCTTCAAAATAGCCGTTGCTCTAAGCGTTTTTTTTCCATCTCTGCTAGATGCTGAAGTCTTGATCCGTGACTGGGCATACGTGGCCATGAGATCAGAGTTGAGTTAGTAGTGTCATGATTGTGTTAAACCAGGCTGGCTGCACACTGGACACCTCCAAAGGAAATCTGGAATGTAGTGTTCTCTCTGTTTATTGCCAGCATGAAGACTTGATGCTGATACCTCACTACACTGCGCAAGATCTGGGAGGCACACACACACACACACACACACACACACACACACACACACACACACACACACACACACACACACACACACACACACAGTAGTATGCAATTCATGTCTCTGAAGGACTTGGGAGACAGAGCAGCTCTCAATAAATCTAAAACAAAAATTGAAACAAACAAAGAAAAAAAAGCAAATATCACACGTAACCTAGCCATCACATATGAAGCAGTCCCCTGTTACATCTCTCTCTGTCTCTCTCTCTCTGTCTCTCGTCTCTCTCTCTCTCTCTCTCCTCTCTCTCTCTCTCTCTCTCTCTCTCTCTCTCTCTCTCTCTCTCTACTCACCACTCACACACACACACACACACACACACACACACACCACACACACACACACACACACACACACCCCGGCGCGCGCGCGCCTACACACACACACCACACTTGATTATGCAAGTGCGCACACACTTGTGCACACACAGTCAGTCACACACCTGTAGATGCACATTTAACCCAGTAGCTACAAAGCAGTCCCATTCTTGATGAGGAGGACCTGACTAGCACAACAGACAAACTGTAGCGATCTGAGGTAAAACGAAATTCAAGGAAAAGTTTTCGCTGGCAGGTCAGAGACTAAAATGTTATCCGGTTCAATCCGTGGCAGATGGGAGCACAAAATGATTGTGTGTGATCATAAAAGATTTTATTTGGACCTCCAGCCCTTATTCCAGTGACAGACTGCAGTTATCCTGTGAACATGCATTTTAAAGGAAACAATTAGGAACCAGACATTGGGTTGTTAACCTTCTGGTTTTTTTTTCAGCCTATCTAAAAAAATGTATTAACATATGTATTGGGGCATCTGATATACCGAATCCTGTTAACTTTCCATCGAGTGGTACATGAGATTAGAAGATCCAATGTCAAACAAGTGTTGGTTTCATTTTTTACGTAAATGGTCACACCCATTTGAACCGGCCAATAGCCCTCAGGAAAATGACAAGTTGTTTTCGCCTTGGTTTGATAGCGTTCGTCTCCAAGCGAACGTTAACAACTTCACTGGCTACTCGAACGTGATACTTAGTCATCGTAAGACATCTGTTACTATGACAACGGAATAAAAAGACCAGGGGTGGTAGGAAAATCAGTAAGGGAAAAAAAAAGAGAGGAGGGGGGGGTGTCTAAAGATAGTAATACATCAGCCTTGTTGACTAGTATGACTATCTAACCCCCCCCCCCCCCCCCCCGAAAAAAAACAAAAAAAAACTAACCAAGTAGCGAAATGTTTTCAATGCAGATACACCCAGAAGATCAACAAGCACAACGGGGAAAAGCAGAAAAAAAGAACAAAATCATCCACAAAATATCCTCAGGTAAAATACAGGAAGCACCATCTGGTTAAGGTGAAAAAGAGTCACAGAAAAGAACCCACTCAATATCCCCTGGCAAAGTATGACCACGGAAGGCCTTTAACAACTGCTCATCCCAGCAGGAGTTATGGCCCTTGGCCAGCGAATGTCCTTTCATCACACGTTGAATGGCTCATCGTTCACCACACGGGGAACTACTGCATGAACGTCAGGATGACTTCTAAGAGGACCGTTTCATTTTATGTTATCTATTTAGAACTGCCTTAGGTAGGGTTAGTGGACCCTCTAGGAAGCCATCCTGCACACGCTGTATGCCGATATTCTCATCAGCTTATTTGGTAAAGCTGAAACATGTGCGATGGTAGCACATTAACATTTTAATGACTTAACATTTCATTCATAAATACAAAATTAATAAGCAAAACCTTACCTACATAGGTATGTGAAGGAACCGGGTTATAGACATACAATGGAGAAATGTATGTTATCGATAAAGATGAATTATGGAAGCTCCGAAACAAAATGGTTCCCATCTACCCGCCACCGTGGTGAAGTGGTTAGCGCCGTGGACTTCCGGCTGGGCCGTGGGTTCGATTCCCAACAGAGGTATATGAGATCTTTTTGCCCCAGATGGCTCCTACACAGAGTTGAGTTTGCTACAGGTTCTGTTTGGAAGACTGGGACCACACAGTCGAGTTTCATCCACATAATGGATGCGTTTCTGACTGTGCTGCTCAAATGTTCTGACCAACTCTGCAGATGTCTGTATTTCTCAGCCCTGACTGATGCCGGGATATATATTATGAAAGGAAGTCAGAATACAGTCCTGTCATGCAGACTCAGACTGGAGTGGAAATCTGTAGCATCATCTTCATCATCCTCATTCAAACTGACCAGCATGAAAAGGCCATTAAAATTATGTGGCCCTTCACGCCTTGCTGTCTTGGTGTCCTCAGTTTTGAAATCCTCTCCATATCTATGGCCTTGGTTTGATTCCATTGGTGTCACTGGTATCAGCAAATTCATGGGGGGCTGTCGGATGGGCATAGTGATGCCCCCTGGAGGGAAGGCTCTGTCATACCGGCTCTGCGACTAAGCAATTTTTGTTGTGAGTAAGGAGCTTATTAGGTGGGGTCCTGAGTATGTTGGATCCGAGCAGGGACCACTGAACACTGTGTCTCCTTAAGAGGGGATTGCCATTTGATGACTTGACATTGACTGCTCTATGTGGATTGCCATGCTGGGGCTGTGGCGGGCTGGGGCAGGCTGTGACTTTGGAGGGGGGGGGGGGTGGGGGGGTGGGGATGGGGGGGGGGGGCAGAATAAGCAGCGTGGGACAACGCCATGAAGTGGAACAGAAGATGGGACAAAAAAAAGAAAAAAAAAAGAAAAGAGAGACCATGTTCCATATATCAAACTAATAAAGAGCTTTATTTTACATACTTTATTTTCTCTCCTCTTTCTATATGTCTGTTTTTCCCATCTATCTATCTATCTATCTATCTATCTATCTATCTATCTAGCTATCGACATAGAGACGAGAGAGAGAGAGAGAGAGAGAGAGAGAGAGAGAGAAGAGAGAGAGAGAGAGAGAGAGAGATTGTCAGCGACTTCAGAACCTGATTAGAGCAATACTACATTGACATTTTAAAAAACATGTTTTGTCTGTGCACTTTGCTTCCTCTGAATGTCGTGATTTCATGGATTTGCGATGAGAAGGTTTGCAACACATTTTACTACATCAATGATGCTTATGTCCATGATGAGGGAAACGGAAAGGGGGGGAATAAT
>CM031601.1:14867925-14872136 GCA_018398815.1 Conus ventricosus
AAGATCGGAGCATGAGCCTATACCCTGTGCTAAAACACGCAGACAACAAACACGGAAGACAAAGAAAAAGTTTTTGTTTTCTGGCCAGTGTGATTTACTTTGTGAAAGTAACTTGTGTCAACATATTGATTGAATGTAATCCATCCAACGTGTCCCTCTCTTCTGTCTCTCTCTGTCTGTGCCCCCCCCCCTCTCCTCTCTCTCTCTCTCTCTCTCTCTCTCTCTCTCTCTCTCTCTCTCGCTCTTTCTCATCTTCTCTCTTTTTTCTCAACCCCTCCTCCCACTTCTTCTGCAAAACCTACTTTTCTTTTCTTTTTTTTTTTTTTTTTCAAATGAGAAATGTTGAATTTTTTTTTCTTGCTTGTGGGATTGCTGAATTCTCTTCTTTTTTTTTTCTCCAAAATTCTTACTGCTTATGTATGTCCTATGTTCATGTAAATGTTGGAAATGAAATTAAAAAAAAAAAGTTAAAAAAAAAAGCTGAAGTTCTTATTTACTGATGACAGAAAGCACATGTTAAAGAGGACAGTTCACAAACAGAGAACAGGAGGAGAAAGAGAGAGAAAGAAAGGGAGTTAATGGGGGAGGGGGCGGTTGAAGAGATTAGGCGGGAAATGGCGGGTGGGTGGGGAGTTGGGGGGGGGGGGGGGGGGGTGAGGGGGGGGGGGGGGGGGCAGGGATTAGAATGGAACTGGATCTCTTCTACTTCGTGACATTCACGGCAAAAACTGTTGATGCGTGACAGCAATGTGGATGAGATGGATTCCAGAGGCGTAGAAAACGGAAAAAGTTGGGCGCGGGAGGGGGGGGAAAGGGGGGGGGGGGGGGGGGGGGGGAGAGGGGGCAGGCTATTTTCCACTCTCTCCTCCCTATCCAAATGTCGGGGGGGGGGGGGGGGGGGAATGCAGATTTGTGTGCCTGTGTGTGTTTCACGTGCGTGTGGGCGTGGGGGGGGTGTTAGTCGTGTGCGTGGCGCGCGTGCGTGCGTGTTGTTTTTGGGTGTTGCCTCCGTTTGCTATGTGTATACGTTCAAGCATGCCTTTTCACTTTCGCGATTGTATGGCGTTTGAGGGGGCATGCATCAACATGTTTTATTTCTGTATTTTTGTATGTGGTGAGATGTCTTTTCACGGGACGTGTGCGTTGGTGGGGATGGGGGGTGTGAGGAGTGGACGGAGGCCTGCAGGGGGGGAGGGGCGGCTGGATGGGGAGGAGGGATGGAAAAAGAGAACAGTTCGCGGATGTGAGAACATTAGTCTGTGAATAGTTTTCAGTAGTTGATGACTTGATGCCTGGCCTCATTCTTGTCCCAAAGTCCCCTGAGGAAGACCGGTTTCTCTCTCTCTCTCTCTCTCTCTCTCTCTCTCTCTATATATTATATATATAATGCTGAACAATTAAGTAGTGGGGGAAAACAAGTGCAGGCTAACAATTCTTCAGTCCTGAACTGTGTTCAGTGACCCAAGTCAACTATCATCAAGTTCATTCCCTGTTGAAGTGTCTACGACACGAAACGTTGGACATCTCCTCTCCAGGTACTCCTTTTGCCACCTTTTCCCTTTATTTAATTCTTCAGTCGTTATAGTAATGACTTGACAAAGATTTGAACTTTAAAAAAAAAAAAAAAAAAAAAAAAGATTTTTTGGAAGATGAAGGAAATGGGGGAATATATTATAAATATGAGAAGCCCTTCACTAGCTGCCTGAGGGAACCATCGTAATCCCTCTCAAAGGCACATTTATTTATATTGCCTGCTCCTAGGCCTTTCGTCCGCTGGATCGGACTCATCAGGGAGACACAGCTAATTGTGTCTGTGCTCTTGGTGTCAAATAGAGACACACCACAGTCCATGATTCTGTGGTGTTCTCCCCTACCAAGGGTTCGAAAAAAGAATCCAACAGCAGCCTCAAAGCAGCCAGTGAAGGGTAATAAATGGAACAAACAAAAGTGTGGAGAGGAAAAAAGTCGCTGAAAAACTAAAAGCATTATTTAAACAGTATAAAATATAGGGGACAATCTTTGAGCCTATGCTTGAGGATCCATTCAAGGATGCAAGGGAGGTCAAAAGATATGGAACAGTCTGAGTGGTCAGCTCTGCTGTTCAATAACCCAAGCATTGTGAGTGGCTATATATTATATAAACCTGATTTTGTCTGTCCGTCTGTTCGCTTATACACGTCCACAGTTTTAGGCCGATCGCACCAAATTTGGTATCTTTGCTGTCCTACTAAACAGCAACGTTGGGTCTGCGATCACGTGACTCATTGCGTCGTGACGCAATTTGCGTCCACAGACGGAAAACTGGACATCGGAACGCTACACGACAGACAAACTCACCAGGGCGAGACGGGGTCGAAGCGCGTTCTGAGTTTGGGTTAAATGTCGCATTAAGGCTGACACATCTATATGACGTCAAAATGTTTCAGACTGTCGTAAAATTATCTTTACGTAATCTCCATCGCAACCGCTTGAATAAGTCCTTATGGGATAAAAGCCAGCCTTCGTATATTCCCATGAACGATCATTGCTATACAATCTTTGTTATTTCCGTGAATAATCATTACTGTACAACCTTTGTTGTATTCCATAGAGAATCATTACTGTGCAATCTAAGTTATATTCCATGTATTCCATAGAGGATCATTATTGTACAATCTACCTTATCAATTATCTATTATATAAAGCTGAGTTTGTCTGTCTGTTCGCTTATACACGCCCACAGTTTTGGCCGATCGCCATCAAAATTTGGTATCAAGTATCCTTGCTGTCCTACAAACAGCACGTTGGGTCGGCGATCACGTGACGCAAACTGGACATCGGAACGCTAAAACGACAAACTCACCGGGCCGAGACGGGGTCGAAGCGCGTTCTGAATTTGGGTTAAATGACGCTTAAGCCTGACACATCCTTATGACGTCAAATGTCACGTGACGCAAAACTGAACATCGGAACACACACGGCCACAGTTTTAGGCCGATCGGCACCAAATTTGGTATCAAGTATCCTTGGTATCCTACAAACAGCAACGTCAGATCGGTAATCACGTGACGCATTGCGTCGTGACGCAATTTGCGTCCACAGACGCAAAACTTAACGTCGGAACACTACACAACAGACAAACTCAGCTTTATATAATAGATTTACTATATAATAGATTTACTATATAATAGATTTGGAAAAGTGTTCACGTGAATGTTTAGGGGAAAAAAATATCGAACAAAACGCGCATACCCCCCAAAATTTCATTTGAATTTTTGACGAAACCATGAACTTGTGATTCACGAAGGTCATTCATGACAAAAACTATGTAAACAACATTAGAGAGCTGTGAGGTATTCACAAAAAAATCGCACAAGAGAAATCCCAAGAAAAAGACGTGGTGTCCATTGCCTGTTCTGCACACGTCGCAGCGACTGAATGACATTATGAACGTTTGACAATAATCAGAATTCTTCTGTATCACTTGACCATGTGTAGATCTGTGGTAAGTCAACGTCCATTTCTATTTCGCAAATCTATTATTTATTCTTTAGTACAAACTCCGAAGCAGCCGAACTTTTCGGCTCATCCAAAAAGTCTGTGCTTTCGGGCATCGCGATTCCATCTAATTTCTTCTCTGTTCTATAGATTTGAATATCAAAACATACACGCCTAGAAAGGCTGAATTAACCTTCTTTTATTTATATATGTTTTATTCTTCCACTCAAACTTAAAATCGTGACAATACCGCCCAAAAAGAGAACCCGGCTCACACGCTCTTCTTCTGCTACGGCCAGAGTTCAACGTTCTCGATCAGAAGAAAGCAGTGAGGAGAGATATGCGAGACAACAGAAAGACAGAAAACGCAAGGCAGCACGTAGACACCAAGAGACAACCGAACAGAGGGAAGGTAGACGAAAAAGCGACAGAGAACGCAAAGCAGCACGTAGAGAGCAAGAAACGTTAGAACAGAGGGAAGGTAGACGAAAAAGTGATAAAGAACGCAAGGCAACAAATAGACAGCAAGAAAGTCAACAGCATAGACAGGTTAGAATAGAACAAGAACATGACAGACGTGTGAGCGCTAGGGTTTATCACAACCAACCAACTTAGATGCTTAACTCAGCATTTCATACAGCGCTTCAACATCTCCATAACCGAAGACGTTTTCATCGCACTTTGTCAGCAGAGGACAGCCTTCAGAAGCATCCACAGTAATCAGAAGCACCCCT
>CM031601.1:14872236-14894736 GCA_018398815.1 Conus ventricosus
ATCTTGAAATGGTTGGAATAGTGATCATGCAAATGTATTTTGATATTGGATAACAACAAATGAGTATTTTCAGCCTTTGTTAAATCTGTATGCTCAATATCAAAATGTGCTCGTGTTAGTTTCCAGGGAGGGATGGGAGACACAATAGATCTTTTTGCAATAGATGTTAGTTTGATATCTGAGGATTCTAAAATCGAGAAGTATTGTTCTTAGAGTCGTTTGAGATGAAATATTTTTTCCCCTTTTGGAAAATCAGTGTCCGATTTAATATTTATTTCAGAGCTTATATTGTTGTCTATAGTAGAACTTTTTATAACAAACTTGGTGCATGCGAGATTCCTATATTCTTCCAGTGGTAATTCCCAGCAGCTCTGTATGCTTTTGTACAAGAGGCATGGACTGGTAGTCCCATGGCTATCTTATATGCTTTGGAATCAATACTCTGAAGTTTTTCAGTAAGTAAGAGAACAGGAAAACACCGATTCTAACTCACCCTAGCCCTCACCTAGGTTCGGGGCTAGGGCGACCTAGAATCGGTGTTTTCCTGTCTCTGACAAGTAAGACTTCAATAACCAAAAAATAACGATTATCTACAAACAAACATACTGTGCAGGGTTATCCATTTTCAATACTAATTTACTAAAGTTTCAGAGAGTAACGTTAGGGGAAAGTAGCCGCGGCTGAACACGCCCCATAGAGTAACGTAGGGAAAGCAGCCGCGGCTGAACGCCCCCATATACACGCCCGGTGCACTAGGCTATCCGATTACTTCACAGCGTGGGGCCGTCAGCAGAGCCAAAGCCCGTTAAGGTCAAGTTGTCCTCAGAGCAACGTGCGAAGGAAATTGCTTGCGGTTTTAAATAATATTTTCATTTAGCACGGAGGAGAGACCAGTCTCGGAGCCATAGACATAGTGTTCTGCGTTTCACAAAATACGTGCGTATGCACCACACACACACACACACACACACACACACACACACACACACACAACACACACAACACACACACACAGTTGACACAGCGGTTCTGGCGGTTCATTGCGATACTGTAATTAACCAACTGTAAGGGTTGGTGGCGCTTACCTGGCCATGTTAACCCGACCTTTTCTCTTCTAAGTCCACTAGGCATGCGTAGTAACAAGTACAACCGCAATCATGTGGCCCCGCGTGCCAGCTGCCCGCTGCGTGAGCCGCATAAAACTAGCCCTTTACCCCTCTTCTCCCCTCCTTTTCACCCCACTCCCTCACGCCGAGCCTGCCACATTACAATATATTTGCATCAGCCTTCTCGAAGCTTCTTTTCCACGTCAATACTCCCACGTGATCACAGCCTGGCCAATTAGCGAGGGGTTACATTTAAGCGTAGGCTTACGGGCGCTCACATGACTATGTTAACCCACACATTCTTCCACTGACTGCCGGACGAGCAGGACGCGTTTACTGTGCTGTGTTTGTGTTTGGTTGAGTTATTCTAAAATGGCGAACCGGTTTACTGATGAACAGGTTGTGCTATTCAAGACCACAAGTTTTACTTTAACTGTATGTTAGAGTATTTGTCAAAAAAGGAACTAGGTGAAGCATGTTCTTTACCAGTTAAACCGAAAAGAAGCATTGCTTTTCTAGAAGGTGGGGAAGAAAAAAACGAACTGACTGCTTTGGAAATGGACGACTATCTTAAAGGCTTGTTGGTTCAAGAAAATGAAAACGCTGAAGGCAATATTGCTGAACAAATAGCTGATTTCAATGGGGTTTTTGACTATCGATGAATGGTCCTTTTTTAAAAAAATGGCGCTGCATTGTTGAAAGTTGGCCGAAGAAAAACAATCCATCATGCATTGATTGTTGGTCACTGGCTTGAGACAGCTAAAGCCATGTTTAAAAGAACAAAAACGCGTCAAACATGGCGTTCATTTCTTAAGGCGGAGGTAAACATGTCTGATTCGTATGCTAGAAAACTTATTCAACTTTCTATGTGTTTTTATAACTATCCTAAATTTCACAAGCTAGAATTAGTATAAATGAACTGTGTAGCAAGCGTCAACTATCATTGAACTATGTAACTGGATAACAATTTTCGAATGTTCTGCAAAACTAGATAGGGTTAGCAGACCTTAGTACATCTACCAGTATGGAGAGGAGTAGTGTGTGGCCAGCACTATCTTCATATAAATGCTCCAAATATACAATGACGGATGTACTACTACTGGCGATTAAAGCCGCCATAAAAGCTTGGCTACAGCAATAACTGCTGTAACTCTGCCAAAGCAGTTGCAAGCCTGGTTGAGAAAAGAGGAGCAGAGCAAACTAAGCCAAACGACCCTACTGTGATCGCTTGCCGCCAATGACGTCAGCACCTGCAAAGCTCAGCGGCAAACTAGCCAAACGACCCCAGTGTGATCGCTTGACTGCAAAGCGCGGCAGCACCTGCAAAGCACAAACGACCCCAGTGTGATCGCTTGGCTTAGTTGATTGAGGTTGCGCCGCGGGACACAACCTGTTTAGTCACAAAGCAAGAAGTGGCCCTAGTAGTTTCACTTCTTGTTTGTTTGTTGGTGTTTGTGTGTTTTGTCCTACCCCACGCATGCACACCCCCCACCCCACGCATGCACACCCCCCCCCCACCCTACCCCCCCCATCCCATGCATGCACACACTTAAGTCATTTCTAAGTTCTTACTTAAGTCATCCTCAAGTTCTTAATTAGTTCTTAATTAAGTTCTTAATTAAGTTCTTAATAAGTTTTATTAGTTCTTAATTAAGTTACCTCAAGATTGTAATTAAGTCGTCCTTTAAGTACAAACCAAGTTCTTAATCAAGTTATCTTATAATTATCAAAAAAAATCTATGTTTTTATCTTAAATAGTAGATGCTTAATATAGTACACACATGCCTCAAAAAACGCGTCATCGTTGAGGATGTCTTGCTTAACCCCCTTGGTGTGAGATCGGTCAACATAGATCTTAATGAATTTCTTACATCCTAAGCAACGCATTGATTACAATTCTGGTCTATGGAAATGTCTTTTATAGACTCCATGTCTTTATTTATTGACTTCATCATTTTAAACAAATAATAATCCGCCATGATCTATTTTATTAAAAATTTTATTCCATTTGAAATGGATGAAAATAAATTTTTTGTTGTTGGCGGCGCTGGCGTGCTGTTGTTTTCTGTATTTAGCGGTTCAGGTTGTTTTGATTGCTTTGTTTTTGTCGCCATTGTTTATATATTTTATAACCGTAATAACCGCCCCCAGCAGCAGCAATGGCGCTAAAAAGGGCAACAGTTTTAAGTTCAATATTCCATGAAGACTTTGGTGCCCTTGAATTAACTTGCTCTTGTTCTGGAGCTGGCATTGGATCAACCGTTGGCGTTGGCGGTGTTATGTTTTCATGATGAGTTATATTTTGTAACTGTAATTTTTTTTTTTTTTGTTCCACTCTGCTAATTTTTTCCTGCTGCAATGCGTCCAGGATGAGGTTTTTTTACTGGTCACTTTCTCGACTTGATTCAATGTTTTCTGATTCAGTTTTCCTGATTCTGCTCGTTCATTTGAATGGAAATAAAATCTATATGATTAAAAGTAATTAATCCTATGATTAACAGCGATAACAATGTTCCAAATCTGTAATATAAATCACAGCTTAGAGACTCTAATGACTTTGTTAAAACTGGATCTTGCGTTAAATCATACGTAAGATCTTGTTCAGAATCAATGGGGGCAAATCTACTGACTAGTTTAGTGTACAAACTAAGAACCGTTTGTCCTACACTTTTCACCATTCTAGACCCCAGCTGCGCTTCATACCTGTTATGATACTTTATAATGTCTTGTGGCGACATCTGTTGAATCTGTTCAATGCTGAATTCAGTTCCGAGGAACTGTTTTGTTTTCCCACATGCTGCCAAAGAATACAACCTCTCCTTTTGGGGCATAATAGCTTGGTCATCAACTTCTTCATTTGTAAGTCCAAGACTGTGCATGCCGTTCTGTAGCTCTAGCAGGTCATCGCTGTTCATGTTTTTATTAATTATTATTATTTTATTTTTTAAAAATGAGCACCGAAAAACTATTGCCAATCTTGTATACCATTCTGCCATTATCGGAGGTCTAAGTATAGGATACTCAATGCTTGGTAAAAGCTGTTAAAAATAAAACCAGCAGATCTTAGCAAACTAGACTTTGAGGATTCAGCAAAGCTAATCGCTATTATTACAGCTTCATTCGCTACGAAAGATTTTCTAGTTAAGCAAGGAATAATTCCAGAGAATATAAAAAATGTAAAAAAAATACATTTATAAAAATGGCTTCACTCGTAATGATGATAGGTGGCGCTGTGGTGAATGCGCTTGCTTTTAGCGGAAGTAATTACGCGTTTAGTAAACTACGGGATGACGGCGAGAGAAAAAGACATAACAAAGCTGTGGAGCAACTAGCTGCAGCACAAGATCGCTATGAAAAGCAGAGAATTGAGCAGTTAGATTTCATTAACGACACACTGAAAAAACAGGGCATGCAGCTTACACATTTAAAGATGTTGATCAAGCAATAAAAGAGTATTATCTAGTAACGGGCAAACCAATCCAGACATTGCCCCCACCAAAATTCAGCGACTTTTATCAACCATCAGAAAAACAAAAGATGCAAGAAATCACGTTTATTGTTGCTGGTATGACTGTCGTGTATTTTGTTGCGCATAATATCAGCTGAATAAAAAATGAACAAAATCTATTATTCGCCAAAAAAGGATATTGGAAGGGAATAACAGCAATTAAAAAGCTAAGCCAAGCAGCGGGAGTCAGTGAACAAACAGCAAAAGAATGGTTATCTAAACAAGCGATTTGGCAAATTTATTTACCTGCGCCTAGGCGAATACAGAGACCACACTTTGTGAATACAACTCCAAACGACACCCATCAAATGGACCTTCTATATTTACCCTCTGATACGATTAGACGAAAAAGATTTAAGTACGCACTCACAGTCATTGACATAGCTTCAAGATACAAAGATGCGGAACCATTAACACAAAAGAGTGCTTCTGCTGTTGCTGTTGCCATACAACTAATATACCAACGAGGTCCCTTAACTTATCCTCGCATGATTCAAGTCGATGATGGAAAAGAATTTAAAGGTCAAGTGAATCAATTGTTGTTAAAAACATAGAGTTACCATTAGAAGAGGCATTCCGGGAGTTCACAGATCACAGGCTTTAGTTGAAAACTTTAACAAACAGTTAGCTGAAAGACTTTTTTCCTACCAGTATCACGAGAGCTTATTGACAATTCTCGCAACACAGAATGGGTTAGAAGACTGCCCTCAGTTTTGCGCGCAATGAATAATGAAGAATTTAAAGGGCTAAAACCAGTACAAGCAATCAAAAGAAAAACAATAAATGTTGCTGAAGACTCCAGTACACCCAGCAAACTATTACCGTTTGGATTGAAAGTAAGGTACCTTTATTTACCGGGGGAAGCGGAAGGGGACACCCGCATCAGGGGAACAGATCCTGTTTGGAGTGTTGACCCATACGAAATAAAAAGAATTGTAAAGATGAATCCGCCCGTGTATTATTTACGAGAAACTGACACAACAAAACAGCCAGCCCCTCAAAGATCTTTTGTAAAAGAAGAACTGCAGATAATCCCACAGACACAGTTCCGCTTTAATTAATTTACGGTTCTATAATGTCCAGTTGCATATGAAAACTCTGGATTAACAAACACACGTTTTGTGTTTGTTCTATCTAATGCTTCTTTGTTACAACAGTTGTGCTGATTTCATGTAGATTAATCGCAGTTTTACGTTGTCATGATGAAAAGTCTTATTGTCAAACAATGCTTCTTTGTAGTTGTCATGCGATATGTTTGACTGCACAACACTGCGAGATATTCCTTTTGCTTTCTTAATGGTTTTCTCCTGGCTAGAAATACTGTACATTTTCGACCTTAACCCAACATACTCCTTGATCACCTTTCCAGATAATTCATCCTTCATCTTTCCTAAAACCTTCTTGTTAGTAATTGAATGCAAAGGCGAATCTTTAGGGTAATCGGGTGTGTCGTACCATCCACTTGCTCCTTTAGCTACTTCTAATTCCATGTCTTTATAGATGTCTTCAGTAGGATATCTATAACAAAACTATCTGTATCTGTGTAAAGTACTCTGGACTCTGGATACGAGGGTTTAAAGTAGTCATAAAGAAACTCTAACATCAAAAGCTTTGATAATTCTAAAACAGTTTAAACCCAATAAATACAGGCTTGTCTAATTTGACTTTCTTTTTTTTCATCATTATGCCAAAAAGCTGATCATGAAATCTTCTGAAGTCCTGATAATTTGGTTTGAAGTCAGCTTAATTGCTTCGTTCTCTTTGGTAACCAATCTGACATCTTTGCGCTTGTGCGGATTTTCCCTAGTCTTTCCGAAACAGCTGTTGTTCATCAGCTTGAAAAAGTCTTTTTCTGAAGCATCTGTGGTTTTAGTTCTGAGATCAGTGTTCTTCATGATGTATGGTTTCATGAACTGTTCTTGATCAAAAGCGATTATTTGATGAACAGCTGCCAACTTCAAACCGTGTCTTAAATAAAATTGTAGAAGTCTGTAATGACAGACATAATTTTTTTGCCCCGAAGATTAGGCACAAGTTTAGGCGGCTCTCTTGGATTCATCTTTAGACTTTCTGCTGCTAATGGATAGTCATTATGCAGGTCATGGAGTTCATTAGGATATTCTAAGTCAACTTCTAGAATGAAACCACGCTGTTGATCCGGCGTCAAACTGCCCAACCACTTTAATGCTTTTTGAATATTATTTGTACTGCCGCCTGTGTACATTTTAAAGTTGCGTAATGGAAGCGATTGCACCATTGCCCAACCATACAGATTGTTTGCATCTAAATACATGAGATAGTTAGACCTTTTACTTGGATCATAGTCGTCCAAGTATTTGTTGTTTGCTTTACAGTAATGATGCGACGCCATACTAATTCCTCCACGCAATCCGTTTTCAATCATCTGAATCATTGGCAAATCAGACAATAAATCAATCTGTACTCCAGTAAACTTTAAGAAAGCATCCCAACTCATCCGGGCGCAGAAATATAATGAGCGGGATCCAGGCTATAATGTTTCATGCAGGTCTTTCTATAATTTTCAAAGACGTCCGCCAACAAACAAACGTCTGCCCTCAAGTAGGAGTCATGATAGTCTCCCATTGTTTTACACTCTAACTTCTGCCACACATCTTGAGCATGTTGGTAATCAGAATCACTAATGTCCTTTCCTCTGAGACTAGAAAAGAACGCGCCTTTAGGTGGAAGTGTATCTTCGTCAAACCTTTCCCAACTGTTCATGTATTCATAAGGGTAAACGCCCTTTCTAACGAGAGTTGAGTCAAAATATTCTTCCGTTATTGGGCAGGACTTAAGGACATAGCCAGTGACTCTAATAACCCATCATGTGCTGCATAGAGTCATAAAAAGACATGTTATTTAAAGTGAAACACATCTACTTTTCTGATGACTGTGCGATGCATGACACCCTGAAGGCATCGTCCACTTCTTTCATTATAAGATGGGAGTCGTAACCTCGCAAGTTGTGAAAGAATACAGGCAGCTTCCATGTCTTTGGTTCAAACTTTAGTTGAAGATTGCATTTACTGTGCGCTGCTCCTCTAAAACTTTCCACTAATGTGATCATGGTCTCTTACTGTTGGATTCGCCGGGTCTGATGAGAGGCCTAAACCACAAATCCAACAATGTGTGGCTAAGGCATACTGTTGTTGGTCTTCAGGCGCCATAATGATTTCAGATAAATTCAGATTATTAGAACAGGCGTTACGCACTTGCTGCATGCGCTGTAAAAATCTTCTAGCCGCATCTGGTCCTCTGTATAATTCTGGCATTGAATGAGCGCCATCCGACCTAACAATAATGAAGGCAAATGAACAAATCTATGATTACTCATTAAGACTGTTTTTCGAAGTTTTTGTGGCGCTGGCCCTTCATAAGGAACAATGAGTGATTCGAAGTCTGCGTAAACTACGTATGGAGAATTTTGCAGTCGTTTCCAGTTCTTAAAACTAACTTTACTGCCTTCTGGGGGTGTAATTAGTTCTGTATTACAGTCAACTGGGCCGATACAATGTTTTTTATGTTCAAGCGCGGCTGGAACGGATGGCATTCTTGTTAAACATTTTCTACAGAATTCTTGTTTATGCCCAATTTTTGAAGTATGAGCCAATAATCTACTCATTGTGCGTATCAATGTGTAATGCGGTAGCCCTGTTGGTGAAAACATTAGTAGTAAGTCAACATGATTTTTGACTGGTTCGCCTATTGTTGGGCTGTTCTTGGACACTTTCATAGGCTGTAGATTTGTTTCCTCATCCCATGTGTAATATTAACAGTTATTGGTTTGTTTTGTTCTTCAAACTGATCAATTTGTTCTACACTCACAGGAAAGGATATTCCACTAAAGTTAAGATCATTGATGTAAGGGTGATAGTTAGACACTCTCTCCGCGTTTTTGCCGACGTGATGCAGCCTTGCGAGAACACACCACAAAACATTTGTTGTCTGTATTCCTTATGTTTAAAACTGCTCTTTTTGCAACTAATGCTGGAGGTATGAAATGTAAGACCTGCCTACAATCGGCGCATACTTAGCCTGTTTTAATCTGATCTCTAAGACTTCGCCCTCTGACCAACCAGAGCCTCTCATTTTAGCTTCTTCAGCGGCCACATCAAACTGTGTAAGCAGCTGGTCTGCCCAACCGGGTGTTAAGTCATTATGAAAAAATAGTCTGCTGTTTCGTTGAAACCCAGACTTCTAGGTTTTCTTCATTTATTGTTATATAGTCGATTAAAACAGCTAACATTACTTTAACTGGCGGGTCTATTGTTTTGTTACCTGGAACTTGAGAAATAGCATGAGCAACACTTGCCTGTACGCTTGCTGGATCAATGACTTCTAAATCAATATCATTCAGTGCTCTTGACAAACGCTCTTCCTTAAGCATTCCTTCAAACAATTCGTCTGGACCTTCATATATCTTATCCATGCTGAGTTTCTTTTCTAACTCAAAATATTTATTTAAATCAAAAAAATAATTTAATCAATATCAACAGTCTTTTTGTGCTTGGACTCATAAACTAAAATATAAAACACCCTTTGGCGTTGTTAATGTGAGCTGTTTAGAACAGAGTTTAATGTTTCGTTTACTTTTTTTAAGCATTCCTTTTTTATCTGCTCGGGGTCTGGCTGTTGGGGAAAAACTTGTCCTCGCCTTTCTTTGAAGATCAAACTTTTGTCTTTTGTAGTCATCAAAATCGGCCTGTAAACGATTAAATTCTTAAATCCGTGAGGGTTTGAGTCAGCTAGTGCTTTATTTTTATCAGCTTGAAGGAACTAAGTTTAGCTGTTATTAGTTGAACCTTTAGCTGTGTGCTTTTGGAGTTTAGTTTTATTTTTTTGGGTGCAGCACCTACGGCTAATGAACACAGGCCGAGAGCTAAAGCAAACCGCCTAGAGGCAAAGCGGCCGGCGCGCCTATGCCCGATGTAAGGCCCAACACCGTTCCCGCCGATGCAGCACTATATAGTTAAAGCCCCCAGTATTGGCATAAAGTAACAGCATTAAAGGCAGCAGAATACCTTCTTTTGGTTTTGCTGTATTTTGAAAGGGTCCTGCTCTAGTTTTTGTAGCATTTGTGTAATGTTGGTTAATCTAAAGGTTTTTATGCCGGGGGTTTTCTACTATCTCTTTCCTGGCGACTCTAGCGTTGTAGGCAATTTTGGAAAAACGCTTTCCAGACATGCTTTTTTAAAATGAAAAAATAATTAGTATTCTGTATCTTTTAATTTTTTCTTTTCAATATTCAACTGTGCATAAATTTAAATAAAACAAATGTACATTAAGCGGTTTATCAGCTTCTTTTTCTTTCTCAATTTGAATGTTTACGTCTCAACCGTTCTCCCACTTCCATGCAGCTGATTATCCTCTGTTGACCTTAGGTCAATCCATAAACCGTATTTCGTTGTTAAAAAATCATAAAAGCCTAACACTGTAAAGGGTTTGTAGATCTTTAGACGCAAGGTCTGCTGTTGGACTTCTACCCCTCCCACCCCCAAACAATTTTTTTTATTTCGTAAAAAATGATGAAAAGGTCTAAGCCCGCTAGCGTAGATTTGGTTAGGACCCCGTCAATTGTACATTGGCACTTTCGTTATTTTTGGATTAAAAAACTTTTCACTTGCTCTTGCGAATGGTTCTTCATCTTCACACAGCAATAAAATCCCTTTAAGCGATTTTACTGTAACACTAAGATTAAAAATTCCATATAGCGTCTGCCTGCTGTTAGGATATGTTGAATGATGACGCACGTTTCGTAATATATTACTAATTGTGACTCATATTGGTGCTCAATCAGCCTTGCTAAAATTTGAGTTGCTAACAACGTCAAACTCTAACGAGATGTCAGAAATGCTGTACATTGCTTCGGTGTCTGTTGATCTGATAACACGTTTGTATTCATTAAAAGTTAGTTCGTATGACAATCTGTCTTTTAATGCCCCTTGAAAGTATGGCGCATGCGCTTTTAACAACTCAAAATCTAAGGGAATGGAAAAGCGATTTCCATACGCATAACTTACAGCTAAAGCCTTTTTGCTGCCTTTAGCACCCGAGGCGAGTTCGGCGTCTATTCTAAGTTTTTGTGCTTCTTCATTGCCGATTCCTTGAAACGCAAGATCTTCCCTTTCATTCGCGGTTAGCCATAGATCAGAATAGGTTAAAAATATTTTCTGCATTGTTTTAAAGAAAATTTTCTTCTTGCCCCTCAAGTTTTACAGAAAATTTTTTTAAACGATTGCCCCCCCCAAATTCTGGACAACTGTTCTTTCTGGGTTTGTTGTTGAAGCGAGTTCAAATTTTGAAAGTAAGCCATGCAGAGCCTGGCACAATCAAAAACCGTCCTAGGTCTGGAAATCTAACAGTAAGAATTTTATCTGCATCAATAGGTAGATGGATTTTTTGGAACAGTAATATTCCGTTTATTTCCTTTCAGCCACGGGGGTTTTTTCAGTCTTCTATGCGGGTCAAGAATCGAGGGCCCTATACTTGTGACATTTTTATAAAACAAAAAAAAAAAGTTAATTATTTAAAAACATGGCGGGCATTGAAGATGAAAACTTTGATATGGGTCCTGTAGACGCCAACATGGATGAAATGAATCCTTTTATACAGCATCGCTCAACAATCTCATTGCGGCGTGAAAATTAACAGAAAGTACGGTCGAAGCATTTTACAAAAAGTTTAGGCCTAAACCTCCCAAAATTTATAGACCCTAATGATTTTTAACGAGATGATGATGGCCATTTGTTTTGTGAAAATCGGCCCCAACCGAGAACAACTTTTTCGGCTTACTTATGAACGAAAAACCCCTCAAAGTTTGTAGGTTTTAGTACCTTAACCAAAAACTTAAGGTAAAAGATCTAAATCGCCTTGGCATCCCTAAACCAAAACCAAAAATTTAAAAAGGAAAGCGTTTGCTACCCTTCAAAACATGGAACAAGAACTCCCCAAAAGTTCCCCAAAACATAGAACTTCAAAATTTTAAATTCCAGCAGCGGACAAAAATAATAAATGTAGTAGAAGAAGCAGAAACCAGTTTTTCAGAAGAAAAAAGCATTAAAAACACCTAATGATCCTCCAATACCCCCCCCAAGAATTAGAGGCCATTGATCGGAATGTAAGAAAAATTAGAGGTAATTTAAAGAAAAATTTGCAAGACTGGGTAAAATGATGGTATAAAAAGAGAAAAAGAAAACTCGTTGGGCTGATGACCCCAAACTTGGGGGCCTAGTGTTAAAAAAAGAATAAAAAAAAGGATAAAAGTCTTAAAAAAGAAAGAGCAGCAAGATAAAAGCGGTCTGTAATCGGCCCAAATTTACGAATAAAGTGATCAGAAAAAAGAAAAAACTACCAAAGAATTTTTTAGAAGACACAACGCTAGCAGAAAGAATAAAAAACTGTTAGAGGCAAGGTGCAATTAGCAAGCTTTTTAAAACTGCCTTGGATTTGCAATAAGTAATGGTATGGCTTTAAGGGGGGGGGGGGCAAAGTTCGTGCCCATCGCCTTCCTGAAAAATCATGGGTAAAAAAACAGCTCGATCATTTTGCGAGTTTTTTAAAAAAAAATAGTGGTAAAGCTATAGACTCTTTACCGGTTATTAGGGAGTGTTTTAGCTGGCTTTTGTCTATGCAAGCAAAGTGTTGGCTTTATGGCTGAGCACTTATGGGCATTGTTCTTTTTTGTTTGGGTTACATTTAGTAAGATAAAGACCAAGTACCCCTAGGGGTTAATCAAAAAATGCTGTTTTTTTATTTTCATGGTCATCGCTAAAAAAGCCACTCTTCAACTTTTTTAGGTTTTGAACCTCGGGGTTGGATGATTTATTTTGGTTGTTTTTTTTTTTGTTTGTACTTTACGGCCCAAAATTTTATGTCTTTTTTCCCAAACCTTTGTTCTTTGCCTGCTATTGATTTCATTGTTTTGATTTATTATTTTTCCCTACCTGGAGTTGAGGTCAGAAGGCAGATGTATAAACAGTGCCAACAGAAAAGTCTATTTTCGATCTTGCGTTTTTGAAAAGGTTTTTGGGTACCTTTTTATATTTGAATGCAAATAAACTGTGAATTAATGGGTCCCTAAATTTGCAAAGTATTGTTTTTGTGCAAAAAACCCAGTAGAAGGAACTGTTTGTTCGCCATTGTCGTGATTGCAAAAATAGCAAAAACCAAACGAAATCGAATAAAAGTTTTTTTCGTTCATTCCCGTTGAGTTAGGCCTGATTTTTTAAAGAAAAAATGTTGTCCTTTGTTTTTATGCTCTTGCTCTTGGCCCCGAGGGAACACCTGTGCCTAAAGAGAAAGTGTTAAAGGAGGTTTCCCGTATATTATTTTTCTGGCCGCCCGAAAATTAAAGGGTGCCAAAGCTGTTTAAGATAAATTTTGCTAAAGTCTGTTTTAAACATTAAATTGAATTTGCGACAGATCCTTTCAAAAGTTTCTGTTATTTTTTTGCCGAAAGGGTTAAACGTTTTTGTCTTTTGGAAAGGGTGTCGCAGTTAAATCAAAATAGTCTGAAGGGTAAAAAAAATGAAATCGGTACACTGACCTCCCCAAAAGGTAGGATGTTTAAATGATTAGCATAGTATCCACCCCCAGTTGTTGCACAAAACAAGCAAGTTTAACTGGTTTGATAAAACTGCATGGATGACAAAAACCACCTTTTCGATGTGTCTTTTTTAATAGGGGGGTTTAAAGATATTGTTTAAAGGGGGAACTCCCCTTTCTTGAAGGTGTCAGTGGGGGTCACAGCAATGTCAAGGATCAGTTGCTATTTTTTTAAAGATTGTAGTGGGGGCCCAAAAATATTTTGTCTTTAGTATTTTTAAAAACGCGCTCATTTTTATTTCTTTTAAAAAAAAGTTTTAACAAAAACAACCAAGACAGCCCTTCTTTTTAAAAAATGTTTGAGAACGATTGGGGAAACCCAAAATTGGTTTTGCGCTTCATAAAATATCTACAAAGTCGTATGGTTTAATATAACTGAAACCAAGAAGAAAAATAAGATTCAAAAAATTTTATAAAGGGAAATTAGTTGACAGTTTATCATACCGAGGTATTACGGGTTTTCTCACTAAAAAAAAAGAAGAGTAAATTTGACTTATCTCAAATTAACAATGCAAATCTGAAAAAAAGTTTTATTCAAACCTGAAAAGAAGCAGTAGGGTTTTATTTTTATAACGAGCTAGCTAAAATGTTAGGGTTGAATGACGTCGGGGGCTCAAGATTTGTTGTTACATCAAACAAAACTACTTTGTGGGAAAATCGCTTTCTTACAGTACATTCATTACTTTATGTTCTTTAGCAGCTAAGCATGATGAAAACTTATATGATGGAAGGCCCTCAAATGTTTTTGGCTCCCATTGGGAAAACTGTTTGCGATTATGAAAATTTTCATTCCCCAATTTACATTTAAAAGATTGTTTGTGGGAGGTCGGTCTTTCGTTGAATCAAAGCAAAAACGGGGGAAATCGTAAAATGCGATAACCCGACATTTTTTTGGAAATAAAATAATAAACTTATAAAATGTGCGGGGGGGCCAGAAGAAACCCGGAGTTAATTTTCCCTGTAAGGTGTATGCCTTAGAATTAAAAGACCCTTTCAGAGTTTGGGGCTTTGAAAAAATGGGGAAAAAAATTTGTATGGGTTTGGTACACTAAAATGGTGATTATAAACGCAAAAAGGTTTTGGGGACAGCAAAAAGTTTTCCCAAACAGAACAACGCGCAACTAGAAAAAAAATAATGTTGGCCCCGTATGAATATAAAATAGTTTGAAAGCCCGACCTCAAATGGCATTAGAACCATATTTAGAATGGGGCATAAAATTTGAATTCATAAGCCATTTAATTTTTTTGCCGTCAAAAAAATTTCAGAAAAGATTCAAATCTGGCCCCTTTTCATTAAGTCTTATGCCCGAGCAATAGTCGGAAAGAAATGAAATAAAAGGGAGAGAAAAAACAGTACATCTCCACAGAAAGAAACGGTTTTAAAGAAAGGTTCTAAAAATTAGTTCTTTCCAAGCAGAAAAATTTGGAGACCTTCACAAAGATATTTGAAAATTTTTGTCTTTTAAAAAATGTGGAGAGGGGGGGTTGTGGGGGGTCATGACGTCCCTTTTAAAAAGGGAAAAATATTTGTGGCAAAACTTAGACGTTAAACATCTTAAAGTTACTCATCGTTTTTACAAGGTGAGGATGTTAAAATTTAACAACAAGCAAAAAAATTTATGTTGACTTAAATAGAAAAAATCTTAAAAAATGATTGGATTAATGTTTTCACTTTAGGCCCCATGGATTTTATTTATGAACAGGTTCTAAAGAGAGTATGATAAAAATAATAACTGAATTAGATTTAAAATTTTATTATAAAACTATGGACAGTTAAACTTTATGACAAAAACCCCCATTGTTTTATTAATTTGTGGACAAATGGGGGGGAAAAAAAAAATTTATCCTCGACCGTTACAAACAGTTTATCGTTATAATTTTTTTATATTGTGATTTTTGCCCAACACTTAAATGGAAACAAAACTATCATGATAGAAGGTTTATTGGTCTGATGATACATATTTTTTTGTTAATCCTAGCAAAAAATGGGGTGTCTGAACGCTTTTTATATTGTTTTAAGGAACGCAGACATATTTATTTTTAGGAGTTCAGCAGAAGAACATAGTTAAAAAAAAGAAACCTTTTCAAAACTAGCCTTTTGCGGAAGACATGCTGGGAAGTTGTGGATTTATGCCAAAAAAATAACTCAGTTTTAAAAACTTTAGAGAACAGTTAAAGATGTAGTTTTATTTACATGAAAAACAGAGATGCTTTGATGAAGTTTTCGTGAAAATGTGTTATTGAAAAGCCAGGAAAAAAAACAGAATTAAAAAAAATTAAAGTCTAAAAGTTTGTAAATTAGTATTAAAAACAGATAACCCTACACAGTATGTTTGTTTGTAGATAATCGTTATTTTTTAGTTATTGAAGCCTTACTTGTCAGAGAACAGGAAAACACCGATTCTAGGTCGCCCTAGCCCCGAACCTAGGTGAGGGCTAGGGTGAGTTAGAATCGGTGTTTTCCTGTTCTCTAAGTATTTGGGTGCACTGAAGAACACCTCTTGTGCATACGTTAATTTTGATCTAACCAGTGCAGTAGAAAGGTACAAAAGAGTAACTGTATCCTGAGCCCAAGCATGCTTACTAATAATCTTTAATAGATAATTTTCGAGCTTTTGTCAGAATATGCTCGATATGAAAATTCCATGACAACTTTGATGTTAAATTCACTCCAAGAATTTCACTATTTTTGTATATTTGATGGGTATGCCGTTGACTTGAAATGAAGGCATATTAACTGGATTAGATCCAGTATTAAATAACATCATGTGTGTTTTTTCAGATGATATTTGCAAACCATTTTCAGTCATATAAGCAGAAAAGGTATTTAATTCTTTTTGATATAACTTTTTAATATAATTTTGTGATCTGACAGATGTACCTTTTTTTAATGTCACTTTCATCCATATGCATATGTCATCTGCATATTGGGCTAATTCTATATTTTTAGTAGTATTTTTTGTGGTAAATCGTACATCAGAATACTAAAAAGTAAAGGGGCAATAACAGACCCCTGAGATATGCCCATGTATACTTTTCTTCTTGTGGAGTAGGAGTTCCCTACCTTCGTTCTAATAATATTGATTTCTAAGAAGTCTTTAAGAAAATCATAAATGTTTCCTGATAATCCAATCTCTTTAAGTTATAAAGCAAACGAGAGTGCCATACTTGATCGTAAGCTTTAGTGATATCAAAAAAGGTTGCTAGTAAACATTTTCTCCTGGAAAACTGATGTTTAATCTGAGTGGTAAGTTTGACCAAATGTTCAACAGCACTTCTAGCCTTTCGAAAACCTGCTTGGTTTGTTGGGATAACTTTGTTCTTATCGCAAAAGTAGTTTAGTCTATTTAAAACAATGGTTTAATAAAGTTTACAGGCATGAGAAGTTAATGAAATAGGTCTGTAACTATCTATACTTTCTTTCAGTTTACCTTCCTTGTGAATCGGTACTATTACTGATTCTTTCCATATTTGAGGCAATTGTGTGTGGTTTTGGTTGTGTTGTGTGTGTGTGTGTGTGTGTGTGTGTGTGTGTGTGTGTGTGTGTGTGTGTGTGTGTGTGTGTGTGTGTGTGTGTGTGTCATATTTGAGAGAGAGAGACACTTTGACACTTTTGACACTTTGATATTTTATTGTCATTACCAAACAGGTCTTTTGACAAGGGGGGAGAGGTAACAGAACAATAACATTTCCCTCTTCCTTTCCTGCAAACAAATAGTACACATTCATTCCTAAGGTGCACCAAATCAAAGTTAAAAACAAATAAATTCATAACATTTACTTATTCCTCACGCACAGGAGTAATGCAATTTAAAAAAACAAAAAAAAAACAAACCCCATCCACTCGTTCAAATGATGACAATGTATCTTACTGATCTCTTCCACTTGCGATGAATGATAATATTCATTCAGATATCTCTTATAATGCATTATTTTAAATTTCACTATCCTCCATCTGTCTAATTTTCAATGCTTCTGCGATGAATTTCGCAACTGATTTAATTACAAGTTCATCATCTGATGATAACACGACTGCAACATTTTGTCTTTTCGCTATATCTAACTGGAAAAGTGATCAATTTGTCCGCACTTCATTATAAGCAGTACAGTGGAACAGAAAGTGTTCTTCGTCATCAATAATATGTCTACATGCAGGACAAGGAGATTCTGTGGATGTTTCACATTCAAACCATCTTTTGTTCGCATTAAAACCTAAAGTTCGTAACCTAAATCTTGCGTACTTTATTCTGTGCCATCTATCTGTTATGACATTGAGAAACTTTTTAGAATGAAACACATTCTTAAATGAGAAAAACCAGCGATATTTTTCTTTACTTTCCATATCTGAGTGCCAATTCTGTTTTAAAAGAACAAATAAGCCTGTCTTTAAATTCCGCAATAAACTGATGCTCATTCCCTACTTCCTGGGCCATCCACACTATTCCAAAACCCTTCTGAAAGGACTTTCTTTACTTTATGAGCCCATTTTCTTTACCTTTTTCCATTTCTAAAAGCATCATATCATAGGCTTGCCTGCTAAAACGGGACTGGGTAGCTTCAAGATCTTCAACCAGTACTTAATACATTTCACAAATGTACTTATGTACAAAGGGTATCTGCCCATACTCTTCATATAAAACGGTGTTGGATGAATGAATAGGTACTTGAAGGAAACGCTTCATAGCATACGTATGTACTTTTTCCATCATCGAATTTTCATGTAAGCCCCAAATTTCAGCTGCATATGTAAGAAGAGGTTTTATCTGTATATCAAACATTTTCCAAAATATACTACAGTCTGTACAATTTAGTTTTCTCAGGGATTTCAGAATTTCAATAGTACCTTTTTTTCCCTTTTCTTGGAGATTCTTCCCATGCGTAGCGGAAAGTTAATTTTGTTTGAAAATATCATTCCAAGATATTTATATGAATTAATTAGGCCAGTTTGGCCGTTGGTATGGATGACATGTTACACATAGCATGCACCCTGCGTGAGAAATGGAAAGAATGAAGGAAGTAAGGAAAATGAGTGATCGATATTGAACGATACTGACTGATGACATGGGAAACGACTGAATGAAGCGCCAGCTGGCAGCTCTTCAGTCGGGACTACCCAGGTAGGCAGCCCGTCGTGTAAATGAGTGTTAATTGTAAAGCGCTTAGAGCTAGCTGAGAATAGGCGCTATATAATATTCATTATTATTATTATTATTATTATTATATTAACTACTTGAAGGTCTGCATTTCCAAAGACCATTTTTCACACACTGATAGGTGGCCCCCCATTCTAAAGACCACTATATTTGTCTTATCCAAGTTAACTGATAAACCTAAGCGATCTGCTTTTTCTTTCAATACATTTAGGTTGGCTTTGCAAACCTACAACTGTTCCGGACAGAAGAACAACTCATCAGCATACAGTAATAAAACTAATTCATCTGCTCCAGGGAATTATCTGGATACCATGTCTGCCTTTGCGGGACAATTCCACAGCCAATTCGTTTATAAAAAAAAGAAAACAATTGTGGACTCAACAAGCATCCTTTTTTACTCCATTTGGACAATCAAAATAATCTGAATAAATCACTCTTCACACGCACACATGCCAGCACTGAGTTCTAGACCCCTCTAATGGCCATGTACAATTTACTATTAACACCACTTTTACGGAGTACATTCCACAGAGTATTTCAATTTACCGAGTCAAAGGCTTTCTTGGAATCTACAAATGCAATGTAAAGCTTCGACTTGCAGAATAGATGTTTTTGAATCAAGAATATAGTGTAAATATATGGTCTATGGTGCTGTAACTGGTTCTAAAACCTGCTTGTTCTTCCAATATTTTTCTTCAGTTTCAGCCCATTCAGTTAATCTTGTATTTAGTATGTGAGTGTAGATTTTACTTAAAATGCTGGTGAGTGATACTCCACGATAGTTGTCGGGATTGTTCACGTCTCCTTTTTTTATGAATTGGTACAATAATTGATTTAGCCCACTCTGATGGAAAGATGCCATTATCAAAAAGTTGGGCAAATAAATGAACAAGGAAATCGATTACAGTTGTGTTTGCATTCTCAACATTTCTGCTACAATTCTATCTGGTCCTGCACTCTTTCCTAATTTTAAATATTTAATACCAGCAACGACTTCTTCACTGGAAATAGGCTGATTAAATAATGGCTCAGTTTCATTCTCTTCTACCACACCGGTCTCTTCTTCCATACTTTTATTATCAAAACTATGAAAAACGCCCCAAAAATGGTCATGCCACTGTTGAACTGAGATTTCGTTATACACAAAACTCTTTTTATTTACAGATCTTATCACTGACCCAGAACATTTTAGAATCACTGACTGAATTTTTAGTTTCTTTAACCTACTTTCTTTAAACTCCAGTTCCTTCGTTTTCCTTAGAGTTAACATACTCTTTACGTGATACAGAGTATTCTCCTCTTTTCTTACTTTTATCCTTGCTGTTTGCACCTCTGAAATCTTTTTAATAACCTTTTAACTTCCTGTGGAGAGAGAGAGAGAGAGAGAGAGAGAGAGAGAGAGAGAGAGAGAGAGAGAGAGAGAGAGAGAGAGAGAGAGAGAGAGAGAGAGAGAGAGAGAGAGAGAGAGACTCAAGACTCAAGACTCCAAGACTCAAAAACTTATTACTCAAGGATAGAGATTTTGGGCAGTGCTATTCTTCCAATCTGTCCTTGCTATTCTACAACATTCAACTAAACACACTGCACATATTAATAATGGTAGAAACAATGAAGAATATAGCAACATTATAATAATAACAATAACAATAGTAATAAGAATAATAATGATAAAAAAATTCCATTCAAAATTACACAAACATAATCATGACGTACGTGCGCGCTCACATGCACGCACACGCCCACACATACACGCACGCACGCGTACACCCACACCCACACACCACACCACCCACCCACCCACCCACACATACATACATACACATTTTCATCAGCTAATATAAGGCAAACATAAAAGTAGGGCGTTGAGACTATGATCAAAAGGTTAGATTTATTGTTCAAGTAAATGTTTATGTATTGCTGATTTGAAGGACGGCAGTGATTGACATGTTTTGGCAGACGGAGGAAGAGAGTTCCACACAGATGGACCAAAAAATGCAAAACTAGATTTGACAAATCAATGCGGACACGTGGTAAAATGTAATTATTTGAATCATATCGCGTTGTTGCCATTTGGATAAACTCAGCAAGATATTTGGCGGCATGTTTGCATGGACTTTAAACATTAGTACTGCCTTATTATAGATCATTTGGGCTCTACAGTGGTAGCATCATTAGTTTTGCGAATTTGCCCGTGGTTGATAGAAATTTGTCGGGAAGAATCAGCTTAATTCCCCGTCTATGCATTGAGTTGATCTTTTTATGGGATTATCACCGGCACCACTCCAACAGTGACGAAATAGTTGATGTGAGAAAGGCAATGGGCTTCAAAAAATAATTTCCGATGTGTGGTTCAACATAATAACTGAGTTTATTGAGCAAAAACAAATTGCGAGCCAACTGTTTGCAACATGATTTATATGTGATTGCCATTTAACATTATCATCAATAATCACGCCTAAGACACGGTGTTCGGTAACCTGCTCGATCAAGGTTTCACTCATTTTTAAGCTCAACATAAGATGCTGTCGTTGATGTTTCTGTCTCGATGCTAGGACCATACATTTAGTTTTGTGCGGATTAAGGACCATTCGTTTTGGTTGCACCATTCTAAGACATCATTTATACTTTGTTGTAACGATATTTGTACAGACATGATGTTTGTATCACTACAGTGAAGAGAACTGTCGTCAGCGAACAGATCACAGATGACATCATTGTGAGATATGTGCATCGGTAGGTCATTTATAAAAATACAGAAGAGAAGAGGTCCAAGGACAGAGCCCTGTGGAACGCCACAGCTCACTATTCCTTCAGAGGAATAAGTACCGTTTAAGTAAACACGCTGGGTCCTGTTTTCAAGATATGACTGAAAGAAGTGACTACTGCCGGATTTTGAACATATGCAGTCATTTTGTTTAATAATATTTGTGGTCTAAAAAGATCAAAGGCTTCTTAAAATCGAGGAAATCAGTTCCGTGAGTTTTCTTCGTTGATGGCTGATAGCCATGTATCACAGAGGCGTGTTAAGGCCGTGTGGCATGAGTGATTTCGACAAAAGCCTGACTGAAATGGGTGAACAGTTTGTGATTTTCATATGTTTAGTTAGGTGTTTGTGAACATGCATCTCAAGAGTTTCGATACAACGGATAAAAGAGATATTGGTCTAAAATTGTTTAAATCAGCGAGATCTCTTGATCTGGATAAGGGAATGACTTTTGCTGCCTTTAGACCACATGGAAGACATTCTGATCAATACACAAATTATAAACAACGTAAGGGTATCAACAATGTAAGGTAGAGCAAGCTTGAGTATAGAACATTTAAGTTATCGGACCCATTGCTTTTTTATTTTTAAGTTTTGAAATTAAGGAACCAACTTCATTAATAGCAAGCAAGGGGGATGAAGAGAGAGAGAGAGAGAGAGAGAGAGAGAGAGAGGAGAGAGAAGAGAGAGAGAGAGAGAGAGAGAGAGAGAGAGAGAGAGAGAGAGAGAGAGATGTGTATATTGCCAATGGCTTTCACCAGAGCACCACAGCCCAGTGGTGTCATCTCCGTCAAGTAATGTCGGCAGTTAGACCCAAAGGGAGGCGGATGGATACTCGTAGCTATGAGGTGTTGTTCATTATTGGCATTAGTATAATATCAACTACCTTCAGCAATGATGTACTTTCCATTATTGCTATTGGGATTTTATGTCCTACCTTTATCGATGGTATCATTGTCATTACTGATATTCATGTGACATTTTGCCAATTTTAGCAGTGGTGTTATGTTCCACTACTGGCAAAAGTGTAAAATGTGTTATTTATAGCAATTGGGGTAATGTTCATTGTTGGTATCTGTGCCACATTTGCTACCTATAGCAATAGTGGAAAATGGATACTCGGCATCAGCATATGCCTGTTGCCTCTAGCGGTCATGACTTTCCGTCCTTGCATGTACTGCTGACTTATTTCATCAAAATCAACCAGCTGTACGCGCCGATTCTACCATCAACTAGTCCAAATTGGCCAGTTTTACCACACTTGTGCAGGCACAGCGCTGCCCTTTTCAACTGTTGCCAAACATGAGTGTCCCTCCATTCGTAATAATGCTACAAGACAGTTTA
>CM031601.1:14897236-14929736 GCA_018398815.1 Conus ventricosus
ACAGTCTTGTGCCGTATGCATGTAGGCCACTCGTGTTACCCCCATTCTTATCTTTTAAAAGGTGAAGAAGCTCCGTGGTGCATTCCATGTCATTTCCACTCACTGTGAGACATATTCTTTTAGATTGTTGGAACTTGCACTGTGTGAGAGATAAACACTTTACAGCAGACTCCATGAAAACCCTATTCAGAGAGGTCCCACCTGACGTGATCGAGTTTCTGAAAGGGATTAACATATTTCATCTGAACTAAGATTTTAGGGAAGAACGATTCGTAACGAAGCTTCTGGTGCGGTTTTAGAAGGTGTATTTTAAAGAGATTGTGAATGTTTATTTTATTTTATTGTATTGTATTATGGCTTGTGAGCTGACTTCAACTTGGTGACAACCCTGATATAGCCCTTTACGATCGGCTGGGCTATAAGCAACATTACCTTACCTAACTAAATCAACCAGATGTTCTCCAAACGTTCGCCAATTCCTCCACAAGACGTTCCGAATTGGCCAGTTCAGGTTAAACCAGTAAAGGCATGAAGAAGCCGCATTCAACTGTTGCAGGTCATGCTGGTCTTTCATTCCTAACACTGTCATTAGTAATTTGTCTTTCCTGTCTTCACGTGAATCAGCCATTGGCCAGCCTGGCCTCCGACATATCTGACCACCCAGTGAAGGCCACATGTGACTGTCCCCACCTCTCCCCCGACTGTTCAGTCCCAGTGGGGCGCGGTGGGAGGGATATGGGAGGTATAGGGGGAGCGGTGGAGAAATGAGTCATTATAACCTCCTTGTCCTCTGTGCCCTCTGCAGCAGCAAGTCAGCGCCCTTTCCTTCATCCCACGCTGTCTTGGACAGAATGCTCCAGGACAACGCTCCCCCTTCTCTACTGTCAGTGTCCTTAGGGATGGCAGGGAGGAGGCGAGGTAAGGGAGAGGGGGATGGGGTGGGGATGATTGAAGGCGTTCTCTCTTTTCTCTCTCTCCATATTCCTTGTGATGGTAAGGTCACAAGGGACTGGTCTTTTGTTTGCGGATGTGTACTTCGATTATGAGTAAATCCCTCTCTCTCTCTCTCCTCTCTCTCTCTCTCTCTCTCTCTCCTCTCTCTCTCTCTCTCTCTCTCTCATCTCTCTCTCTCTCCTCTCTCTCTCTGTCTCTCTCTCTTTCCTCCCCCCCGCCCTCTCTCTCTCTCTCTCTCTCTCTCTCTCTCTCTCTCCTCTCTCTCTTCTGCTGTCTGTCTGTCTGTCTGTCTGTCTGTCACTCTCTCTCTCTCTCTCTCCTCTCTCTCTCTCTCTCTCTCTCTCTTTCTGTGTGTGTCTCTCTCTCTGTAAAGACATTATAAGCGGATTTCAGACTGAAGACTGAGGTTTCCTAATATCTTTCTGAGAGAGCAACACAAATTATTCTAAAACACAAAAAAACAAAAAAAAGCAGAAACAAAACACACACACACACACACACACACACACACCACACACACACACACACACACACACACACACACACACACACACACACACACACACACACACACCACACACGTGGCTTCCCAATCTATTGCAACATATCTTAATCTAACCATGGTTCTGTTTCATCTGGGAAGATTTCATGGGCATGTCAGCTGGACAGATATTTGTTAGACCCACACTCTGGGTTTCTCTCCCTCACGTGGAGACCATCTGATAATGATAATCTTGATCATGTTTTGGGACTGTGCCAGTCAAAGCGGCTTTACACCAGACACTCACTTAAAGTTCTTACATCTGTTTCTCTAAAAAGGTCATGACTATAAAGAATTCAGGACTACCCATTTACTCTGGATATTGTGCTAAGAAGCTTGTCTGTGTGCAAACACCTTCCATCATTAAAAACAATCACCATTCTGTGTGAGTTTGATTTTTTTTGTAGAAAAGGTGGGTGCACACTTTTCATTAATCTTCAACCTTGGTTCAAAAAAGCACACTTTTCACAACTAGTTTGGGATTACGAATAGGTGTGTGTGTGTGTGTGTGTGTGTGGTGTGTGTGTGTGTGTGCTGTGGTGTGTGTGTGTGTGTGTGGGTGTGTGTGTTGTGTGTGGTGTGGGTGTTTTGTAGTTTGGTATTTTTTATTTTTGCTTTAACCTCAAAAAAAAATTTTCACATCTTTTGGGCAACACGGGGCCCCTGACAGTAAATTTTCACATGAGGTCACCACAGACGTTCGGAATGGCAACTTAAAACCAAACTTCCATATGATGTGTTTGTATGTCTAGGAAAAGAAAATCCCATTTGTACACCCAAAATTTCCTATAATGTCCCAAAAACAGCTCATGGTCCAGTTGAAATGCTTTTGCAGAATCCCCCAACTCAACACGCCAAAGCGGCGGCGCGCAAAGGACACACACAACCACACACACAAACCAACACACACCACACACAAACCACACACACACACAACCACACCACACCCCACACACACCCCCACACACAACGCACCACGCACCACACACACAACAACAAACCCACCACACACCCACACGCACGCACCATCACACGCCGGTGTGCGTTGTGTGTGTGGTCCCGTGTGGGGGTTGTGTGTGTGTGTGGGTGTGTGTGTTTTTGGTGTGTGTGTGTGTGTTTGTGTGGAGTGGCTGTTGGTGTGTGTGTGTGTGTGTGTTTGTGTTGGTGTGTGTGGTGTGTGTGGTGTGTGTGTTGTGTGTGTGGTGTGGTGTTGTGTGTGTTGCAAATGACCCTCGGGGCACTAATCCCGACCAAACTAACAAATGTAACGTGTTGAAAGGGCGTAAATGCTACACTAAAGGCTGCAGATTTGGTCCCCAATGCTAATAATAAATATGACATGCTGAGATCAACAATCCCCTCTGTTGATGTTGATGTGCACCTCACTAAACCCAGAAATATTTTGCTCCTCTTGCGTAAACAAAACCCATCATAAAGCCAAGTCGACGATACTAACCAAAAACATTTGGCATCACTGCCAAATGTAGCAGATGATAAAATTTGAAAACACAGAACAAATTTTCGGGGCATGGGAAACCGCTGATGATTTCCCAAGGGGCACAGTGCAGACGTGCCAACGTGTGTTCCCCACCAAAGACCTCCTACTCTAGATATTGATCCATAGTCATTCACCCTTCCACAAAAACCCCCCAGCCGCATCACCTGGGAAAAGCGCATTATCTTTATCTCGTCTCCCCCCCCGGGCCCCCCCCCCCCCCCCCCCCCCCCCCCCCCCAAAACACCACCCCCACATCCGGGGCCCCGGGTTTTATCTCTACCAATCAAACCAAAACGCTGGTCATCCTGTATGCAGACAAGAGTGGATTTCTATCTGTTTCGTGAGCAACTGCCGTTAATGTTCTTAAAAAAGGGAATTCCACACCACACACACACACACACACCGCGCGCGCGGCGCCCGCACGCACACACACCAACGCACGCACGCACTCCCACACCTCACGAACGCACGCATGCAGACGCACGGAGTGCAAAAAGCACAAAACGTAGGCACACAGCCGACAAATCATTCACGCACGAGAGAGAGAGAGAGAGAGAAGAGAAGAGAGAGAGGAGAGAGAGAGAGAGAAGAGAGAGAGAGAGAGAAGAGGAGAGAGAGAGAGAGAAGAGGCCCCCCCAATCATCATTCTCAGGGGTTGTGACGAATTTTAGGGAACCGTTTTAAAAAGATTCCAGTAGTTCAAACTAGATTTGAAGGTATTGATTTTTAAAAAAAAAAGACTTTGATACCCCTCCTCCCACGCCCCGACAGGCCAACCCCACTCTAAACCCCCCCGCCCCTTCTCACCCCCCGTTTCTCTCTCCTTCTCCCCTCCCCCCTCTCCCCCTTTTTCCCCTCCCCACCCCCCACCCCCCTTTTGCTTCCCCCCTCTTTCTCTCTTCTCTCCCCCCGTTTTTTCCCCCTTTCTCCACTCCCCCACTCCTCTCTCTTGAAATCGATGAGAATATATAAAATTTTAGCACTCTAAAATGTGTCCAAAAGTGCATACCATCGTTATGGAGAAAAAAGAGGACGGGAAAAAAAAAATTGACAGAAATTTAATAAGTTAATAAACCGCCCAAAATACGTTTTCAAAAATGAATATACAACAGTATTTAAAACCAGCTAAGAGCTTATTTTAAAGGCAAAAAAAACAAAAAAAACCCAAAGAAAACGAATAAGCTTGACGAGAAATTGCCATAAAGTTTAAATTTTTTTGATGAGAAACCACCAAAGAACAGTGCCAACATTAACAAGCAAGCATAATTACGATTGTGTTTGTCTCCTTACTTTCTGTCTTCCATCGTCGCTATCAGGATCCAGCTCCCTCTGTCTTCCACAACAACTTCCTGACAATAATGCAGAGAGGAGTGGACATCATCATCGTCATCATCATCATCATCATCATCATCATCATCATCATCATCATCATCACATCATCATCATCATCATTATCATTATCATCATCATCATCATCATCATCATCATCATCGTCATCATCATCGTCATCATCATCATCATCATCATCATCATCATCATCATCATCATCATCATCATTATCATCATTATCATCATGAACGTCGTCGTCGTCGTCGTCGTCGTCGTCATCATTATCATCACCATCGTCATCATTGTCATCATCAGCATCATTAAAAGAAGCAGCAGCAGCAGCAGCAGCAGCAGCAGCAGTAGTAGAAGTAGTAGTATAGTAGTAGTAGTAGTAGTAGTAGTAGTAGTAGTAGTAAGTAGTAGTAGTGTTGCTGTTGTTGTTGTCAAGAATATTCAGACGAGTCAGACGCATCTGCATTGAAAAGACATAAGAGAAAATAGTTCTCCTGAGATACAGAGATAACGAATTCCATTTGGATGCTTGTTGGTTATTTTCTGTGCAAGGGACCACTTTCCCTCATTTTCATTTTATCAACGACCCCCATCAACAGGTTCAACAGTGATCCCACGTGTACCAAAGAGCGTCGCCTCTTGGTCTCTTTGACTTTATTGATCGTCATTTTTCGTTATCTATTAAAACCAGTCAGATATATGCCATTGTTTTCCGGATTGGCCACACTGGGCAACATGGATGTAGTGATAACGATACACCATTCTGTTCTGCCATCACATGGCAGTGTGTGTGGTGTTATTAATGATACCCCTTTTATTCTGTTGTAACGTGAAGATACGTGTAGTATTAAAAATGAACCCTTCGGTTCTGCCCTAAACCTAATGGTGTTTATAGTGCTTATAATACTCGCTTTTGTTCCGCCATAGCCTTAGAATCTGTGGAGTCTCATCAATAGCTCCTTCTCTTCTGTAATGAGCTGGCGCTGTCTCTTGATTTCTATTGTTACAAGGTGGTGAGGAGTAGTGTCTCTCAGTAGATGATTGGACAAAAACTACACTAACCCTGGCGTCTGTGATCGCACTGTACAGGCCACACATGACTGACGGATTGCCCTCCTTTCTGCCTGCCTAATCCAAACGAAGGGGGGCGGGGGGATCGGGAAGTGCGAGGAGGTGGATCCATGTGTGCTGGTGGCGGGGGGGGGGGGGGGGGGGACGGGGGGGGGGGGGGCGTGTTGACGCCTGTCATTATAATCTCCCTGTCCGCTGCCACCTCCTGGTGCAGGAAGCCAGCGCCATATTCCTTAATGCCGTGCTGTTCTGGGACAGAATCCCTAGGACCGTACTTCCGCTTCCTGTGCTGGCAGCAGCGCCCTCTGTGGGAGGTGGAGGAGTGAGAGGAGGACAGTGTGAGGGGGAGGGGAGTGGGTTAGGGAAATGATTGAGGGCGTCATCGGCGTCTCTCTCCACCTCTCGTCTGGTGACGAAGTCGTTAGGGGCTGGTCTTTTGTGGCTGACTTGTGCTTTGTTTCTGGTTCGGACACTTTCTCTGTCTCTGTTTTCCTTTCTGTTTCCTGTCTGCCTGCCTGCCTGCCTGCCTGCCCGCCTGTCTGTCTGTCTGTCTGTCTGTCTGTCTCTCTATGTCTCTCTCTGTCTCTCTCTCTCTCTGTCTCTCTCTCTCTCTCTCTCTCTCTCTCTCTCTCTCCTCTCTCTCTCTCTCTCTCTCTCTCTCTCTCTCTCTCTCTCTCTCTTTTCGCGTGCGCGCGCTGGCGAATGTACGTGGATGTGTACGTTCGTGTGTGCGTGCGTGCGTGTGTATGTGTGTGTGTGTCTGTGTGTGTGTGTGCGTGTGTGTGTGTGTGTGTGTGTGTGTGTGTGTGTGTGTGTGTGTGTGTGTGTGTGTGTGTGTGTGTGTGTGTGTGTGTGTGTGTGTGTGTGAGAGAGAGAGAGAGAGAGAGAGAGAGAGAGAGAGAGAGAGAGAGAGAGAGAGAGAGTGTATGTGTGTGTGTGTGTGTGTGTGTGTGTGTGTGTGTGTGTGTGTGTGTGTGTGTGTGTGTGTGTGTGTGTGTGTGTGTGTGTGTGTGGTGTAAATGATACCGCTTTCTGTTTTGATACAACCTGATTGGGAGTGATACTGATAATATCCCTTTCATTCTATTGTAGTTTCGTGGCGTGTGTAGCATTAAAATGCACCCTTTTCTTCTGCCCAAACCTGATGATGTATATAGTGTTAATGATACTCGCTTCGGTTCCACCAATAGTCTTAAAGTCTGTGGAGTCTAGTCTATAAACCGTTCTTTTCTGCTACAAGCTGATGCTCTCTCTTGATTCCTATTGTTGGAAAGTAGTAAGGAGTAGTGTCTTTCAGTTGATGACATAACAAAAAAGTACACCAACCCTGGCGTCTCTGGTCTTACAGTAAAGCCCACACGTGACTGATTGACTGCTCTCTCTTCTGCCTGCCCAATCCTTGCTGAATGAGGGGTGGGGGATGGGATGGAGAGGAGATGGAACCATGTGTGTCGGAGGCTGGGGGTGGGGGTGACGCCAGTCATTGTAATCTCCCTGTCCGCTGCCACCTCCTGGGGCAGGAAGCCAGCGCCATTTCCTTAATGCCGTGCTGTTCTGGGACAGAATCCCCGAGGACAATACTTCCGCTTCCTGTGCTGGCAGCGCCCTCTGTGGGAAGTGGAGGAGTGAGAGGAGGACAGTGTGAGGGGAGAAGGTGGATAGGGAGAATGATTGAGGGCGTCGTCTGCGTCTCTCTCCATCTCTTGTCTGGTTACAAAGTCGTTAGTGGCTGGCCCTTTGTTGGTTGGCTGGTAGTTCGTTTTTTAGTTTGGGAACTTTCTCTGTCTCTGTCTCCCTTCGCGTTTTCTGTCCATGTTTCTGTCTGTGTGTCTGTGTGTCTGTGTGTCTGCCTCTCTAACCCCTCCCTCCCTTCTCCCTCTGTGTGTGTGCGTGTGTGTGTGTGTGTGTGTGTGTGTGTGTGTGTGTGTGTGTGTGTGGTGTGTGTGTGTGTGTGGTGTGTGTTGTGTGTGTGTGTGTGTGTGCGAGCGCGTGCGCGTGCGCGTGTGCGTGTGTGTGTGCGTGCGTGCGTGCGTGCGTGCGTGCGCGCGCGCACGCGCGGGTGTGTGTGTGTGTGTGTGTGTGTGTGTGTGTGTGTGTGTGTGTGTGTGTGTGTGTGTGTGTGTGTGGTTCTTAACAGCATATAAACGTAAACAAACCTTTGCTTTGTGTGACCCACTACGTCTTCTCTCTTTTTTTTTTTTTTTTACCAAAGTATGATTCGAATATTGCGTTTTATCTAACTTCGGATTTGTTTTCAAGTACAACGTAATTCATCAATGATGACAGCAAAAGGCACCCAATCCACACCATTTCCGTGTTATCCACCATGCCTAAGAGGTATCAGTACCCATTGTGTTTTAAGGACATTTAAGCAATACATTCAGATGCGCACCCATTAGTGAATGAAGTTCGACCGTGTTGTTCTAGTTTTTCTTATGTAAATCCATGGCAATCTATATCTGGGTAAAACTCGATCATGGCAGACAATCCTCACAAAGCATTGTTCTGGTAGGAATCGAATCCACAACCTCCCAGCCCTTGGTCCTCGACGCTGTCCACTGGGCCAAACTTGCTGGTGGCGGGACAGACACTAAACTGGAAAAAAAAAGAATCGCAAGCAGTTCGTTTTGGAATACCCGAGATGGGAAGATCAGAGCAAGGAGCCTCTAATGCCCTTTATTCAAAGACATCATTGATTCCTGAAACAGTCGTTGACAAGGAGATGGGAGGAGGGGTGAAGTCTTTGAATTTTATTCTGCTTACAAGTACTTGTTCAAAACGTAAATGTCAGAGTACTCACTGTAGATGATGCAACTTCATATGTGAGTTTTGTACCATCTACCATTTTAAATTGTAACGAAAAAATGAGGGGACTTGTCGTTGACATTTAGCTCCAGACATTCAATTGAAAAAAAAGTATAGGTCATGGGGCCAGATCGTTTCGATTCCGAGAGATAAGAATTCAGTTTGGAAGAAAAATGGGCCTCATGATTTTGCTTACAGAGCCGATTTCGGCCATTGGGTGATTGCAATAGGAAGGTTCACATTTGTTTTTTTCAAAGCGTGAAAAAACGAACATTGTTCCCAATGCTGTCACATCTCACTAGCTGTTCTCAATGCCTTTTCTACGATTCATTACTGACATCGATCACATTTCAGTGCAGAGTTTCATAAGGTATAAAACTTATTGTCTCTGAAAGAGAGACCATATGCCTTTTCCCATCAGGTACGTACGATGAGCACGCGCTTCCCTAATTGTCATCATGTGTGCAGCTTCCATATCTTCTTCGGGAAAGCAAAAACGTCCCAGAACAATAACAAGGGGCTTCAAACGTCAGAAAGAGCGCTCATGCGAAAGCACGGGAACGAACACACTTGAAGTTACATTCTTGTATTAAACACATTGAAACACACACACACACACGCACGCACGCACGCACGCACCCACGCACGCGCGCGCGCGCACGCACGCACGCACGCACGCACGCACGCACGCACGCACGCACGCACACACACACACACACACACACACACACACACACACACAACACACACAAACGTGAGTCTGCCAGTGTCTACTACTATTACCTCTGGGGAAAAAATGTCTTCACCCATGACCACAAGTGTGTGTGTGTGTGTGTGTGTGTGTGTGTGTGTGTGTGTGTGTGTGTGTGTGTGTGTGTGTGTGTGTGTGTGTGTGTGTGTGTGTGTGTGTGTGTGTATACGTGCGTGCCCGCGTGTGCTTTGCCTTGTTATGCCTACACAGATATGCGCACCAACCAGAAGAGCACTTTGTTTCCACCAACGTTGAAACGATGCTAAATTTCATCTTTGCATCCCAGTTCGAGTCGATTCTGCTCATTCAGCCCGAAGACTCCAAGGGTAAGGGTAGGGGAGAAAGGGAGGGAAGAGGAAAAAAGGGTAATCTGGGGCTGAGGACTGGGGATATTGCTAATCTGAAAGACCGAAAGAATAATGCATATACTGTGACATACCAGACTAGGAATAGGCTTGGTTGGCAGGCTTTTAGTTAGTTAGTTAGTTAGCTAGTTAGTTAGTTAATTCAAATAAAAAAACAACAAACACCCAAAGCATTTTAAAGAAGCGCTTTCGGTTTTTGCAAACCTTCCTCAACTAACCATGGAAGCCGGCGTCAAAACTAGTTGACGTAATGTGTGTTTTTTACGTCATTAATCCCCCCCCCCCCTTCATTACTGTATGATAAATAGTGATGCCTGGGAGAAGTCTTGGTTCAGCGAAGGGCAAGTTCCCAGGGCAGATTCTTCACGTGAAACCAACTAATCCCACACATTGAGACCAAAGGGTAGTTGGTCTTCAACTTGTGTCTCCACATCCTCTCTCTGTCTTTTCTTTTCTGTACATCTGTGGTCTTTATGAGTTCGATCACACAACATTTCAAATCTGACAGCTGATGTCCAGGTCCACAGAAATGGCGTGCCACGAGTGTATCTTGCTTTCTGATGATGTCAGAGCGATGACCATTGAAGCGTGTTTGTAGTGTGTTTCCCGTCTCACCAACATACTGTACATCCTCGGGAAGTAACAGTAAGTGTAGGGAAGAAAAACAATGACAAGAAAAGAAAAATATAGAAACGAGTTCCCATATTCTGAACATTTAAAAAAAAGAGAGGGGTTGGGGATATGAATAATACGAAACAAGAACGTTCACATCTCTATGACGTTTTTGTACACCATGCATACACACTCATTCATGGATAGTCTTCAGCTCCCAGAGAGCAACGAAGAGATCATGTTGAGTGGGACATGAGTCATAATGCTGCTGACAGGATTCAAGACCCGAATGCGAACTCACGTACATCTGATTCGTCATTGTGTCATACTCTATATCCTTCTTGTTTAGTTAAAACGGGTCGTTTGACATGGTATTGTTGACAGTCAAAATTGCGTATTTTCAATTCAAACGTGAAGTCGGTTCTGCTCTACGGCTGCAAGACTTGGAGAATGACCAAGGCAATACAACAAAAAAATTCAGACCTTCATTATCACCTGTCTGAGGCGTACCTTCAAAACCAGATGGCCAGAGAAGATCAACAATGAAGATCTATGGAAGCAAGCAGGACAGGAACCAGTGGCCAAGCAGATTCTGCGGAGGAAGTGGGGCTGGATTGGACACACTCTCAGGAAGCCAGCATCCAGCACCACACGCCAAGCCCTGACATGGAACCCGCAGGGGAAAAGGAAGAGAGGCCGACCTCGCAGCAGCTGGAGGCGAGACACTGAGGCAGAGATAAAGAGGCAGGGGACCAACTGGACAGGCATTCAGCGAGCAGCCCAGAACCGAGTGCGATGGCGGAGTGTTGTTGATGGACTATGCTCACCCTTGAGCTATGGGCCTAAGTAAGTAAGTAAGCTGACAGTCAAACACAAACAAACAAACAAATGGATTCCGCTGAAAAACATAGCTTTCTCAGCAGAAGTAGAAAACAAACGGACGCCGATGAAAAAAGGCATGATTTGCTTGGTGGGGGTAATAAACGCGTAAATGCGAAATAAAGAATAAACAGCTTTATCCGAGAGAGCCGTCGGAGGAATACAGTCATCCACTTAGATGGAACAGATTATGCATTTGCTTTTTCAATTCAGGGAAAATAATAACATGTATGACTGAAATGATTACTTCACATTTGCTTTTTAATAGGATAGGAAAAGCATAAGGTGTCAATGTTAAGACCACAAGGAAGTTATGAAGAGTGCTTATATAGCACACGTTTCGGATAGAGATCACGTTGTAATCCATGCTCTGTTTAACACAACAGTCTGCCTACCTGGGTAGAGTTTCAATGTATTAGCATCATTATCACTTCTTGTCTCAGCAGCTGACTGAATCGATCTGGGGTTATCTCTCGTGGTGGATATCCAGGTGGTTTCCGTTACCGCTTCTTTCTTTATTTTGGGGTGCTAGAAGTGGTGATGATGATGAGGGTGATGGTGGTGGTGTGGTGGTGGTGGTGGTGGTGGTGGTTTAGGTGATAGAATGGACATAGTCAGATAAGGATATACCTGGAGGCAGATGACAGTACTGATGCCTTCTCTCTCTCTCTCTCTCTCTCTCTCTTCTCTCTCTCTCTCTCTCTCTCTCTCTCTCTCTCTCTCTCTCTCTCTCTCTCTCTCTCTCTCTCTCGTTGGTATGGGATCGTGTGAGCGGTTGCTCGCGCAAGCGAGCGTAGTGTAGTGTGTGTGTGCGTGGTGTGTGTGTGTGTGTGTGTGTGTGTGTGTGTGTGTGTGTGTGTGTGTGTGTGTGTGTGTGTGTAAGTGTGTGTGTAAGTGTGTGTAAGTGTGTGTGAAAGTGTGTGTGTGTGTGTGTGTGTGTGTGTGTGTGTGTGTGTGTGTGTGTGTGTGTGTGTGTGTGTGTGTGTGTGTGTGAGTGTGTGTGTGTGTGCGCGCGCGCGTGCATGTGTGTGTGTGTGTGGTGTGTGTGCGCGCGCGCGTGCATGTGTGTGTGTGTGTGTGTGTGTGTGTGTGTGTGTGTGTGTGTGTGTATATATACTTATATGTATGTGCGGTTGTGTATGAAATGGTTAGTCTGAAAGCCTGCATCTACCGCTTTGCTTCGCCCACTGGTCCCTTCAAAACTCTGACGGACACTCAGACAGTAATGACCAGCATGTTGCTCGTGACGTAGCCTGGCCACTGTCGCAGTATCCCGCACATACACTGTCTTTTCGTGCAGGGTAACATGGGAGTCTGGTTTGATCAGGAAATGCACCTTGCGCAGAATATACGACCGTGGAGGAGAAGGGACACACACGTTATTGAGGTCATTTCCATCATGTGATGGTCACTGTTCGGTTTATGATGAAGCATAGATGGGCTGGTCCATCAATTAACCAGAGTGGGGAGCTTTTCAGCTGGCGAACACACTTCGGTGGCGTCTGCCCTGTGATTTGCCTTGGGAAATCATTCAACGACTATGACGACTGCTCCGGATGTAGTGAAAGTGCTTTGTCCGCATTATTGGCGTGATATCACTTTTGCTACCTTCAGAGGCAATGCGATTATCATGACTTAAGTAAGCTTTTGGCTTTGGTGGATGTATCGTGTTTACAGTTATTATGACCATAAGATCGTGAGGAATTAGGTTGTGGTGTCACTGGCATCGTCAGGAGAAAGAGATGAGCTAATCTCATCAATTAATCTCTCTCTCTCTCTCTCTCTCTCTCTCTCTCTCTCTCTCTCTCTCTCTCTCTCTCTCTCTCTCTCTCTCTCTCTCTCTCTCTCTGTTGCAGATGGTGTGGAAGTGCGTATTTTACTGTCTGACTCTCACTATAAAGAGAGTTTGGATGCGTGTAACGACTTTTTTCCCCTTCCCACACCCACACCACACGAGCATAGACAGCCAGGCAACACACAAATTAAGTTTCTGTCTTTTTCTGCTTCCTGACCATCAAAACACTACACACACATATTACCACGATATAAATAAACAGACACAAGAAATATCAATGCACGCTACCACCAGGAAGGGCGTGCAACAACACAAGGAGCTTTTTAACCGTCGCTCTCTAATCTGACACATTAAATATATCTGTTTTTCCCCCGGCGCAGACTTCGCTGGCACCTGCAGCAGTGTCCTAACAGACAGTTCATACCCTTGGCTGCGTCCAGCCCAAGTCACAGTCTTCACACAGAAGGCAGAGCCGCTCACTGATGCAGTTCGTGGAGTCCTCCTGGGAACATCCACACACCAGAAACAAACAAACAAACAAAAAAAACAAAAAAAAAAAAAACACACACGTTGGACACCGACCTGGCAGTCAACTTCTCCACGTCGTCGTGACGGAGAATCCTGATGCCCTTTATCACACGTGTATTCTACTGACTTGGTGGTTAGCCTCTCTACGTCGTCTGCACGGAGACAGCGGCTGGAGCACGGGCTATGCCCCCACACCCAACGGCAATCGGTTCCAGGCCGGACTCAGGGGCCTCACCGACACTTGGGGAACTAAATACCATAAAAACTAGGCTTCCAGACTCTCTTCGGCACCGTGGCGATGTTTCCAGGCCGGCAAATCTGAAGAGACTGAAGGGAAATCATCGCTCACATGACTGACTGACACAACACGCGGGTGAGTAGCTGACAGGTAAACAGGTCAACCGGTGAGCAGGCAACTTGATGCCACTTTCAAGTTATCCCCATAATTTGAGACCGAACAAAAATGGTCCGTCTCTCTCTCTCTCTCTCTCTCTCTCTCTCTCTCTCTCTCTCTCTCTCTCTCTCTCTCTCTCTCTCTCCTCTCTCTCTCTCTCTCTCTCTCTCTTCCGTGCTACTTTACTAGGAACCCTCCCACATTTCTCATTCTGGGTCCCTTTTCACAGCCACATACTATAGTACTAGTTTGTCCCATGGCATCCCCTACACAGGCAATATGTAGAGAGCAGTCAATGTCAAGTCGCGAAGAGGCAACTCATTATAGGAGCCACTACACTGTTTCTGAGTCAGTACAGTGCTGGTCAGTCGTACCTGGTCTCACCAGATGCTAAACCCCTTACTGAAGACAACAGGTGTTTTAGAGCAAGTCTGAGTGAGCGTTCCTCTTTGGAGAAACCTCCACGTCCGTCCAACGACAGAGCCCATGAACTCACTCGGGAGAACTTAGTGGTCTAGAGGAAATGGAAAGTGAGGTCCGTCTTGAGAGCAAGGCAGAAAGGTCCACAGAATATGAGGTTGTTTACGCTGTTTGGTGAGGATGTGGAGAACGAAGATAATGTATGGAATTCCATGTTGCTCAGATATTACATGACTTTATTACACGGTTACATTCATAACACATTCACTTTTTAGGCTATGGTCCGAGATGCTAACCAGTGCACCACTACGGCTGGTGATGGGACAGCCTTTAAACTGAGGAAGAAAAAACAACAAACAAAAATCAACAAACAAAAACAAAAACAGGAAATTTGTTTTGGAATCAGTGAGTTGGGAAGATCAGAACCAGGAACCTCAAAATCTGTTTCATTGAAAGACATCATTGATTCCTGCGACAGTCGTTGACGATGATACTTTGAATTTTCTTCTGCTTTCACGTTCGTGTCCATAAACAAAGGTCAGTGTACTTACTGTGGAGGATACGACCTTGTATGTGAGGTTTGCTACAATAATGTATCTTGAAACCAATGAAAGAATCAGGAGATGCGTCTTTGACATTTTGCATTCGATTGAAAGATAAAATAAAACAAAACAAAACAAAACAGCACAAAAGCATGCGTCATGAGGCCCGATCAGCTTAATTCCGTGATTCAAAGAATTCAGTTGAAGAAAATAGGGCTCAATTATTATCCTTACAGACAAAGCCGATTGCGATCATTACGTGAATCCGACAGGAATGTTCACATTGATATTTTCAAAGCGTGAACAACGGACGCAGCTCTCAATGCTGCAACGTTTCCTCAGCTGTTCCCAGTACCTTTTTGGCAACCCATCACCGACATCGTTTGCAATTCAGTGCAAGGCTGTCGAGTAGTTTAAGCTTATTGTCCCTGCTAAGGAGGCCATATATTTTTGTTTTTCACCGGTTGCATGCGATTAGCGGTACTTTCCCACTTGTCATGATGTGCTCAGCTCTCACGTAATGCGGGGAAATGCTAACATCCTGAGCGATAACAAGGTGATTCGAACAACAGAAGGTGCGCACCTTATCGTATGTGGAGGCACGCTCACAAACACACAAACATAACACTCATACACAGACACAGCACGCACGCACGCACGCACACACACACACACAACCACACACACACACACACACACACACACACACACACACACACACACCCACACACACACACAATTTCATTACACTAGGCATAAGAATAGATTTTTTGTTGGGTCCCATCTCACTGTGGTATAAAGTGGAATGAAATAGCAGACAGTCTTGCAAAAGAAGGAGCAAACAGAAAGACGAAAAATTTACTAAACAATCCCTTAGATCTATCCTCTTGTGAATTTATCCAAATTATGGAAAAATGTATGCATAAGCAGAATTCTAGTCAAAAAATGGCTGCTTTACCGTTGTGCACAAGACACATTGTTAGATTAATTCATAAATTAAGGCTGAATACTTGGAACACTAAATATTCTCATGGTATTTGTGTATGCAGAGAAAACATTTCTGTACATCATCTTTTGTTTGAATGCTCAGTGTTGACCCCACTCTAAGAGGAGAAAGGAATTCAGATAATTAACTTTGAAAATGTTAATATTGTCTTATATGGTTCACATGTTGCTGAAATTGCCATGGTTATTTCGCAGTCACAGGTTGCAACATTTTTATGACGATCAACAATTTTGTGTCCCGCTAGGGTATTTCACTCATGTCAATATGCATATATCAGATGTGGGTTTGAAAGTACTAATGTGGGTGATAAGTTAAGTGTGGAGGTGTGGTGTGTGCGTGTGCGTGTGCGTGTGCGTGTGTGTGTTTTATTTTTTGTTTTATTTATTTATTTATTATTTATTTATTTTATTATTATATTTTTTATAAAAGTGTCTAATATCATCTGGCGATGAAAAGACATTAAACAAACCAATGAAATGGAAAAGACACACACACACACACACACACCACACACACACACACACACACACACACACACACACACACACACACACAACACGGTGTGTTCGTCTATAGATATGTGTGTATTTGTGTATTTAGGTCTTTTATTTATGCTATTGGGTATTGTTTTCAGTATGGAGGGTGGGTGATTGCTTTTGATGTTTACATAGACAGGCGTATCATTTGGTTCTTGTATGGTTTTAAATGTGGTTGGTTTAGTCTAACGTTATAAGTCTAAAATAGTTTCACAATCTTTTTGTTTGGCTTTCTATGGTGATTTTTAAGTTTTGGTTGTGAAAATTTTAACACAAATTCTTTTTTTCTTATTTTTCAATATTCCCTAGGGTTGTTATTCAGAGCGCAAAGGCCGTCACGCTGTACAGTCCAGTTTGTCTTTTCCAATTTTTTTTTTACTGAAATATTAGATAACATGAAAAGTCCGCGACATGTTCGCAAGTTAGGCACCATCATTGATCCCATTGAGACATCGAAAGTTGAATCCTCTTGTGTTCTTAATCCAGGTTTCATTTTACTGTGGCAGTCAACGTTTTCCTGTGTGGAAAATGATTTCCCATTTCTGACCCTGACTTTCTGTGTACTTGTTGGCAAAAATTTATAGCTTAAGTTAGTACTTTTTTCATCATATAGATGGGTAAAATCTAACAAATTACATAAAATTATAAAAACCGAATTTTCTTGTGTTATGAGATTTTTTAATTTTTTATTAAAAACCCTTGTAAGATATAACTTCAATTGTTTTCCCATAGATTGATTCAGTTTTTTCTTTTATGTTTTAATGGTTTTTTCTATTTCTCTAAGATTTTTTTTACAAATTTTCGTTAGTTACAGATTTGAGAGGGTTTTTATCAATCAACATGTAGGATTGTTCAAGAAATTGGGTTTGTGGTCCTTTAAGTTTAAATAAAGGCTGATCTCTAGCTGCTGTGGTCTCTTAATTCTGTCCCAAAACGTAGGTCCATTTGTCTACAAGTTCCTTTTCCTTTCGTTCTGATGTGGTCATTAAGTAGTCCTTGTCCATTTGGTCTACAAGTTCCTTTTCTTTCTTTCTTTCTGATGTGGTCATATGTAGCCTTTTTAGCCTTTCCTGTAAGTTTTTTTGGTATATTTTTGCCAAGGAAGTTTTTGAATACATTTCCCGGTTCTATTTTGTAAAAGTTGTTGGTTTTAATTATAAAATCCGCCTTCACAAATATTTTTGTGTCATTTTTTTTGTAATTGTTTGAATTTCCTTTTCTAACCTGTGGAATTTGGGTTATTTAGATTTTATGAATATCTATGTTGGCTAACATTCTTCTCATTTTTTTCTTCCAATGTTTTCATTTTCATCAATGGGTTGGTGTTAACTCTCCATGACTTGAAGTCGCATTATTTTAATCCTCTTTTTTTTGCGTTGGTTTAAATAGAAAAATGCATTTCAACTCAAAATCTTTAAATGAATTGTTCAGTTTTGTCCTATCATTTTCATCATGTAGCACTGGGTTTGGCTAACGGAATGTTTTTTGATGGATTGTATAAAGTTGATTGTTTCTCTTTTTAAAATTTGGCTGATTCAGAGTGCTCAACGAATGGAGCAGTTAAGAGAATGGTACTGAGTGCCTGTAACATGTTAACTTGACGGACAAATCAGTTTAAATCTATATTCCGAAAAAAACCTTGGAAAACAAACTGGAACTGTACAAGGATGAACGGCCTTGCCCTGCTCTGAATGACAACCCTAGGAATAATAAATGTTTTTGGTGCAATAAGAAAAAAGAATTGTGTAAAATTTCCACAACACAAAACTTAAAAATCACCATATAAGCAACAAAAAGAAATAGTGAACTATTTAGACATAACGTTTAGACCTCAACCGAACACACAATATCAACCATAACACGAAACCAAATGATACCATTCTATGTAAAACATCAAAAGCAATCAAACTCACCCACCCTCCATACTAAAAACAATACCCAAAAGCATAAATATAAAATAAAAGACTATCCATTTTTGTCATGGTAACGAAACAGTAAATTCAACAATGTTACACAGCAGAATAACCAAGAGGCGTTACAACATAAAAGTGGCTACAATACAAACTACTATACGATCCAGACAATGATACACAAAGATGCAGAAAGAACCAGGAAAAGGAATACATATGGTACAACAGTTAAAACAAATGTATGGAAAGGAAATTCTTTAAAATCATAGACATCATCTATCCCAAAAGACCATAAAGTAAGTTCAGAAATTCAACAAACACACCATCAAATTATCATATAACAAGTTATGCCGACTCTTAAACAAAAAAATGCCATCGATTCAGCAAACAAAATGAAAACAGCATCACAGAGAAAGAGGTAACGAAAAGGAATTCTTGGAACTGTAAACCAAAAAAGTAACATGTCCCCCGAAGCAGACAAATGCCTTTACAACAACATTGTGTACCAAGCCACTGTAACATCAGAGAACAACAAAAAAACATATGTAGGTATCACTGAAATTCAATTCAAAACTAGATATCAAACCACAAACATTCAATCTACAAAGAAAGAAATATAAACCAAACAATTTGAGTAAATACAATTTGGAAACTTAAAGATCAAAACCAGAGACTAACAACAATATCTTGGAAAACTTAAAGAAGCAGCACCGTACAACAACATTATCAAAAAACTGTAATCTAGCCTTACAGAGAAATACAGTAAGTTATTAAACCGACCATGCAACTCTAAATGTTTAGAACAGAAATGGTTAACAAATTGCAAAACACCGATGTAAGTTCTCTCAGTGAATAAAAACCAACACCTGAGAAACACATGTTAGACACGGTAAAAAACAACACATCAAGGTAAATTATATATATATAAATATAAATAATTATATATATATATAAATAATATATATATATAAATATATATATATATATATATATATATATAATAAACAATGAGGATAAAAACAACAAATCTGCAATCATCAAAAATATTTCGTGCTACTTAGCCTTCCTCATCAGGATTCTTCGTTTGTACACAAACTCAACGTCATTATGTCTATTCCATTAGTTTTATACGTCAATTGAATGACGTCATTGTGTTCCCTTTTCACATCAAAACATTGAGCCCACGTTATATATATAATATAAATATTAAATATATATATCTATATAAAATATTTAGTATATATATATAATATATAAATATATTATATATATAAATATGTGTGTGTGTGTGTGGTTGTGTGTGTGGTGGTGTGTGAGAGTGTGTGTTGTGTGTGTGAGTTTGGCAAACAGTGCACTGGCAATACAAGCTCATCACATCCTGACGAACCGCTCAGCGAGAAAACAAAATTGTAGATTTTTTAGCACTTCGTTTAACTTGCGTAAAATATAACAAATGTCGCTCCAACTGTTTTTAGCACGTTTTTAAGATTGGCGGCTGATCCTCAGTACCATTCTCTCCTACCTCTCTCCTCTCTCCTCAGCTCTCTCTCCTCGACTCTTCCTCTCTCTCGTCACTCTCCTGACTTCACTCTCTCTCCTCCTCTTCCTCCCTCACACTCTCTCCTTCTCTCTCTCTCTCTCTCTCTCTCTCTCTCTCCACCACGCTCTCTCTCTCCTCTCTCTTCTCTCTCTTATATATATATATATAGTATATAATATATATATATTATAATATATATATATATATATATATAAAATTATATATATAATTAATATATAAAGATCAGTGAAAAAGTAAAACATATAGTAGGAATCACACGGCTAACCCACTTTAAAACCAGATATGCAAACCATAAAACATCCTTCAAAAATGAAAAATATAAAAACCAAACCGAATTAATTAAATATATTTGGGAAGCTGAAAAATAACAAAAATATAATAACAAACATATCCAAGGAAAAATTAAAAAAAAGAAAGCAACAAACCATACAACAACATTTTCTAAAAAATTGCAACTTATGTACTACAGAAAAGTGTCTGATATTATGTAAACCCCACCAGCAATCCCTGAAACACTAAATATAAAAGATAAACAATTGGCAGGCATAAAGGAAATCTTTGTCATGCACCATTCCGTGGCACGTCCCCCCTCCCCCCCTGAACGGCGCCCCACAAAAGAAAAAAAACGTCAGGCCACTTGGCCACCCGCACAGAACTCCACCCACACACCATCAAATATAACACCGTTGGCTAGCCCAAATAGAATTGTATACCCTGAGAGAGCGGCTTTTAGCTTGAAACCAAGCTTGTAGGTTTTTAACCTCTTTCATTTTCACATCCATATTTTAAACAGGAATGACGCCTCCCTTTTAACAAATGGTTAGACACTATTTTACCGTCCCCCCTGAGTGGCTTTAACTCTGATTTTATATATATATATAATATAAGATAATAAATATATAATTGAATTATAACAAAGCTTGCTCTTATGACTTAGATTGAAGAAATAGGGGAGAAAAAGCAATTCAAATCTGCAGTGAAAGTTACTACATAAACTGCCTAACTTAACAGTAAAAGTGCTCAAGTGGGTGATGGGAAAAAATAAATAAATATGCTTCTCGAAAAAATGAGCCTTCAGCAAGCTTATGTCTCCAAAAGGGAGAAGAAACTAACCGCACTAAACACATAACTCCTGGTCATATACCGATATTTCCGAAACTTGGTAGTTTCTCCTCAGGACCGCGAGAAGTTGGTAATTTTAACTCCTCTGCGCCCTTTTTCGTTTTAAGAAGAAGCTATCCCAAAAAGGCCTGTTGTGCAATACCGAAGTATGGTTTGTGTTAAGTTTTCCAAAAACCAAACCAAAGGTGCCACCCCAAGAAGCAAAAAGGAAAATCATGAAATTAACAAAACAAGCAACAATTTACTTGAGAAAAGTGAAGAAAATAAAAAAAGATAACCTCTTAAGACACAAGTGGCTGAGGGGCCATATTCTTGGAATGAATCCGCAAGGGAACAAAATTACAACAAACCTAATATTTTATATATATAAATATATATATATATATATATATATATATATCTATAATATATCTATATATATATATATATATTAAATTTGCCAGTCAATGTCCAACACCAAACTGCTCTGTAAGTTCTGAAAGTGCTCGTACTAATCCTTGGAATTTATTGGTTCGTTGTAAATCTTTATATATATATATATAATTATAAATATATATATATATATATATACTCTTTATATATATAAATATATATATATAATATCTAAATATATATATATTTATATAAATATATATATATATATATATATCAGTATATGTAAAATGCCTAAAAGAACAATATTTTAAGTTCTCAAACCCCTTGGGGCAACATTAGTAAAACAAGTTAAAAGAGGGAATCTTAAAACTATCTCCATGCAAAAATTTTGGTTTACAGCGTGTTGCGGCTGTCATCCAGGAATTGTTATTTTTAGGTTTGCCCCACCGCCGATGTTTATTCTAGCGGTGGGCTCCTTTTGCGGTTGTTTGCACGTGTGCGGGTTGGCTGCATCGTGTTATTTGTGGGGCTTTTCAGTTTTTTTGTTTTTGGTGTGTTCACAAACAAACCGATATCCCTAATTAAAGCCTGCAGTTTTTTTACTATTTCTATTTGGGTTTAGAGATGCTAAGTGTGGTATGCATAAGTATTAACCATTTTTTCAGTTAAACATAGTTGGCACCTTTTGAAAAGAATGAAAAAGAAAGATAACCAATGAAATGAATTTAAAAAAACTAAACAAACAACGGATTCCAAAAACAAACAACACTAAAAACAACAAATAAAAACAAGTCCAAAATTACAAAAAAATATTTGGAGGCTGATAAAACTAGCAATTACTACAAATTGGGAAAACAAATCGGAATAACTCTCAACTCCTTGAAGACAAAAACATCCAGAAAAACTACAAAAAAGCCGACAAAAATATACATGAGCGAGTATCCTGACTAAAGAAAAAGAACTTTGCAAGCGCATAGTACCGAAGTGACAGGATAGAAGCGACAGCAACAAAATAAGCTTTCATAACACTCAAAGACCACAAGCCCGAAAATTTCATAACAATCCAACATGTAAGAACTAAAAACCCATCCAAATCTTGAATTAATGGCAAAATAAGCAATAACATCTGGAAAAAATAAAAAGAACGTAAAAAAATCAAACTCTGATACAACCTCTGGAAAACACATACGACGTTATCCAATGTTCAAAAAACTCAATAAAACAAAGTCAATACAGTAATTCATCACCATGACATAGTAATAAACCTAATTAAATAACACCCATCTATAGAAGAGGACTACACCACCTACTCACCAAAGCCCTGCAGTTTGCCCAGAACCAACACAGAAAACATAACAGGTCAGAAATGGAAATCAATCTCTCAACACCAAGAAAACATTACTACACAATCAAAAATGAAAACCCAGGAATCAGAAAACCAACAGAAACTCAACAATCGACGTAACCATTGGGATACATAAGAAGATGCAGAAACATGGTGAACGGTCGGACCTAATATGCTGTCCACTCAAGAAAAAAAAACTCGAAAACATCGTCTATAACAGAGACGATGGCCTTGCTGCACTAACCCAACAATCCAAGAACCATCGAAAACAAGAAGAAAGCAACTAAGCAAAATCTTCACAAACCACAGCTAAAAGATTAACCATTGACAAGCAAACAAAAAGTAGTGAACTACTTAGACATAACACGGGATTCAACAATCACAATATAAACCATAACAAGAAACCCACGATACACCTCTTTATTTCACACCAAAAGTAACATCCACCATCCGTATTAAAGGCCATACCCCATGGCATAAACAAGAGTACTAAACAAAACCAGTCATTCAGTGAGAGCTGGGTTCAAAACAAAGCAGCCGTAGAATACCAGGAGGCACTACAAACAAGTGGATACAATTACAAATTACAATCAACCCAGACTACAACACAAATAAAAGCAGACAAAAAAAAACATATGGTAATAACCCCCCATACGACGGAACACACTAAACAAACATAGGGAAAGAATTCTTCAAAATCACAAACAACTTTCATTTCCAAAAGAACACAAACTGTCCCTAAAAATATTGAACAAAAACACTGTCAACTATCTTACTCTGTATGCCCACCTCAAAAACTAAATTGACGCATCCAACCAAATGAAAATCAACACAGCCCAGAAAGGTGAAGAAAGAAATCTTGCCAATTGCACCATAAAGGAGGCCTGCCCCACTAAACAATAAAATGTCTCACAGCAACATTTGTTAATACCAGGCTTACTGAGACATCAAAATGAAAAAGGAAACAAATACATAGGGATCACTGAAAACCACTTCAAAACCGGATATGCAAACCAACAAACAGTCCATTAATAAAGAACAATATAAAAAACCAAACAGTACTGAGCAAATATATCTGGAAACATAAAGACCAAAAACAAGCTACAATATATCACTGGAAAATCAAAAAAATAGCATCAAACCATGACAGCAATAGTTTTCAAAAAGGTCCACCTATGTAAAATACTATGCAACCACAACTTAGCAACTCTAAACACCAATAATAGGAAAATAGTAAAAACACTGCAGGCATAAAAGGAAATCGATTTTAGTAACACAACCCAAAACAAAAAAACCCTGTGAAAGCCCCCAAAAACACGTGCAGATGCCAAAACCGCACGTAGCAAACAACCGCAAACGGGCAGCCGCAACACGCTAAATAACTAACGTCGGTGGGCAAAAAAAACCAAAACCAAACCTATGACAATCGCACACGTCGAAAAACACAAATTTGTAGATAGTTTAAAGATTCCTCTTTTAACTTGTTTTAATAAAACTATATTATATATATATATATATATATATATATATATTATATATATATATAATATAATAAAACTAAATAGTGTTGACCTCTGTGAGCACATGTTTTTGACTGGATCCAGAACATTGACTGATGCCAATGATGAGTTACAAAAAGTAAACGGATATTTTGCTGTTCCAGGAATAAGCCCAGGTTAGAAAATGGCGACACACTATCTACACTTCAATGGAAAATTCATGACTTTGGAAAAACTAGTCTGCTGGCTTTTTTCGTATTCGAAGAAATGGTAGAATAAAACTGATCAAACACATATCAATCTGTGAGAATAAATCAGGCGGAGTAGCATGCTTATCATTTTTCTAAAATGGGAGGAGTAGAGGAGAGGACGACGACGAGTCGAGAGGAAACGAGGATAAGGATGAAGATGAACGATGACGATGATGAAAGCGATAGTTTATGTTTTAGACGTTCTTGTTGCGCATCGACGTAGTCATTGTCATCAATCAATTGTTATAGAGTGAGGATGAAGGTAAATTTAGCGGGCGGGAAGAATTAATTAATAGTGTAAATTATCACATGAGCGTGAATTGCAAACCTTTCATATTGTCCTCCAACATCATTACGCAAACATGCGAGAACAGAGACCAACAGACGGACAGAGAGAGTCACGTTAACAACAACATCATTAATTTGAGAAACAAATCGGCCCTCCAGGTGAACCTCCCTTATCTATGGCCGTTGTTTCCATTCCTGCCAGCTACACAACACACCTCCCCAAACACAACACACACACACACACACACACACAACACACACAACACACACACACACACACACACACACACACGTGCAACGCACGCACGCACGCGCACACCCGCATAGCACACACACACAGACACACACACATGCACACACAACACACACACACACACAACACACACACACACACACACACGCACCCACGCACGCACTCACTCAACATGCCCCACCTGCAGCACACGCACATACACACTGCACACAACACACAAACACACACACACACACACACAACACACGCACGCACGCACGAGCACGCACGGCACTCACGCACGCACGCCACGCATCGCACGCACCACACAAACACACACACACACACCACACACACAACACACCACACACACACAACAAGCACGAATCGGCAATCGGGAATTATATAGCGGTAGACTGCAAACCGAATTGTATCCAATCAGCAGCCCAGGCAAGAAGCTAGAATGATGCTGGTGCTCGCTTGATTTGGCTCCTGTAGTATAGGGGCGGCGACGCCTGGACGAAAACGCCAGGTAAAATGTGGTTGTTTAGAAGAAGTGGTACACTAATGAATCGTTCTGTGGCTGTGTGGACTATCGTGGCATTAACTAGGAAAAGACATAGTCACGGTTCACCTTGTTAAGGTGAACCAATGACGAGGCGCGAGGGAAGAAGGAGACCCCCGCAATTACCTGACCTCAAGCGCACAAATCAAACACCGGGCAGAGAGATAGTCAAACCAAAACATTTAATTCCCATTAACAGATAAAAGATAGAAGTTGAAGATGTGGTGCCCTAACTAACTAATAAGAACAGCGATGATACAAAATCCCCCACCACCCTAGCCCAATACAGCAAACCAGAGGACACTAATCACCCAACCTACCCCACGCTACTGAAGCCCGCCGAGAAAAGGGAAATGTGTATAACAATACAATCACATAAAGAAAAAAAAAACAGTCTAAAAATCTATTTAGAAACAGAACACAAAACTAAATGCCTGCCGAATGAAAAAACAACACAACAAAACCTAAAATAAAAAAAAACACCATTACACCACCAGTGCAATTTCTTTTGGTACAACATTCCTGTCTGGCTCCCGTCTTGTTCTGTCTTTCCTGGGGGCTACCATGTAGTCCAGAACCTCCCACCCACAGACCCTTAACTCACGCACTCTCCACACTGCAGTCGCCTCATGATTCAGGACAGGCGGAGGAAGTGCTGACGTCACAATCGTGACCTCCCGTTGTAAACGTGGGAGAAACGCCCCCTTCCCAGTTTAACACTCCCGTGAGTAGTCAGTCCAGCACTGACCCAGATTAACTCCCCGGAGTTAAACTGGGTTAGCTCCAAATCAGCCCCCCAACCAGAAATTAGACCTCAGCCAACCAATCGAGTTTAAATTTGGCATTGACCCCAAAACAGCCCCTCCCCTTTGAGGAGTACACGGACCTGGCCCAAACAGCCCCCTAAGACATCTGATGGAATTAATCTGGCACCAAAAAAGACTGGAACATCCACCCACCAGAGAGTTGAACTAAACTGGCCCATAACAGCCCCCTCCCCCCCCCCCCCCCACCATTGAAGAAGTTCAACGGGCCCTGGCACAAAAAACCCCCTTGCCCCCAAGGGGCTCCACCCCTTTCGTGGGGAGTTAATAGGCACCACCCAGAAACAGCCCCTCGGAGAGTTAAACAACACCTGTCCTAGTAACAGCCCCTCCATAACCAGGGGAGGTAAACTGGCACCGTTTATGTCACAGGCCCCAGTATAGTAAAACTATAGTCACGTCCCAAGCAGCCCCGTCCACATCTGGCACCGGCCCAAAACAGAAACAGGGCCCCCTAGAGAGTTAAACTGATCTTGGCCTACAACAGCCCCCCCGGACCACCCCCCCCCCTCCTGGGAGTTAATCTGGCTCCAGCCCTGGTACAGTGCCCCTTCCCTGGAGAATTTAAAAAAAATGGCCCAGCACAAACAGCCCCCCCCCCCCCCCCCCCTCTCCTGGGGATCAAGCTGGCACGAGCCCAGAACATCCCCTCTGGTGAGTTAAACTGCACCTGTCCAGAACAAAAACCCCCCTCCCAGGGGATTAATCTGGTACCGCCGTCATGGAACAGCCCCCCTCCCCCCCACCTCCTGGGGATTAATCTGCAACTGCCCAAAACAGCCCCCATAGAAAGAAAAACTGGACCTCCTAGAGCAGCCGCTCCACCCCCCCCCCCCCCATCTCTCCTGGGAATTAAATCTGGGCCCCCTGGAGAGTTTAAAATGGCCCTGGCACAAAAACAGGCCCCCCTCCCCCCCCCCCCGCTCCCCTTCTCCGGGGAGTATAATCGTCACTAACCCATAACAGCCCCTCTGGAGAGTTTTAAAACTGCACCTGGTCACAAAAGCCCCTCCAGGGAGTAATATCGTCACCAATCATGGAACAGTCCCCCCGACCCCCACCCCCACCTCCGCCCCTGGAGAGTTAAATAGACAAGCCCAGAAACAGCCCCCCCTCCCCCTCTGGGGAGTTAATATTCTGGCGCCGGCCCAAAACAGCCACCTAAGGTTTTAAACATATACACGCCTAGAACAAGCCCCCCCCCCCTCCCCCCCCCCCCTGTCTCCAAGGGAGTTTAATCTGGCTCCAGCCTGTACGGAGTGCTCCCTGGAGAGTTTAAACTGCCCAGGCAAATAAAACAAAATACAGCCCCCCCACCCCCCCCCAACACCCACCCCCGCCACCTCCCCCCCTCCTGGGAGGTAACACTGAGCAAATCAGCCCAGTAACACTCCCCTCTGGAATTAAAATATGACCTGTTTCTTAGAACAAGCACCCCTCTAGGGGAGTTAAACCTGGCACCGTAATGGACCCGCCCCCCCCCCCCCCCCCCCACCTTCCCCCGGAGAGTTAAACTAGACAAGGCCCAGAAATGCACCCTCCCCCGCCCTCCTGGGGAGTTAATCTGGGCACCTGGTTGAGATGCCCCCCCCAAAAACTACCAGGCCCCCCCCCCCACCCACCCCTAGAGAGTTAAAAACCAGGACCTTGCCTAGAGCACCTCCCGCCCCCCCCCCCCCTCTTCCTGGGAAGGTTAATCTGGCTCCAACCTGGAACAGGCCTCCCTTGGGGGGTAACCGTGCCCTAGAAAACAAACCATGGAACACCCCCCCCCCCTTCTCTTGGGATCTAATCTGGTATTCAGCCAAGACAACCCCTCTGGAGAGTTAAAACAGGACCTGTCCCAAAAAATAACAGTCAACCCCCACCCCCCCCCACCCCAGGGAGTTAATGTGACACCGCATGGAAACAGCTCCCCCCCCACCTCCCCGTCCCCCCCTCCCCGGAGAGTTAACTAGCAAGGCTCCAAACAGCCCAACTTCCCCTCCTAGGGAGTATACTCTGGCACCCGTGCCGCAAAACAGCCACGCCTTCCCCCCTTCCCTCCGCCGATAGAGTTAAACTTATCGGCCTAGAGCAGGAGACCCCCCCCCCTCCCCCCCTCCTGGGAGTTATCTGGCATCCAGCTGTACAGTCCTCCATGGAGAAGTAAACTGGCCCTGGCAACAAAACAGCCCCGCTCCCCCCCTCTCTTGGGGATTTAAACTGGCGACCACCCGAAACAGCCCCCGTAGAGTTAAACTGCACCTGTCCCAAAAAAGCTCCCCTCCGGGATTAATCAGGCACCGACCATGGAAGCAAGGAACACCCCACTGAAGAGTATTAAACAAGACAAGCCCAGAAACAGCCTCAACTTGGGGAGTTAAATCTGGCAACAAGACCCGAAAACCCAAACAGTATCGTTAAACTGAACCTAATCTAAGAAACATCCACACCCATCCTGGAGATTAAATCTGGCACCCTAAGCTCAGCAACGAAAGGCCCCCCTAACTGGAGAGTTTATCTGGCAAACCGAGCTCCGAAACACCTCCTGGAGATTAACCCTGGAACCTGGCCCAAGAACAAACCTCCTCCAGGATTTAAAATTCAACAGCGTTAGAATATTTCCCTGAAAGTTTACTGGAACTTGGCTCAGGAACAGCCCCCCCCCCCCCCTTCCCCTTGGGCACGCCGCCCCCCCCCCCCCCCCTCCCCCCCCCCCCCCCCCCCCCAGTACGAGGTACTAGCAACTTGGACCCTTGCAACCAAAACAGACACCCCCAGAGAGTTAAACTGTGCCCTGGCCAAAATAGCCCCCCCCCCCCCCCCACCCACCTGGGGAATTAAACTGTACTAGCCCAGAACATCCCCCTAGAGAGATTAAACTGACCCGCCCATACCTCCCCAGCTCCCATTCCCTACACTACCCCCCCAGGTCCCATGAATCTGACCCGGCCCCAAAGTGAACACCCATCCCCCCACACCACCACCTCCTGTGGCAGTGAATCTGGTACTATAGAATTAAAACTGTGACCTAACCCCCAAACAGCCCACCCACCTGAAGGATTTAAATACTGGCAACCAGCCCAGCAACAGCCCCAGGAGATTCAACTGGAACCTGCCGCCAAAACAGGCCGCAAACAACCTGGGGAATTAATCTGGCCCAGCCCAGAACAGCCCTCTGTGTTAGCGTTACACGTGTAAACAACCCCAAAATAACACCAGCTCCGAGTACTCCTGTGCGTACTCTGGGCTCTCGGCGCCAAAATGAGCCCGTTACTACTTCTGGACAGTAAACTCCCCTTGGTTTCCGAAAGTACTTACTCCCCCTAATGACAACTTTGCAAATAAAATGTTTGTTTTTATGTAACTATCATATAACGATTAATTACCCTATAAGACAGGGGAGTAACTTTAGGTACCAATCCCCCACTGACCCCCCGATCCCCCCACACCCCCCCACCCACCATCCCCCCACCCCTTTACCCACCCCCTCCCCTCTGCGCACCAGAATGACTCCCGGAGTAAAACATTCTGGCCCAGCCCAAATGTACCCCGGAAGTAACTAATGGCGCGGCACCAGATGTACCCTACTCCCCCCTAAAGTTTAATTCAGAGATATTTCATGTTTGGATTCAGATAGAAAGTCCCATGTAAGAAAGTGTATGTCCATGACTGAGTTTCTAACCAGTAAGTAACAAACTGAACACATTAATGAATGAAAGACATTCAAAGGGTGGGGGGGGTGCTTCTGTGACGACGGCCCAGAATTCTCAACCCTAAAGTAGAAAATCAGTCAAATATGACAATGCTGATTTAGATACATGCTCATGTGTGAGCTTATGACCATAAAAACAAAAACACCCCGAACACACTTCATAAAGGAGATATGCAAGGTGGTGTAGGTACGTACCCCCAGGACCGACCTAGAAGTACGTCCCCCTAAAGTTGATTCAGGAACACGTGTTTAATGTAAATTCATATAAACTGTTCAGGGTATACAGTTTTGGCCAGTACAAAAAACAACCCTGAACACATCACATCGAACTGCAAGGGGGTTACAGTTGGGACCCGCCCCGGAAGTATCTCCCTAAGAAGTAGATTCAGACTATACTTATAATGTGATTGAGATAGATGTCAATGTGTGAGTTTTAATACCAGTAAATAACAAACCCTGAAAACATTAAAGGCAATGCAAGGGAGGGTTTCATCTGGGACCGGGCCCAGATGTACCCTCCCTAACGTTAATTCAACTGGATTTTTCAATGTTTGAGCAGGTAAATGTTCCCATGTGTGAGGCTTAATGAACCAAATAACTAACAACCCCTGAACTCATTGATAAATGAAATATGCGAGGGTACTTTTTGGACCGGCCCAGAAGTAACTCCCCCAAAAGTTGTTCCAGAACAGTTTTTTCAAAATTGAATCAGAAAGAATGTCCCATTGTGAGCTTATGACCATTAAATAACAACCCTGAACACAAGAAATAAAGGAAATCTGCGAGGGTGGTACTTCTGAAACCGGCCCAAATTACACCCGCACAAGTTGAAATGTCAGACCAATTTTCAAAATGTTGATTCAGAAGATACTAGGTCCATGTGTGAGCTAATGATCATAAATAACAAACAACACAGAGCCCATTGCTAAAGGAAATATTCAAGGTTGGTACTTTTTGGACTGTCCCAGAACAACTCCCCCCCCCCCCCCCCCCCCCCCCCTCCCCCAAAATTGAATCAAGACTTATATTATCAATGTTGAAATTCAGTAGAATGTCCATGTATGGGAGTTATAAATACCCGTAAATAACAACCCTGAACACATAATAAAGGAAATATGCAAGGGGGAAAAACTCTCGGACCGGCCCAGTTAAGTCAAAACTCCCCCTCAAGTTGATTTTCAAAATATATAAAGAAGTTTGAATCAGGTAGAAATGTGCACGTATGAACTTTAGTAGATAATAAATAACAACCCTAACATCCTAAAGGATGAGAAATGTACTGGGCTGGGGTGGGGGTGGGTACTTCTGGGACCGGCCCAGAAGAGTCCAGGGAGTACAATTAATTAAAACAGGGGTCCATTAATTATACCCCCGACCTAGATGTACCTTGGGAGTCATACAGACACGGCCCCAGAAAGTAACTCCCCCCCCCCCCCCCCCCGGGAGCACTACTGGACAGTGAGTACTTTTGGGTTGTTACAAACAAAACCCCGTACAACCGCGTTTAATCGCACGACCTCCTTTTTGACGCACAGAGACAAAACGTGGACCATCAGTTCAGCCGCTGTATTGTCGCTAACCCCTCTTCGCATTCCCCGCCGTTTTAGTCGCATGTGTTACAAAACGGTAAGGGTGCGGTAAAACATTGGTTACAATGTGTGCAGATCTGGAACCATGGTCCATTATTAAACTACCGACTTTCCGGAGGGGGGGGAGCTGTTCATTGCCATATTAGCTCCCCAAGAAGGGGCCAGTTTCCGAATCAGGTCCAAAAGTTTAACTCTCCGGGGGGGGGGGGGTGGGGGGGGAGGAGAGAAAAGGGGTGAGGGGGGGGGGGGTGGGGGGGGGGGGGGGGGGGGGGAGGGGGAGGGGAGGGGAGGGGGAGGGAGGGGACAACGGAAAGAGGAGAATGGACAAGGGGGGGGTGGTGAGGGCCGGGAGGGAGAGGGGAGTGGGTGGGGAGGGTGGGGTGTGGTTTGGGAGAAAGGGGGGGGGGGTGGTGGGGGGGGGGGGACGGAGGGGGGGTGTGGGGCAGTTAAGTTTTCAGTTCAGGCTGGGCTAGGGGGCAAGCAGCACTAGATAAAACCCAGGAAGGAGGCTTGCTTAGATAGAGGCCAGTGTCCATTTTAACTTCATCAAGAGCTTGGACGGGGTGCTGTTTTGGGCATGGCCATTTAACATCACTAGGGTTGACTGTTTCCGGAGGCCGGTAGCAAGAATTAAACGTCCCAGAAAGAGGTGAGGGATGTTCTGGCCAGACCAGAATTAACTCAATTAAACGGGGGCAGTTTCGGGGCTAAGTAACTCTCGGGCGGTATTATGGTGGGGTCAGTAATCAGGGCAGTGTGCCCGGATAAACACCCCATAACAGCATAACGCAAGTTTGGCACCCAGTACCATGATTGTATCGAAGCCCCCAGTAACCCTGTTGAATCAAGTTAAGATAACAACGAACCGACACCCCATACTGTGTTCAATGAACAGTTGCCATGTACCACTTTTAAACTTCTCCTAGTTGGGTTTTACTTGTCCGTCGGCTGAATTAACGTCTCACTGGAGCGCTTAAAGACCAAATTCTCATTAATTGAGGCAGAGGGAGGTTTAGGTGTGTTGGGGGGGCTATCTGGGCCACGTCAAGTCCTAACACCCCGGGTGCCTTTCCAGGCCTGAATTCTTAGGACTGACCTCTCCACTTGCGGTAGATTAACACCCAGGTAGACAATTATGGATGTCAAAGTTTGGGCCCATAAACCTACCCCGGGAGAATATTATGGAAAGCATCCCCCACAACCC
>CM031601.1:14934736-14943481 GCA_018398815.1 Conus ventricosus
ATAAAGAGGGCAACCGACCAGGCGTCAACAGCTAAGCTGCCGTGGACACATCAAACATCCTGACAAACGGCCCGCCTAATCGACCACAGCTGGGCAACACCGAGCTCTCACTACAGTCCTCTCCCTCTCTCCCCTTCTTCCTCCCTTTTCTCTGTCAGACTTTTGCTTGTGCTACGTTCACACACATCCAGTCAGACAACAGGCGTGAACTCCCACTTTACATGAGCAGATACATTTTGACGTTATTTACATACATTTTTTTTTTTTTTTTTTTTTTACTAAAGTTTCAACCTAATTATTTTAATTCAACAACAGAAAATAAGCCAGGTCCTCATGGACTCACGAGTGCTTTTCTGTTAACAGTTGGCCTCAAATAATGCGTCACAAAAACAAAACAATAATCTCTTTTAACGAACGAGGTTTCCTTGCCCTCATTGACCTTTACAAATATGAATTCCTTTTTTTGGCCTTGACAGTTTCATGGATTTTTTGTCCCACAATTTCTGTCGGATATAAATAGCATTGATTGTTCCTGAAGGTTTGGGTTTACTCTTTTTCTATGAGCAGCTGTTGTAGCGTTTACTGTCTACAGGCAAACTCACCAGAGGAGACGTCGCACTGCTGTCAACTACTTCTGAGGTGTTCAGTGGTCCTTCTTCTCACCCAACAAACACAGAACCCGAATGAAGACCATAGCTAAAGGTCAGGGAGTCAGTCTGAGTGAGCATGACACCGTGAAACACGCCAAGGTCATAGACGTGGAAATGGAATAGAAACTGAGGTCACCATGACAGCAGAACATGAAAGATCACTTTTTTTTTCAATAAACTAGCTACTGATGATAATCTAATATAATTTTCTCTGCAGTTTCATGCACGTCGGAGATAACATGCCATGATTGATTCTATCCTTACTTTCATAACACATACCAATGTTAAATACGCCCAAGGTATGCAAATACCTGCTATAATGGTCAGGAAAATTGGAGAAAAAAAAAACAACATACAACAACACTCTCATTACTATGATGTTCTAATCTCAAAACCTCAGTTCTGAGTTGAATAAGATCAGGGGTAAAGAAGTACCCTTTAAAACTACTCTGATGGGAATCAAACCCACCAAACTCCAATGGCCTCCTGTCTGAATGCTAACCCTGCACCACAGTGTGAGCTGGTGGGACAGGCTTTTTACTGGGGATTGAAACAACAACAACAAATGTGTACACACACACACACACACACACACACACACACACACACACACACATATATATATATAAATATTATATATATATATATATATATATATTTATATATATATATATATATATATATATCAATGTGATTAAATACCCAAAACGATTTTTAGAGTGCTCAACCCCTTGGGGAGCAACATTTGTTAAAATAAGGTTTTAAAAGGAGCAATCTACAAATTTGTTTCGAGCGTTGCGCTGTCGTCAGGACATTTTGGTTTGCCCACCGCCGGTGTTATATAGCGTGTGGGCTCCCGTTTGCGGTTGTTTGCACGTGCGGGTTGGCTGCACGTGTTTTTTGAGGTTTTCAGGTTTTTGTTTGGATGTATTCACTAACAACGATTTCCATTTATGCCTGCAGTTGTTTACTATTTCTGTTTTGGTGTTTAGAGTTGCGAAGTTTGGTTTGCACAGTATTAACCATTTTTCAGTTAACATAGGTTGCACCTTTTTGAAATATTGCTGTATGGTGATGCTCTTTTTATGATTTTTTCCATGATATACTGTAGTTTATTTTTGCGTCTTTAAGTTTCCAGATATATTTACTCAGTTCTGTTTGGTTTTTGTATTTTTCTTTATTAAATGACTGTTTGTGGTTTGCATATCTGGTTTGAAGTGGTTTCAGTAATTCCTATGTATGTTTCTTTTTCATTTTCTGATGTCACAGTGGCTTGGTATACAATATTGTTGTAAAGGCATTTATTGCTCAGGGGGCACTGCTCTTTTTGATGCAATTGCAAGATTTCCTTTCTTCACCCTTCTTTGCAGTGTTGGTTTTCATTTTGGGAAGATAAAAAATAGAAGCCACAAAACACCCATGAGATAATGGCAATATTTCGGTTTATTTCAAACCTTTCTCAAGCCACACTGGCCAACTGACAAATATACTGTTGTTGTGTCACTGAAAAAAGTTCACTAGAAAAGAGTTCACTCAGAACAAAGTTCACTGGAAAAAAGGAGTTCACTGGGAGGGGGTGGGGGATAGAAGGGGATGGGGGATGGAGGGCAGGGTGAAAAGGGGTGAAATGAGCTGGGGGTTGGGGGGAGACAATTTAAAAAAAACAACAATTCCCTAGTAACCATACTAAAAATAACATTTTCCCACCCCTCTCTCTCCCCCATTTACATGAGCAATTTAAAAAGGGTATGGGAGGGGTAGAAAGGAAAATTTAAAAAGAAGGGTGAAAATGGGAAGGGGGCGGAGGGAGGAAGATGGGATGGGGGTAAAGGTGTTGGGCCGAGGGGGGGAAAATAGAAAAAGAACCCAGCAAAAGGGGGGGGAAAGGGAAACTGTATGTGAGGAACGCAAAGCACGCGCGTGTGCGCGCGTGCGTGCATGAGCGCCTGCGGGGGCGCGAAATGGCGCGCTGTGTGAGCGCCCCCGCGTGCATGAAAGTATGGAAAAAGGGGAAGCCAAAAAGGAAATAGGGGGTTGGGACAAAAGGTGAGTGAAGATGAACAAAATAAAATTTTGAGGTGAGAAAAAAAAAACTGGAATGATGGGGGGCAAAAGGACGAATTTGGGGGGGGAGGGTACAGGGGTTTGAAAAACACACACACCACACAAAACACACACACACCACACACACCCCCCACAACACACACAAAACCAAAACACATACCCCACACAACACCACACACCAAAGCACCCCACAACCCCACCACAACCCCACCACCAACACACCACACACAACACACACACACACACACAAAACACACTTTGTGTGTTGCCCTTTGGGGGTGGGATGGGGGTTTAAAAAAAATAGGAAAAAATTTTTTTAGTGCTGGAGTTTAAGTCGTAATTTAAAACAGAGGGCCAGAAAAAACAAAAAAATAGGGGTTTTGTTTAAGACATATGGTTTTCATTTTTTAGATGCGTTTGATTAAATTTTTTTAGGGTTTGGGGTGCATGAATACGTGTTTGACGGGTTTTTTTTTGTTGGGAAAAAATTTTTTACAGTTTGGGTTTTTTTGGGAAAGAAAATGGTTTGAATTTTAAAGAATTCCCTTTTCCCCATGTTTTTTTGGTTTCCTTGGGATGGGGGGTTAACCTATGGTTTTCCTTTTTGTTTTTCTTATTTCTATTTGTGTTTGTCTGGGTTTTTATTGTAGGGGTTTTTGGGTTTAAACCCCTCTTTTTTGCGTGCTTCTTGATATTTACTGCTGATTGTTGAATTTCTTTTCATTGCCTGGGCAGGTTTGAAACCCCTTTTTTATGCCATTGGGGATGGGTTTTTTTTTTCGATGGTGGGTTTGGTTTTCTTTTGGGTGATTCATAGGTAGGGTGTCATTGGGGGTTTTTTGTATGGTTTATATAATTTGGGGGGGTTGGGAGCCCCCCCGCTTTTTTAACACCGGGGGGGGGGGCCCAAAACCCAAAATTTCCTGGGCGACAGCGTTAAAGCTCGAAAAAAAAATTTTTAAAATTTTCCTTTTTAAAACCTTATTTTTAAAAATATTATAATATATATTTATATAAAATTATTTATATATATATATTTTTATATATATATATATATTAAATATATTTTATATATTTTTATATATTATATTTATATTTATAAAACTAGCGCTTACGCCTTCGACCCGACCCCCCCGGCAAATTTTTTGTGTGTAGTGTTTCCCATTTCCAGTTTTTTTCGTCTTTGTGGAGGCCCAAAATTTGGGCCGAAAGCAATGCGTTTATGTGATTTGCCCCACCCCACGGTGCGGTTTTTTTGGATACCAAGGTTACTTGATACTTTAAATTTTGGTTTGGCCCATGGGCCCCAAAACTGTGGGCCCCTTTTTATAGGGAAAACAGACAAAAAAAAAAATATAATTTTATATATATATAAAATATTTATAAAAATATATATTTTTATTTGTGTGTGTGTGTTGTTTGTTGTTGTGTGGGTGTGTGTGTGTTGTGTGGGTTTTGTGTGAATTTATTCTCTTGGGTTTTTAATGTTTTTGAAAAATTTTTTTTTTTTAAAAACCCCTTAACAAACGTGCAGACTAAATTTTTAGTGAGGCCCCGTGGGCCCAAAAATCCATTTTTTAAAACCCAAAAAAAGGAAATGGGAAAATTTTTCCGTGACATTTTAGCACCCGCCTTTTGTTTTAAGAATAAAATTCGATATTTTGGGGTTAAAAAAAATTTTAACCCCGGAAAAAAATTGGGCCTAATCCCGTTCCTTCAAAGCCAATTTCAGCCATTGGGTGGCGCAGAAAGGGAAAATTTCACATCTGGGTTTTCAGGGAGTACAAAAACCAAACACAGCTCGCAATGCTGGTTTTAGTTTTCATATTTGGGTTTCCCCCCGTTTCTGGAATTTTTTTGAAATTCAATTTATGAGCAGGTTTATTTTTTTGGGCTTTATTTCTGCTATTGTTTCTTTCCCGGGGGTTTTTCAGGATTTTCGCATTCCCTAAATTTTGGAAAACCTTTTTTTAAAGTGGGAAAAAGTGAACCCATAACAAGAATTTCAAAAAAATAGAAATTTTGCACTTCAGAAATATTGAACGCGTACGATGAAAATTCCCCCCCCCATATTCCTTTAATTTTTTTTCACCCCCGGTTTTAATAACAGGGGGTTTAAACTGCAGTATGTATTTTTGAGGGCCCACACTTTTTTTTTAAACAAAAAAGGGTTTTAAAGACAATTGCGCGCGCGCGCCACCCCCCCCCCCCCCCCCCCCCCACACCCACCACCACACCAAAAAACCCACACCACACCCACCACCACACACACACACACCAAAAACACTACCACACCAAACACCCACACAAAACACACACCCCCACACACACACAACCACACACACATCAAAACCACCACACACACCACCAAAACCCCACCACCCTCCCCACCTCCCCCCCCCACGCAAAAACCCCAAAAACCCAAAAACACAAAACAACCACACACACACACACACCACAACAAAAAACCCCCACACCCACACACACAAAAACACACACCCACCACAAAAACCCCAACACCAAAAACACACACCCCAAAACACCAAAACACCACACCAACAACACACCCCCCCCCCCCCCCCCCCCCCCCCCCACCAAAACCACACCCAACACACCACACACACACACACCACACAAAAACACAAACAAACAGAAACAAAAAAAAAACAAAAACACACCCCACACAAAAAAAGGGGATAAAAACACCAAACAACCAACCCCCACAAAACAACACACCACACACCCCCCACACCCCACACACCCCACACACACAACACACATACGCACAACCCCCACACACACACCCTCCAACCAACAACCCAAAAACACACCCCCAAAAAACCCAAAACCCAAAAAACTTGGGAAAATTTTAAATTTTTGGGGGGAATCTTCCCGAGATTGGGGAAGGGGGAAAAAAACCCCCCCTGGGATTAAAACTTATTGAAGGAAAAACCGGGTTTAAAAAAGGTTCCCCCCAACCTTTAAAACCTTTAAAAATTTTTGGGAAAAAATGGCCCAATTTTTTGGTTCCAAAAAAAAAAATGGGTTTTTGGGGTTTCCTTAAAAACTATAAAGAAAAATTTATGGGAATTGTAATTTTTGGTCCAACATTTTTTTAAAAAAGGAAAAAGGTTTTAAAGGGGAAAAATTTTTAACACAAACAACAACACAACAACAACACACCCCAAAAACAAACCCCAAAAACAACAACAACCCCAAAAACAAACAACAACAGCACCACACCAACCCCCCACACCACACACCCCACACACACCCCACACACAAACACAAAACACCCCAAACCCCCAAAAACCCCACAAAAACAACACAAAAACAAATTTGGGGGAAAAATAAAATACACATTTTCCAAAGAAAATTCGGGGGCCAAAGGTTTTTGGGAAAAGTTAAAAATTTTTAAGGATTTTCGGCCCTTTTAAAAAGGAAAATTTTCATGGGCTTTTAAAACCTTGTGACATTACCAAAATTTTTAAATCGGGCCAAAATTCCCGTGAAACCCCTATTTTAAAATACCCTTACCCTTTTTTGGGGAAAACCCCCCAAAAAAAATTTTTTTAAAACCCCCCATAAAAAGAAAAAAAATTTTGGTTGTTTTCGGTTATTTAAAACCCATTAACCCGCAAAATTTTTCCCCCCCGGGCAAACCGTTAAACCCAAAATAATGGGAAAAATTAAGCAATTTTTAAGGTCGATTTAAAAAACCCGGAAATGTTTTGTTAGGGTGGGAAAACCTTTTTAACAAAAGGAAAAACCCAACCCAAATTAAAAAAAAAAACGGCAAAAAACGGAACCAAAAACCAAACACTTTAAAAAACCCACTCAAACCACAAAAACCCCCCCAAACACAAACAAAAAAACAACAAAAAACCACATATTAATTAATAATTTCTTTTCCAAAATTCCTTAAATCCTCCCTTTTATAAAACCTTTTGGAAAGGGTACAAAAGGAAAAACGATTTTGGAAGGGCCCCTTAAAAAAAAACGGGGGACCCCCCCCGGTTTTTTTTAACCCCCTTTTAAATTGGGCCAGGCGTGAATAAAAAAAACCAAAATTTGGTTTTTTAAAATTTAATTTTAAAAATTTAACCCTTTTTGGGGGCTGGTTATTTGGTTTTTTTCCCCTTGGGGCCTTTTTTAAAGCCTTTGGTCAAAATTTTCTTTCCCAAAAACGGGCCAATATTTCAGGTTTTAACGGGGTTTTTAAGGGCAGGATTTTTGAGACAATTTAAAGGGAATTAGTTTGTTTTGATTTTAACCCTTTTTAAAATTAAAAAAATTTTTTTATTTTTTTTTTTAAAAACCCCAAAAAAAAAAAATTTAAGGCAACCATCCAAAATTACCGGTTTTTTTTCACGGTTAAATTTAAGAAATTTTCCCTTTTTTTGGGAAAATGGGGAAAAAAGTTCCAAAAGGGGACCCCTGGGGATTTCAAAAATTTCCCCCTTCCCAAAAGGACAAAATTGGGGGGCAAGGGGTAACGGTTTTTAAACGGGGGCCCAAAATTTTTTAAAAACCCCCTTTTTTTGGGAAGGGGCCCAATTTTGTGGGGTGATCTTTTTTTACCAAAAATTTTTATTCCCACGTTTTTAAACAATTTTAATTAAGGGAAAAAACTGATTTTTTATTTTTTTTTAAGGGTTATTTAAAACCGGTGTACACCTTTTTGCCGGGGTTTTTTCCTTCCTGGGGCCAAGCTGTGTTCCTTCCAAAATTCTCCCAAAACGGACAATAGTCAAGCAAGGGTTTTTTCGGCCCCCCTTTTAAACACTTGGAAATATTTGTGTTGGAATGACCCTTTCCATTAACCAAAATTTTCATTAAAACCCCCACCAAATTAAAATTTTTAAAAAACGGGAAAAATAACGGTTTTTCGTTCAAAACCAATTTCACTTTTGGGGAAAGCCATTTTTATCCTCTGGGTTCCCCTTAATCCGTGTCATTAAAATTTTTACCCCCCTTGGGCAAACAAAAAAAATAAAAAAGGGTTTTAAAACCAAAAGGAATCCTAAAAGTTAGAAGTTATTTTGTTATCCTTTTTTTATACCAAATTTCAAAAACCCATATAAAAGGAAATTTCGCTAAAGGTTTGGTTTTTCTACCAAAAACGTTTAAAACCTTTTAAATTAAAACCCTTCATAGGCGAACCTCCGAACAAAAAAGACAAACCCTTAAAATTCCAAAATTTATAAAAATTTCCAAAAGTGAAAAACCGTTACAGGTTTTTACAGCCGGGGAGAAAAAAACGGGAAAAAACGGAAACAAAAACAATGGGGATTATTGGCCAAATAAAAATCCTTAACATTTCCCGAAAGCCCGATTAAACCCCCCGGAAAAAAATTTCCAAAGAAGAAAAAAGGTTTCAGGCCGGGGGAAAAAGCCGGAAAAGGCTCCATTTAAAAAAAGGTTTAAACCCCAAAAATTTTGGGCCCCTTTTACCGGGTTGGGGCCCAATAATGACCCACACAAACCCCCCCCTTTTAATGCATTTTTTCAAAATCGGCCAATACTTTCCCCCCCCGGAAATTCGTTTGAAAAAAGGGTTAAGGTGTTAAGGGTTGGTCGGTTTTGCAAAATTTAATGGGGCACACCGTGCCTAAAGGGCTTCCCTTTTTTTCAGGAAAAAATTTCCCCCCCCTTAAAGAGGGGAAGTTTTTTTGGCTTTTCGGGGTGGGGAGGAGAAAGTGGGAAAACATTTTGAGGAGGAACCACCACCACACATAACCTACCACAACAAAAAAAAGGGGCCAACCAAACCAAACACACCACCACCAACCACACCAAACAACCCCAACAAATCACTCACAGATTTTGGGTTTTTTGTTCCCCATTCTTTGAAGTTTGGTTTTTTCCCGTTTAAATTGAATTTGGGAGAAAAGAATTTAAAGTGGGAAATTTTAACCAAAAAGATTTGATGGGGAAGAGAACGGGGCCAATGGGGGGGGAAAAGTGGAATTTGAATGCTGGGGGGGGGAGAGGAAAAACTGGGCCCCAAAAAACAGTTTGAAAAGATTAG
>CM031601.1:14943581-14955674 GCA_018398815.1 Conus ventricosus
TTATCCGTTTTCAATACTAATTTACTAAACTTTTCAGATTTCAGTTTTTGCTTAATCCTATGTTTTTCCTGATCATTTTCAATAACATCATTTTCGCGCAAACATTCATCAAATGAGTCTCTGTCTTTCATGTGAAATAGAACTACAGTCTTTAACTGTTCTCTAAAGTCTTTTAAAACTGAGTTATATTTTGACATAAAATCCACACACTTATCCCAGCATGTCTTCCACTGAAAGCTAGTTTTGATAAAGTGTTTCTTTTTTTAACTATGTCTCTTTCTGCTGAACAGTCATCTATAATAAATAGTGTCTGCGTTCCTTCAAACAGTCTATAAAACTGTTCTAAACACTCACTTAGTTTATTGCTAGGATTAACTAAATATATTTCATCATCTGCCCATATAAACCTTCTATCATGATATGCTTTGTTCCATTTAAGTGTTGGGCAGAAAATTACAATATAATCAAAATTATAGCGATAAACTGTTTGTAATAGGTCGAGGACAAATATTGTTTTTCCACAACCAGTCTGTCCACAAATCAATGAACAATGAGGAGTTTTTGTCATAAAGTTTAACTGCTCCATAGTTTTATGACAGAATTTAATCTAATCCAGTTATTGTTTTTATCATGCTCTCTGTCAATACTTGTTCAGTATAATAAAATCCTATAAGGTCTAAATGTGTAAGATTAATCCAATTCAGTGCTGTAAGATTGTTTCTATTTAGACTAATATTGATTTTTTTGCTTGTTGTTATGACCTTAATATCCTCGCCATTGTGAAGAACGACGATGGTAACTTTAAGTTTTTCAACGCCTAAGTTTTGCCAGCTAATTAGAATTCCTTTTAAAAGGACGTCACTGACGCCCACAGCCCCATTCCTCGCCTCATCTTTTAAGACAGAAATTTCAAATATCATTGTGAACGTGTCTCCTAATTTTATTTGTGGAAAGAACTGTATTTTTGTAGAAGCGTCCTTTAAAACCGTTTCTTTTCTGTGGAGGATGTACTGTTTATTCCCATACGGCGTTATTTCAATTTCTTTCCGACTATTGTCGTCTGGCATAAGACTTACATGTAAAGGGCCAGAGTTGAATGCTTTTCTGAAACTTTTTTGACGGTTAAAAAATGTAATGGCTTATGAATTCAAATTTTATGTCCATTCTAAATATGGTTCAATGCATTGAGCATTCGACTATTTTATATTCATACTGGCCAACATATTGCTTCTGGTTGCACATGTTCGTTTAAAACGTTTTCTGTCGCCACTCTTTCGTTTAATCAACACTATTTAGTGTACTCAAAACCATAAAAGCCTTATCTCACATTTTGTTCAAGTCCAAGTCTGCAAGGTCTTTTAATTTAAAGTTATACATTACAGGGCTAATGTAACATGTTCTTCTGGACCCGCGTCATATTTTAGACATTATTATTTATTTCCAAAAAATGTGATAGTTATCTTTTACGAATTTTGTTTGTTGTTGTCTTTTATAATGATCGCAACCTCACAAACAATCTTTAAACTGTAAATTGGAATTCGTATAATGTTCTAAATCGATTCATTTATTCTGACGGAAGACTTAAACAGTGAGTGGCTTCCATGATAAGTTTTCACAGTGCATTGCATCTAATGAACTAAGTAATGAATCTAAGCACAGCGCTTTTTCCCTCATATTAGTTTTTCTGTGTAACTCTAAATTTATGAAGACTGCAAAGCCTACATTTTAAGCCGCTCTTTATCAAAATGTAACCTCTTTTTCTTTTTCAGACTTTGAAGTTAAATTGTTTTTAGTTTTGCATTGTTAATTTTGAGAGTAATGTTGAATTACTCATTGCTTCTTTTAGTGAGCAAAACCCGTTTAACCTCGGGTATTGTTTAATGGCAAATTTTTGCTCTTTTTGTAAATTTTAGAATCTTTTATTTTTCTTGGTTCACTTATTTAAACCATACAACTTTGTAAAATATTTCTGAATGAAACCATTCGGGTTTCGCAATCGTTATCAATAGTTGTTCTAAAAAACAAAGGGGGGGTCTTGAGTTGTTATGTTACAAACTTTTTTTAAACGAAATAAAAATGACTGCATTTAAATATATGATCAGAATTTTTGCTGGGCCGCACTAAAATTTTAAAAAATAAAAATGATACTCTTGGTTTTTGGGACTCAGTTGAGCCTTTCAAGTAAAGGTTATACCCCTTTGGAAAATATTTTAAACCCTTAAAAAAAACGAGCCCCCCAAAAGTGTGGTTCAGTCCCCCGATGCAGTTTTTTCAGAACCAGTTAAATTTTTGCTGTTTTTTCTGCATCAACTGGGTGGGGGTGTGTATGTGTCATTAAAAACATCGATCCTTTGGTGAGGTCAGGTACAATTTTCATTTCTATTACACCTTTTAACGTATTTTGACGAACGCAAGCGCCTTACCAATTGACGAAACGTTTAATCCATTCAGCAACAAAAATAACATGAAGGTTTTTTTAAAAGGATTTTAAACGAATTCTATTAATTTTAAGAAGACTTTAGAAAAAATTGGGATCTTAATCATGTTAGGATTTTTTTTGGGGCGTGCAAAAAAAGTATAAATAGGGGCTGGGATCCCTTACACATCTTTCTCTTCAGGCACGGGTGTTCACCTAGGCCCAAGAGAAAAAGCTTTAAAAACGCATGGACAAATTTTTTTGGACACTTTGAGGGCCTAACTAAAGGGGGAAATAAACGAATAAACGACTCTTTCGTATTACGTTTGGTGTTTGCTAGGTTCGCAAGCACAGACAATGTCGGCATAATGATTCTTCTCGGGCTTAGATGCACAAAAACAAATTTTGCAAATTTAAGGACGCCTTTAATTCTGCTTGATTTCCTTCAAGTAAAAAAAGATACCAAAATGTTTTAAAATACGAAAAGATCAAAAGTAGACTTGCTTTGGCGCGGTTTATACATGTCCCCTTCTGACTCAGATCCAGAAAGGGTAAAAAAAAAAATAAAAACAATGAAATCCTTGGGGCAGGAAATGAACAGAGGTTTGGAAAAAACGACATAAATTCTGGGCCAGTAAATTAAAAACAATAAAAAAACACGTGACCCCCCAAGATTAAGTCACCCAACCCCCAAGGTCCAAAGCCCAAAGACCGTAAGACCGCAAAAAAAAGAAATGACCAGAATATGAAAAGCCGCGCTAGTTGTTGGATTAACTGGCCTAGGATTACCCCCTTCTTTACTTACTAATAGAAAACCCAACTATTAAGAGAATAATCCCATAATGTCGGCCATAAAGCCAATACTTTGCTTGCAGTAGACAAAAGCCAGCTAACGACACCCCCTATTTTCCAGGTAAGCGTCAGGCTTTACCAGCTATTTTTTTAATAAATTGCAAGATGATCAAGCTTTTTTTTTAACCCATGATTTATCGGCGGAGGTTGGCGATGGGGGGCATGACCCGGGAAAAACCCCCGCCTGTAATACCCTCACCGTGTCTTATTGAAACCCCAAAGGCCGTTAAACGCTTTGTAATGTACCCCTGCTCTCTAAACGTGTTCGTTTTCGTTCTGCGCTTTGGTTTTCTTTAAAATTTTTTCGATTTTTTCTTTTCTGCTCATTTATTTCGTAATTCTTCTTTGTTAGCAGAAAAATTTTCTAGTCTTGCGTCTTTCTTTTTTAAATCTTTTATTTTTTTTGGTTTTCTTTCTTTAACTTCCCCTTAAGTTGGCCTTGTCACCTCAACGAGTTTTTTTTTCTCTTTTTTATGCCATCTAGTTCACCGTTTTCTGTATTGTTTTCTAATTCAACTTGATTCTTTTAAAGCAGGGTTTAAAGGGGAATAATTCTCTATAGGTGCGGGGGTCTTTTTATAGTTTTTAATGCTTTTTCTTCTTTTCGTGAGTTCTGCTCTGTATTTCTTCTTCGCCCGCTTTTTGACTTAAATTTTTAATTTCTATTTTTTGTATTTGTTATCTGTTGGGAGTTCTTGCGTGTGTTTTGTATTTTTAGAACCCCCCCCCCTATCAAAATTTTGGTTTATAAAGCCGGGGGGAATTCTGCTCGCTTGCACTGGTTTTTGATAAATTTTACCTTGTTAAAAACTTTGATGGGTCTGTTTTAAAACGTAAGCGGAACACTTTCTCCTTTGTCGTTTTTAAAATAAAAGGGTTACTTTTAGTTAAATTCATCGGGGGTATATAGTTTTGGGAGGTTCTAGTCTTAAACTTTGGTAAAATGATCTGACCTTTATTTTCTGTTAATTCACGCCTTTGCTCCCTTCTTTAATTCATCCCGCAATGGGGGCCCTAATTGATCCCGCTAAAAGGGGGGTATTTTTATGCGTCCCCAAATCACGAATATCATAATCTTTTTTCAATTTCCCTGCCATGTTTTTAAAAAATTTAACTTTTTATTTTTTTTATAAAAATTCAAGTAAGGGTCGTTTTCTTAACCCACATAAAAAACGAAAAAACCCCCTTGGGCGCGGGAAATAAATGGAATATTACTGTTCCAAATAATCCATCTCATTGATGCGGATCAAATCTTAGTTAAATTTCCAAACCTAGGAGAGGATGAATGTTGTCCCCGGGTCTGCACGACTTACTTTTAAGTAGAACTCGCTTCAACAACAGACCCAACTAAAACATTGTCCAAAATTTTGGGAGGGGGCAACTTTAAGAAATTTCTATAAAACTTGAGGGCAAGATATTTTCTTAACTAAGCAGAATTTTTTAAACCCTTTTCTGATCTAGGGGCTAACGCAAAAGAAAGGGAAGACTTGCGTTTCAAGGAATCGGGAATGAAAAGCACTAAAACTTAGAATGGGGACGCCGAACCGCCCAAATGCAAAAAGCAGCAAAAAGGGCTTTAGCTGAAAAGTTGGTAGGGGAAATCGCTTTTCTTTTCCCCTTATTTTTTGGTTTTTAAAAAGCGCTGCCCCAACTTTCAAGGGCATTAAAAGACAATTTCATACGAACAAAACTTTTAATAAATACAAACGTGTTTTTCTATCTACAGACATGAAGCAAGTACAGCTTTTCTACATCCGTTAGATTTTGACGTTTTTAGCCACCTAATTTAGAAGGCTGATGAGCAACAATAAAGTCAAATTGCAATTATTAGAAAAGTCATTCTCATACAACTATCCCAAAAAGCAAGGCAGACACTATAATTATGGAATTTTAATCAGTGTGCAGCAAGATCATTAAAGGTATTTTATTGCTGGTAAAGATGAAAAAACCATTCAAAAGAGCAAGTGAAAAGTTTATTAACCCCAAAAATAACGAAATTCAATGTTCGTTTGGGGGTAGTCCTAACCAATCTACGCGCGGGCTTAGACCTTACAGCTTTTGACGAAAAAAAAAATTTTTTTTGGGGGGGGGAGGGTTTTAAAGTCCAACAGCAGACCTTGTGTTAAAGTTTACACCTCACGTGTTGGCTTTATGTTATTTAAACAAAAACGGTTTATGGATTGTAAAGGTCAACAGAGGTAAAGAGTTTTATGGAAGGGGAAGAGGTTAAGAAGAAAAAACCAATTGAGAAAAAAAAGAGTTTATAAACCCAAATGTAAAATTTTTTTTATTAATGTCGCCTGAATATTTAAGATAACAATTAAAAAAAAAGTATATAAATTTTTTTCATTTTTAAAAAAACAGTCTGTTGAGGGTTTACCAAAAGTACCTAAAGAAAATGAGGCAACCCGACTCCAGGGGTTGTCTCTGCTGCTTAGAAGGCAACATTGACCCAGGGGGTTTACTGTAAAAAATTCAGATTAACCAACATTACCAAATGCAACAAAAACCCAAGCAGACCCTTTTAAAAAACAGCAAAACCAAAAGAAAGGGATTTGCTGCCTGTAAAGCTGTTACAAGTTAAAAAAATGGACTCAACGTAAGTGCCTTTAGCAGGAACGGTGTAGGCCTTTAGCAATAGGTGTGGTGCGCCGGTTTACCTTAGGAGGTTTGTCTTTTGCTCTTGGGCCTGTGTTCATTAGCTTAAGTGCTGCTAGCAAAAAATTAAAAAAATAAACTCCAAAAACAACAGCTTGGGTTTAAAATAATAACGCTAAAATTAGTTCTTCAAAATAACAATAAATAAAGCCTGGTGATAAACACACGGAGAAGAATTTAATGTTTCAGGGGATTTGATGACTATAAAAACAAAAATTTGTCTTTAAAGAAAGGGGGGACAAGTTTTTCTAACAGCCAGACCCCCAGCAGAAAAAAAGGAATGCTTAAAAAAAGTAAAAGAAACATTAAACTCGTTCTAAAAAGCTGCTTTTAAAAAAACCCCAAAAAGGTGTTTATACTTTGTTTTAGGTCCAACGTAAAAAGACCGTTGTAGTTAATTATTTTTTTTTAATTTAAATAATATTTTGAGTTGAAAAGAAATCAAAAATGGTAAGACTTGAAGGACCCGCGAATTTTTTGAAGGAAGCTTTAGGGAGAGCGTTTGTCAAAAACTTTAAACGATATTGACTAGAAATCCATTGATCCAACAAAAAAGTAAGGCAAGTGTTGTTTATGCTATTTCTCAAGTTCCAGTAACAAAAATAGCCCCAGTTTTAAAGTACAGTTAGCTGTTTTAATCGACTATATAACAATAAAGAAGAAAACTAGGGTTTGGGTCTCGACTAAACAACAGGTTATTCTTTCCGTAATGCTTACGCCTGGTTTGGGGAGACCAACTGCTTACCGTTTGATGAGCCCCTGAAGAACCAAAATAGAGGCTCCGGGTTTGGGCAGAAACGAAGTTTAAAAGATCAGATTAAAAAGGCAAAAATGAGCCCATTTTGGCAGGGTTACATTCCATCCCTCCCGATTAGTTGCAAAAAAAACAGTTTTAAACTAAAGAATTATTCAGACAACAAATGTTTTTGTGGTGTGTTTTTGAAGGGTGATCACGTTGAAAAAAAGCAGAGTGTCTAACTATCACCCTTTAAAACAAGTTTTAATTCAATGGGGGTCCCCTTTTCCCGTTAGTGTAGATCAAATTGATCGTTTTAAGAAAAAACAAACCCAAAAACTGTTAAAATAACACATGGGGTGAGGAAACAAATTTGGTGCCTATTTTAAAAAGTCTAAAGACACCCAACGATTTGGGGATCCAGACAAAAGTCATGTGGGCTTACTATGATGTTTTCAACCCGCGGGGGGTACCCCATTACACATTTTTCGAAAAATGAGTAGATTTTTGAGTTTACACAAAAAAATAGCAAAAAAGAATTCTGCAGAAAATGTTTAAAAAGATTCCCTCTGTTCAAGTGCTAGCGAACATAAGAAAATTGTATCGGCCCATGACGTCAACGGAAAATAAATTACGCCCCCCCAAAATATAAAAAATTTGTTTTTTAAAAATGGAAACGGGTGCAAAATTTTTCTAGTTTTTTTACGCAGATTGAATCACTCATTGTCCCTTTTGAAAAGGCCAGGCACAAAAAAATTTGAAAAACTTTTTAAGGTAATCATAAAATTTTTCATTTGCTTTTTGTTGTTAGTCGGAGGGGCCATTTTTAAAAGCCCCGAAATTATACAGAGGGCCCAAATGCGGTAGAAGATTTTTTTAGCGCATGCAGAAGTGCGCAATGCTGTTTAATTTTAAACTGAATTTATTTTAAAAATAATACTCCTAAATCAACAGAGTATGATCAGCACTCCCGTGAATTTCGGTTTAGAACTCAGTAAGAAGCAACAAAAACCAACTGAAGGGAACCATGAACAAAAACGGAAAGTTCGAGGACACGCATAACAAATGCATTTTCAATAAAAATTTGAACAAAGACAGGAAGCTGCCTGTTTCTTTCACAACTTGCGGGTTAGACCCATCTTATAATGCAAGCGTAACCAGCGCCCTTTTGGGGAGCAGCATTGCACTCATCAGAAAGTCATGTTTTTACTTTAAATAAAAATGCTTTTTATGACCCCATGCGCACTGATGGGATCTTGAGTCATGGCTTGTCTTTAAGTCCTGCCCAATAACAAAAAAAAATTTTGATCAACCCTTTTTTAAAAGGGTTTACCCTTTTGAGTAATGAACATTGGGGGGGGTTTTAAAGAAATATATCCGCCTAAAAGGGGCGTTCTTTTTTAGTCTTTAAAGGGAAAGGGACTCGTGATTCAATTACCAGCATGCCCAAATGCGTGGGAAATTAGAGTGTAAAAAAATGGGGAATATCTGACTCCATGATGGCGTACTGTTTTTTGGCGGATATTTTTTAAAAATTATGAAAGACCTGCATTTAACATTAAGCCGGACCCCATTACTTTCCGCCCCCCCGGGATGATGGGACGCTTTCTTAAAGTTTATGGATACAGATTTTTTTATTTTCAGATTACGGATTTAGATGATTGAAAAGGATTGCGGGGGGGAATTGTTGGCGTCGCATCTTACGTAACAAAAAAACAAATACTTTGGCACTATGATCGAGTAAAAAGGTCTAAATATCTCATGTATTTAGATGCAAACAATCTGAGGGGGGCAATGGGGCAAACACTTCCCTACGCAACTTTGAAATGACCAAGCGGTGGTAGAATTTAAAATTCAAAAGCATTTAAGTGGTTGGGCATTTGACGGGGTCAAAACCCCGGGTAAAATCTAGAAGTTGACTTAGAAAACCCATGAAAACCTGACCTGCTAATGACTATCCCCTTAGCCAGAAAGTCAAAGATGAATCCAAAAGGCCACCCAAATTGTGCCCAATCTTTGGGGGAAAAAAAAAATTTTGTCTGTCTTACAGATTCTACAATTTTTTTTTAAAAAAAATGTTTGAAGTTGACGCAGTTCTGTTAATTCTTTTGATCAAGAACGTTCATGAAACCATACATCATAGAACACTGATCTTAGAACTAAATCCCCAAAGCTTAAAAAAGACTTTTTTTAGTTAATAACAAAGGTTTCGGAAAAACAGGGGAATCCGGCCCCAACGCAAAGTGTCAGATTGGTCCCCCAAAAAGAACAACAATTAACTACTTCAAAACCAAATTACAGGACTTTTTAAGATTTTTTGATCAGCTTTTGGAAATGATGAAGAAAAAGAAAGGTCAAATTGGGCAAACCGTTTTTAATTTGGGTTTTTCTGTTTTAGAATTTCAAGCTTTTGATGTTAGAATTTCTTTATGACTACTTTAAGCCCCGTATCTGATCCCCGAGACTTACCAGTACAGATAGTTTTGTTATAGAACCTACTGAAGATTTTATAAAGACATGGAAAGGGGGAAGTGGGTAAAGGGCTGCAGGATGGTATGATACATCTGATTACCCCAAGTTCGCCTTTTCATTCAAAAATACAAGAAGGGTTTTTGGAAAGATGAAGGTGAATTTTTCGGAAAGGTGCAAGGGTATGTGGGGTTAAGGTCAAAAATGACAGTATTCGACAGGAGAAAACCATTAGAAAGCAAAGGGGGTACCGCAGTTTTGGCAGTCAAACATTCGCATGACAACTACAAAGAAGCTTGTTTGACAAAAAGACTTTTTTATCATACAATAAAATCGATTAATCACATGGGAAACAGCACAATGTTGTAACAAAAAAATCATTAATAGAAAAAAAACTAAATGTGTTTGTTAACCAGGTTTTTTATGCAACGGGCATTTGGAGAACAGCATAAACGGGGGGGTTTATATTTTTATAAACTTTTATTAAAAGATCAATCATAGCTTCATCCAATTCAGCAAATTTCTTTTTTTCATGTTTGCTTGTGTTCTTTGAATTTTTTAATTATTTAAATATTCTTTTTCCCCAAATTTTTTTTTTTGGGGTTTTAGGTGACCTGGATGGTTTTTGCATGCAATTTATTAATCCTCGCAAAAAGTTCCCCCCAATAGGCCCAAAAAAGCTGGGAAAAAAAATTTCCCCATCTTTTCCAAGGGTTTTTTCCCTTTCCATTCTTTTTTCGTTTTTGCGTTCCTTCGAGCTTCCATTTTAAAAATCAAAAATATTTCTAAATTAATTTTAAAGGGGGCTGTGTCCCGGCGGGAATTTTTGCAGTTCTTCTTTTACAAAAAAATCTTTGAGGAGCTGGTTTTTTTTGTTGTGTCAGTTTCTCGTAAATAATACACGGGGGGTTTTATTTTTTTCAATTCTTTTTAAATTTTATAAGGATCAACACTCCAAACTGGATTGTTTTCCCCGATGCGAGTGTCCCTTTGTTCCCCCGGGAAAAAAAGGGACCTTACTTTAAACCAAATGGAATAGTTTGCCCGGGTGAAAAACTTCCTTCAGCAAAATTTATTGTTTTTTTTTTGATTTCTTTTTTCGGTTTTAAGGGCCCCTTTAAAATTTTTCATTAAAAAATTGCGCGCAAAAATGAGGGGGAGTCTTCAACCCCTTTTGTGTTGCGAGGGAAATTTTCAATAAGCTTCTGTGATACTGGGGAAGAAAAAAGTTTTTTAGCTAAAATGTTTTTTAAAGTTTCCAAAAAAGCCCGTGATCTTGAAAATCCTGGAAAGCCCCCTTCTAAAGGAACCTATGTTTTTAACAAAATTTTAATTTACTGACCTTTAAATTCTTTTCCCCTCAACTTTAAACATGCGGGATAAGTTAAAGGGCCCTTTTATATTTTCGTTTTTATTGGGAACAGAACCGCAGAAGCCTCTTTTGTGTTAAAAGGTTCCGCATCTTTTTAACTTTAAGCTATGTCAAAGAAGTGATTTCTTTCTTAAATCTTTTTGTCTAATCGTATCATGGGGTAAATATAAAAATCCATTAAGGGTTCCCCTTAGGATTTAAAAACAAAGGTTTCCCCTTTTTCCCCCAGCGCAGGTAAATAAATTTGCCAGATTGCTTTTAAAACCCCTTTACCCCCTTTTCTTTTGCCCCCCCCCCCGCCCTTTCCATGGGACTTTTTTAATTGCCCCCCCCCCCCCTTTTTCCCCCCCTTTCCCTTCCCCTTGGGAATAAAAAGATTTTGGGGTTCTTTTTAGTTAAAAACCCTTTTTTGCGGTTTTAAAAACCCGTCTCCGACTTTTAAAAATTTCTTTTTTTTTTTTTTCCCTTTTGGGGGGAAAAATCCCCGAAATTTTGGGGGGCATTTTTTTTTGCCTTTACCCCAAATAAAAAACCAAACGGGCAACCAAAACTTTTTAAGTTTTGCAACTTTTTTTTTTTTTCAAGGTTTTTATTAAAAAATCCTGAAATTTTGGGGGAAATTTTCGATTTGGGGTTTTCCTGTTTCCCGATTTTATTCTTTTTTCCCCTTTCCCCCTCAAAAGGTTTACTAAAAGCCGTTTTTCTTTGCTTTAAAAAACGCCAATTTTTTCCCCCCCCAAACGCGGGGCCCCCTATTCTCCCTTTCGGGGAAGCCTTTTTTTTAAAAGTATTTTTTTTTACTTTAAAAAATTTTCCCCCGGAATTTTCCTTTGGGGGGAAACAAAAATTTTTTTTTAAACCGGAAACCTTTCTTTAATAGAAATTTTTAGCCGGGTGAATTCCCCAAAGTTTTAAAAGTTTGCCAAGATTGCTGGTTTAAATTTTTTTAAAAACCTTTCCAAGCCTGTTTCCTTAATTTGGCCCCCAAAACAGCAAATGGTATACAAGGGTTTTCAACAGTTTTTTCGGCGCTCATTTTTTAAAAAATAAATAATTATTTAAATTTAAAAAAAAACATGAAAACCGAAAGATCTACTACAGCTTTCAAGGGGACCTAAACCCTTCCCGAACTTATGTTTTCAAAAAAAAAACCCGGGTTTATGACAAGCTATTATGCCAAAAAAAGAAAGACTGTATTCTTTGGCAGCATGTGGAAAACAAACAGTTCCTCGGAACTGAATTCAGCATAGAACAGATTCAACAGATGTCACCGCAAGACATTTTAAAGTATCACAACAGGTATTGAAGCGCAGCTGGGGTCGAGAATGGTAAAAAAGTGTGGGGCAAACGGTTCTTAGTTTGTACACTAAACTAGTCAGTAGATTTGCGCCTATTGATTCTGAACAAGACTTTATGTATGATTTAACGCAGGATCCAGTTTTAACAAAGTCATTAGAGTCCTAAGCTGTGTTCTATATTACAGATTCGGTACATTGTTATCGCCACTAATTATGGGATTAATTACTTTTAATCATATAGATTTTATTTCCCTTCAAAATGAACGAGCCAGAAAATCAGCAGAATCAGAAA
>CM031601.1:14956674-14959174 GCA_018398815.1 Conus ventricosus
ACACTGAATCAGGTAGAGAAAGTGACGAGTGAAAAGCTAAAGCATCCTGGGCGTGTTTAAAGCAGGAAAACGATTAGCAGAGTGGAACAAACAAAAACAAATCAATGTTACAGAATATAACTCATAATGAAAACATAACACCGCCAATGCCAGCAGCTGTTCCAATGCCAGCTCCAGAACAAGAACAAGTTAATTCAAGGGCACCAAAGTCTTCATGGAATATTGAACTTAAAACAGTTGTCATTTTTGGCGCCATTGCTGCTGCTGCGGGCGGTTATTACGGTTATAAAATATATAAAGAATGGCGACAAAAACAAAAGCAGTCAAAACAACCTGAACCACTAAATACAGAAGACAACAGCACGCCAGCACCGCCAATAACAAAAAATCATTTTCATCCATTTCAAATGGAATAATATTTTTTAATAAAAATAGATCATGGTGGATTATTATTTGTTTAAAATGATGAAGTCATAAATAAAAACATGGAGTCTATAAAAGACATTTCCATAGACCAGAATTGTAATCAATGCGGTTGCTTAGGATGTAAGAACTTTATTAGATTATGCTGACCGATCTCACGCCAAGGGCGTTAAGCAAGACATCCTCAACAATGACGCGTTTTTTGAGGCGTGTGTGTACTATATTAGGCATCTACTATTTAAGATAAAAACATAGATTGTATTGGTTTTTTTTTGATAACTTGAATAAGAACTTGGTTGTACTTAAAGGACGACTTAATTACAATCTTGAGGTAACTTTAATTAAGAACTTAATTAAGAACTTAATTAAGAACTTAATTACAATCTTGAGGTAACTTAATTAAGAACTTAATCAAGAACTTATTAAGAACTTGAAGTAACTTAATTAAAAACTTAATTAAGAACTTAATTAAGAACTTGAGGATAACTTAAGTAAGAACTTAGAAGTAACTTAAGTGTGTGCATGCGTGGGGTGGGGGTGGGGGACGTGCGTGTGTGGGGTGGGGTAGGGGGGTGCATGCGTGGGGTGGGGGGACGTGCGTGCGTGGGGTAGGCAAAACACACACACACACACACACACAAACAAACAAGAAGTAGAACTACTAGGGCCACTTCTTGCTTTGTGACTAAACAGGGTGTATCCCGCGCGCAACCTCAATCAACTAGGCCAAGTGATCACAGTGGGGTCGTTTGCCTAGTTTGCCGCTGAGCTTTGCAGGCGCGCTTTGTGGGCCAAGTGATCACAGTAGGGTCGTTTGGCCTAGTTTGCCGCTGAGCTTTGCAGGTGCTCCGTGCTGACGTCATTGGCAGCAAACTGCCGCGCTTTGCAGGCCAAGTGATCACAGTGGGGTCGTTTGGCCTAGTTTGCTGTGCCCCTCTTTTCTCAACCAGGCTTGCAACTGGCTTTGGCAGAGTTACAGCAGTAATTGCTGTAGCCGAGCTTTTATGACGGCTCTAATCGCCAGTAGTACTACATCCGTCATTGTATATTTAGAGCATTTATATGGAGATAGTGCTGGCCACACACTACTCCTCTCCATACTGGTAGATGTACTAAGGCCTGCCTATCTAATTTGTTTGCCAGAACATTCGAAAATCACCATTCAGTTGCATAAGGGCACACTTGAAGGCAGATGAACTGGTTAGAATTAGAAAAGTAGAAAAGTATACACATCTTAATACAGATCAACTTGCCACATGAACACTGAATCTGTAGTTAACAATCAATCAAGTCTGATACAAACTGGGAACATTTTTACTTGGGAGGAACAGCAAAAATGTTTCAAATATAAGTTTTTTAGCATACAAATCAGCCGTGTTTACCTCCGCCTTAAAAAATGAACGCCATGTTTTTAAACATGGCTTTAGCTGTCTCAAGCCAGCTCCCAACAATCAACGCGTGATGGATTCTTTTGCTTCGGCCGACTTTCAACAATGCAGCGCCATTTTAGATAAGGAACCATCTCATCGATAGCCAAACACGTATTAAACTGGCTGTATCTTTGTCAACAATATTGCCTTCAACGTTTTCATTTCCTTGAACCAACAAACCTTTAAGATACACAATTCTGTTCTTCGGTAAACCGGTTACACACCCACAGCACAGTAAACGCGTCGTGCTCGTCCGGCAGTCAGTAGAAGAATGTGTGGGTTAACCTAGTCATGTGAGCGTCGTAAGCCTACGCTTAAATGTAACCCCCTCGATGATTGGTCGGGCTGTGACAACGGCCTATCACGAGGTAGTGTTGACGTGGCAGAGAAGGTTCTAGAAGGCTGATGTAATATGTTGTAATGGGGCAGGCTGGGCAGGAGGGAGTGGGTGAAGAGGAGGGGGAGAAGAGGGGTAGGGAGGAGGTGTGGCGGTATTGACTTTTTTGGCCCCACAGTTTGTCAGCAGGCTGAGCGACCGGCTAACTTAAAACGCAGACACTATTTATTATAAATAACTGTACAGCAGAAAGAAACACTTTGTCAAACCTGGCTTTCAGTGGAAGACATGCAGAGAACTAATAAATAGT
>CM031601.1:14961674-14981674 GCA_018398815.1 Conus ventricosus
TTGGTTCCATTCTCCAAGGTACATACGGAGTATTTCCGTGTTAACATTTTTCACTGAACGTGACATGACCTGCAGACACTTATGTGTCTTTTCTTCCTCGCGGCTACATTATCAAATGAACTACACATAAAGTATTACGAAAAAAGTAGTCAAAAATCAAACAAGAGATATCTGAAGTCTGACTAGAATAAAAGCAAACAACAAGAAATATCTGAAGTCTAATTAGAATACAGTTTTGGACACGAGGGTGCAGTGGTAGGAAAAGCAAAGGTGTCTGCATGGGTGGCTTGGTAACTAGCTATTTCATAGAATAGCGATACCACACTAACACATTCAACAGAAGTGACCATCTCTTCCAGTGGCTTTTCACTGTTATCTTTTTTTTTTTTTTTTTTACATTTCTGCCAACCTCTTCCACCCCACTCTCAGCATCACCAGGTCAAAGATCCTCGTTCAAGCCTGTCGTCAGCTCATATTTGCACACATTAAAACACTCAGCTCCTCACATGGATCTTTCTCCCATAGTCTCCAACATATTAATCAATGAACTACAACCATTATGCCCATCAACATCAGCTCTAGCAGGAGCACCAATACATTTAATATTAAAAGAATGCTGAGGAAATATAAATGGGAAAGATATTGGTGAATATAGATCACGGAACTAAAAAAATGAGACGGCAGTTATCAAAAAAGTACATTAATTTGGCAGACGAAGAGTGCTGTCAAAATGAAGAACAAGATAAAGCAATAATCCTGTGGCATTGATTAAAAGGAAATCCTCAGCACTTTTATCACAGACACTATTCTAAGGAATAGACATTATGGAAGTGGGGAATAGAGGATTGTAATCATCAGTAAGCTCTCATCTTTTGAAAGACAGCTGCAGCAATAATGTCTGAGTGCTGACGAGTAAGAAGAAGAGTTACTTTTGAATATGATATGTCAAATTCTTAAAATATTCGATAGAAATTTGAACGGAAGCGTTGAAAGAACAGACGGCGTAAGAATTAATTGAACGAAGAATGTTTGGGACAGTTGAATAAGAAAACATGAACATGATGCCTCTCATTCCACATGTCGATACACTAGAATTAATTGAACGAAGAATGTTTGGGACAGTTGAATAAGAAAACATGAACATGATGCCTCTCATTCCACATGTCGATACACTAGAATTAATTGAACGAAGAATGTTTGGGACAGTTGAATAAGAAAACATGAACATGATGCCTCTCATTCCACATGTCGATACACTAGAATTAATTGAACGAAGAATGTTTGGGACAGTTGAATAAGAAACCATGGACATGATGCCTCTCATTCCACATGTCGATACACTAGAATTAATTGAACGAAGAATGTTTGGGACAGTTGAATAAGAAAACATGAACATGATGCCTCTCATTCCACATGTCGATACACTAGAATTAATTGAACGAAGAATGTTTGGGACAGTTGAATAAGAAAACATGAACATGATGCCTCTCATTCGACATGTCGATACACTAGAATTAATTGAACGAAGAATGTTTGGGACAGTTGAATAAGAAACATGAACATGATGCCTCTCATTCCACATGTCGATACACTAGAATTAATTGAACGAAGAATGTTTGGGACAGTTGAATAAGAAAACATGAACATGATGCCTCTCATTCGACATGTCGATACACTAGAATTAATTGAACGAAGAATGTTTGGGACAGTTGAATAAGAAAACATGAACATGATGCCTCTCATTCCACATGTCGATACACTAGAATTAATTGAACGAAGAATGTTTGGGACAGTTGAATAAGAAACATGAACATGATGCCTCTCATTCGACATGTCGATACACTAGAATTAATTGAACGAAGAATGTTTGGGACAGTTGAATAAGAAAACATGAACATGATGCCTCTCATTCCACATGTCGATACACTAGAATTAATTGAACGAAGAATGTTTGGGACAGTTGAATAAGAAAACATGAACATGATGCCTCTCATTCCACATGTCGATACACTAGAATTAATTGAACGAAGAATGTTTGGGACAGTTGAATAAGAAAACATGAACATGATACCTCTCATTCGACATGTCGATACACTAGAATTAATTGAACGAAGATGTTTGGGACAGTTGAATAAGAAAACATGAACATGATGCCTCTCATTCCACATGTCGATACACTCTCGATATGGACCTCATCTCCCAATCTGTCAATTTGAAATGAATCCGTGTTTCTTGCCTGGCATAACGCAACATTAGCAGCTGTCTTCAGGGGCGGGGTGGTGGACGGGGGGGGGGGGGGGGGGGGGGGAGTCCTCCTGAGAGGCGGGGCCATTCAATGAACAGTTTACGTGTTACCTTTGTCAGGTTTATCAATCACAGTCTGCTTGGGAAGCTAGTTGCCAGACCAGAATAATTTCTTGCACTCCTTTTCTCCCTAAGGAGCAATAAGCTTCAAGACGTCGAACACTCATTTACTTTTTTTTTTTTAAAGCTGGTATCCCGTCGTCTCTCCATAAAGATGCGCTCTACTCTTTTTTCCTCGCTTTTACTCGTTCCTCCTTGAGGTTCAAAATATACAAATAGCTGTTAGTTTGTATGCGCATCCATTTTTTTTTCCAGAATTTAAATGGGTTTTCGTGAAATTGTGTGTTTTCTTGTGATTCTATTCAAACAGGTGGCCGAATGTGAGTGTGCGTACAGGAGTGTGTCTTTGCATAAACGTGTGTGTGTGTGTGTGTGTGTGTGTGTGTTTGTGTGTGTGTGTGTGTGTGTGTGTGTGTGTGTGTGTGGTGTGTGTGTGTGTGTGTGTGTGTGCGTGTGCGTGCATGCGTGCGTACGTGCGTGCATGCATGGGTGCGTGCGTGCGCGCGCGCGCGCGCGCGCGCGCGTGTGTGTGTGTGTGTGTGTGTGTGTGTGTGTGTGTGTGTGTGTGTGTGTAGTGTGAGTGTGTGGTGTGTGTGTGTGTGTGTGTGTGTGTGTGTGTGTGTGTGTGTGTGTGTCTGTGCGTTAGTGTCTGTGCGTTAGTGTGTGTGTGTGTTGTGGTGTGTATGTGTGTGGTGTGTGTGTGTGTGTGTGTGTGTGTGTGTGTGTGTGTGTGTGTGTGGTGTGAGTGCTCGCTCAAGCGCATGTGAATGCACGCATGCCTGCTTGCATGCGTGCGTGCGTACATGCGGGCATGTATTCGAATGTACGTTGTGATGCATGAGTGTGTCCGTGCGTGTGTTTGAATTTGTGGGTGCTCGCGCACGCGGGCCGGCGTGAATGTATGTGTGTGTGTACCTTACTGTTCTCGCTTCCTGTCTTAGTGTACGGCTATCCCTTGCCCCCTCCCTACCCCCACCCCATCACCAACCTCACCTTCACCAATTCCACCATCCCCCCCCCCCTCTCTCTCTCTCTCTCTCTCTCCTCTCTCTCTCTCTCTCTCTCTCTCTCTCTCTCTCTCTCTCTCTCTCTCTCTCTCTCTCTCTCTCTCTGTGCCTATCTGTTTTTCTTCCTATCTCTCTCTCTCTGTCTCTCGCTCTTTGTCTCTCTCTCTCTCTCTCTCTCTCTCTCTCTCTCTCTCTCTCTCTCTCTCTCTCTCTCTCTCTCTCTCTCTCTCTCTCTCTCTCGGGGGGAGTGTACGTGTACTCTTCAGTGCATGACGTGTTTGACATCGGTCCCGCTACTTTTGCACAGTACGACTGTTGTTGGTCACTCTGAGGGTTGACAGTTGGTCATCGTACCTGTGTTGGACCATGCCTGCAGTACCGCTCGTGTTCCGGTCAACATGTGGATGTTTCGTGACTGTATTTTTGAATTTCATGTGTCGTCGGGCCAAGAAGAAGGAAGAATTGAGATGTCGGACATTAAGGGCGAGATCTCGGCTAGACGGTGTCATGGTTGGACTGACCCTCATTGTGTTTTTCTGGAGCGGTATTCTCATGCAGTGCGGTGACATTGAACTTAACCCTGGCCCTCCTAAGTCTGCCAGTGCAAAGCAGCCCCGACTGACGAGCAGCAGCTCGAGGGTGAGTCTGGACAGAGGCGTTGCAGGTCTGGAGGACAGTGGACAGTCAACCAGGCATGAGCAAAGTAAGATGGGGTCAGAAGTTACCTTGACAGACGTCATGACCATGTTGACCGGCTTGTGCACGAAGTTTGACAATATGCAGGGTAAATTTGACAAGGTTCAAGAATACCTCGGGGAGATAAAAGAATCTTTCTCGTCTCTAAAAGATCAAGTTCAGGTTCTTACTGAAGAAGTAGAAATCTTAAGACAGTCAAATTATGAACTCGACCAATCGAATAAGTGCATGCAGGAACAACTGAAAGCTTTAGAAAGAAAAACGGACGATTTAGAGTGCCGATCAAAGAGAAATAACATCATTGTGCATGGAATTCCCAGAGCTGAAAAGGAGACGCCTGAGCAATGTGAGGACCTTCTGAGGGACATGCTGACGGACAAGATGGATCTGACTGATGACTTCTCCTTTGACAGAGTTCATCGTGTGAACGCTAAACGGGACTCACCAGTGATAGCCAGATGTACATTCTACAAAGAAAAAGTTAAGATCTTGAAGGCGAAGTGGAAACTGAAAGGGACTGATCTGTTTGTGGCAGAGGACTATTCTCAGCGAGTTCGGTTAATTAGAAAAAAAGTTGTCACCTCATCTGAGAGCTGCCAAGGATCAGGGAAAGAGGGCCACCATGATCTACGACCACCTGGTCATCGAAGGGAAGAAATTCTTCTTGTCTGGTGATGAAACAAGCATCGTGGAGGTACCATAGGAATACGGCCGGCCTAGTAAAACAAATGTTCTTGACGAGTTAGATAGTTTTTGTGTTAGTAGGTTAGTTGTAAATACAAGTGGGCAGCATTTTGGAAAGACACCGGTTTCAAGGGGATGGTCCAGTGCGCAGGCGAACACGGCACGGGGAATTCAACATAGAAAATCTGACATCGCGAGTCCGTGTTCACATAGGGAGAGGGAGTTTGTTTACAGCGAAGACAGTCGTACGCATGCACCCTTGTGTGTTTCTGAAAGCGTGAAAAGCGTGTCTGGATGCGTGCACGGAAATAAAGAAATGTGTGACAGTGTCAGTGTTCTGAAAGCACAGAAGCCTTCTCTGGTGATTAATGGTTGTCATTCTGTATCGGAGAATGTTAGCAACACAAGAAGCTATTCTTTTCTACATTGGAATATTTGTGGTTTACTCTCTAAACTGTCTGATCCTGATGTTATTGAATATGTTTCTTCCTTTGATTTCATTTGTCTTGTTGAAACTTTCGTTGACAATTTTCAGTGTTCCATTTTTTCTGATCATAACATGTTTGTTAAGCCTGCAGTTAAATTCACTCAGCGTGGAAGAAGATCGGGGGGAGTAATATGTCTGATAAGAAATAATCTCATGAAATATGTGTCAAAAATGAGTACTGAGCGTGATAATGTCTTGTTGTTTGTTATTGATAAAAAATTGTTTCATTTGGCGAATGATATTCTATATGTATGTTCGTATGTTCCCCAGAAAAGTTCTCCATACTATTCTGTGTTTAATGTTGATAATGGTATCAATCAACTGGAGGATTGTATAATAGATAATTTGTATTTCAAGGACAAAATGTCAATATTGATGTGTGGTGATTTTAACGGCCGAACGGCCGATGTTTCACCGCAACTTGATGAACAAACAAAAGCATTTTCATGGTTTGATAAGTCTGGTATTGTTGAAATGAGACGTCACTCTGAAGATACAGTGTTAAATGCTTATGGCAAAAGTTTACTAAACATGTGTAACGCGCTAGATTTATATATTTTAAACGGTGTATGTCCTGGTGATGACAATTTCTGTTTTACTTATATCAGTGAATCTGGTAGCAGTGTGAATGATTATTTTGTTGCTTCTTCTGACCTTTTTGATTTCATACAATCTTCTTGTAGCCTTCATGTAAAAGAACGGATGGAATCAGACCACATGCCTCTTGAATTTCATGTGGGTGCATCTGGTTCTAATGATTGTGAAAATAAAAAGCAAGAAACGAAAGAGTTTATAAATAAATTTGTTTGGAATAATAATAGCGCCACGGACTTCGTTAATATTATGCACTCGGATGAAATGAAATTAAAGGTTTTGCATGCTGTTAATTTGATAGATATTAATGTAAATGATGCTCTTGATTTGTTTATCAATACTGTTAAAAAAGCTGGTAAATGTATGGAAAAACGAGTATGTGTGAACAGGACCAAAAGACAGAAGGACTGGTTTGATCTAGAGTGTTTACGAGCTAAAAGAGATGTCAGGAGGTTACTTAGGGTATGGAAGAGAACCTTAGATAAAAATAACCGACACTTATACTGTGTATCACGATCAGAGTATAAAAATTTATTATTTAGGAAGCAAAAGTCACACAATGATAAAATGTTTAAAGAAATTGTCACTAATATGGACAACCAAGAGGATTTTTGGAAAAGTGTCAAACAAGCGTTTAAAACACGAACACAGAAGCAGAATAGAATCACAATGAAGCAATGGTATTACCATTTTAAAAACGTGTTGGAAAGGGATATCAGCGTTGATACAGACACTGGTGAAAATGTAACATTATTAGATGATGAATATTCTGAATTTTTCGATCGACCAATTACAAAGCATGAAGTACAATTTGTAATAAGGAAACTGAAAAATGGTAAAGCAGCAGGGCCCGATGGACTTGTTGGTGAATTTTTTAAAAACTTAGGGGACTTTGCAATCGATTTTCTTGTAAAATTGTTTAATGTTCTTTTTGAAAAAGGAATTTATCCCGAGAATTGGACCAGATCGATCATCTTACCTCTGTTCAAAAAGGGTGACGCAAATAATCCTAATAATTATAGAGGAATCTCCTTGTGTGATATTGCTAGTAAACTTTATGGATCTATAATAAACAAGAGATTATCTGAATGGATCGAATTAAAAAACATAACTGGTGAATACCAAGCAGGTTTTAAGAAGGGTTATAGTACAATCGATCATTTGTTCACTCTACTGGCTGCTGTTCAGAAGCAGTTTTCAAATAATCGTAAGTTATATGTTGCATTTATAGACTTCGAAAAGGCCTTTGATTCTATTTCTAGAAAGCTTCTGTGGCCAATACTGGCAAAACATTGTGGAAGAGGTAAACTATTTAAATGTGTTAAATGTATGTATGATGATGTTAAAGCTAATATAAGGTGTGGTGCAAAATTTAGTGAGTACATTAGATGTACACAGGGTGTTAAGCAGGGTGATGTTTGTAGTCCTGTTTTATTCTCTTTGTTTATTAACGAATTAGCTTTGGAAATTATCGAGAAGGGAAAACATGGTGTGTCATTTGATTTGATTGAAATAGTCATTCTAATTTTTGCAGATGATATCGTTTTACTGTCTGAAACTGTTATAGGACTTCAAAACCAGTTGAACAATTTGTGCTCAGCGGCGCAGAGATTACATCTCAAAGTAAACATGGACAAAACAAACATTATTGTTTTTCGAAAGGGTGGATATTTGTCGTCGCGTGAAAAATGGTTTTATGGAAATTCTAAACTTGTGATTGTAAACGCCTACAAATATCTGGGTTTATATTTTTCTACAAAACTAAGTTTTTCGTTTGCCTGCCAAGATCTTGTGGGTAAAGGGAAGCGTGCTGTTATGGCCATTTTAAGCGTCTTGTATAAGTTTGAAAACGAGTCAGTAAAACTATTTTTCAGAATGTTTGATACCCAGGTCCAGCCTATAGTCCAATATGGCGCTGAGATTTGGGGCTTGGAGAAAGGACATGACATAGAGAAATTGCACTTATTTGCTATGAAACGGTTTTTGAATGTCGATAGGCGTACCCCAAATGACTTGACTTATGGAGAACTTGGTAGATTCCCTATTTATTTGAATTCATATATAAAAATGTGTAAGATACTGGCTTAAACTGTTACGTATGGGGCAACATAGACTGCCAGCCAAAGCTTATAAAACATTGTTTGACCTGGATATGAGAGGGAAAACTACGTGGGCATCGGGCATTCGTAAATGTTTATGTAATTATGGTTTTTCGTTTGTATGGTTAGAACAAGGGGTTGGCTGTGTCAGCAGTTTCTTGGCTTGTTTCAAGCAACGAGCAATAGATTGTAGATGGCAAGACTGGGATAGCCATATTCAAAACAGCGAACGATTTTCATTATTTAGACTGCTGAAAAGTAATTATTTAGTAGAAGCAGAAGCTTATTTGTCTCTGAACTTGAATAGATTTATCAGGTCTGAATTAACAAAATTCAGGTTTGGTGTATCGGATATTGCTGTACATCGTCAACGATATAATATCCATACAGAAAATGATTTGCTGTGTCCACTGTGTAAATCTGGTAGGGAAGATGAACTTCATTTTGTATTCTTATGTCCTGTTCTGGCTGACCTACGACAAAAACTTATTCCGTTAAAATATCATCGACGTCCAGCACTGTTCAAGTTAGTCTGTCTTTTGTCGTCAAAAATTACAACGTTGCAAGAAATCTTGCTTTATATCTGTACAAATCATTTAAAAGAAGGAGTGATTTGACATAGGTAATTTGCATATGTTGAGAATGTTTAAATTTTGTGATGAAATATCTTGTTTAACTATGTTCTTTATTACTCACCCCCTTCAAATGGGGCTGTGGCCTTTCTGAATAAATTTTCGTTATCGTTATCGTTATCTCTCTCTCTCTCTCTCTCTCTCTCTCTCTCTCTCTCTCTCTCTCTCCTCTCTCTCTTCTCTCTCTCTCTCTCTCTCTTCTCTCTCTCTCTCTATCGCGAACACACGCTGCAGGATTCAGAAGTTTCGTCCCTAACCCCATCCAAGACTTCTTATAGCACGACATTATTCTCTTTTTCTTGTACATGGCTTCGAGCCTCATTTACGTAATCCGTTACAGTTTATGCTTCTTTGCATCATAAACTTTCTTTCTTCGGCGCTGCAAATATTCGTGTATACCCCCTTGACATAAAGGGGTATGTAGGCCAGCGTCAATTAAAACGTATCTGAGGCGTCTCTCTCTCTCTCTCTCTCTCTCTCTCTCTCTCTCTCTCTCTCTCTCTCTCTCTCTCTCTCTCTCTCTCTCTCTCTCTCTCTCTCTCTCTCCATAGCGAACATACACATGCACGATTCAAAAGTTTCGCCACTAACACCATCCAAGAATTCTTCCAGCCCCCTCCCCCTCCCTTTTCTCCTGCTCTCTGATACCAATCCCCCCCCCCCCCACACACACACACACACACACGCCCACCCACCCACCCCCCTCCCGCCCCTTCCGCCGCTAACCTCATCTGATTCTGCTTCCTTGACAGGCTGCCAAAGGAAAATCGAAAGTGACTGAATTATTCATTCACCTTGAATATATCTCCCAAACACTGTATTTTCTAAAACCTTCTCAGACAAGGAAGGGCATGTAATGCTACGCTCTATAAAAAGGAGCAAGGTTGCTGAGTTTTGTCAATGGTTGTGCTTGGAGAGAGAGAGAGAGAGAGAGAGAGAGAGAGAGAGAGAGAGAGAGAGAGAGAGAGAGAGAGAGAGAGAGAGAGAGAGAGAGAGAGGGGAGAGAGACGCAAACACAACAAATTGAAAGAAAAGTAAGTTGTTATAGCCTAATTCTGTTAGCTTCTAAAAAAAAGTCTCTGGAGCTCAGCAAAGAGGAAGATGAATCCTTATTTAGTGAATGGAAAAACGTTGGGCACATTGTTGTTGGTTTTGCCAAAATCTTCTTTTCTCCAGAAACACAAGAGGCTTAAAGCGATCAATGCGGTTTAATCCACGCTTATTTTGTTGCCAGTTAACTTTTTAACTGTTGTTGAATGTTTTTTTTTTGTCGTCTGTTGAAATATCCTGGTTAAAAAGAATATTCTGTGGCAACCCTAATAATCTTCAGGAATTTGCCTCTTTCTTTGTTCGAGGACTGGACAAACTTAAACTGCTGGGTGGTGAATATGTCAATACATTACTGACCAGAACAAACAATACCTTTTGGAGGGATGTCCTCAAACATTTAAAAAAAATATCTTTAAAATGTACATCGAGTAATATTCATGATTTTGTCTCTGATTGTATTCATTATAATATTAATATATTAAGAGATAGTAGGATTGTTTACGTTAAACAATGGGTGGAGGAAGGTATATGGCAAGTGAGAGATTTGATGAATGAAGAAGGAGTTTTCCTCTCATTAAAAACTTCTGTAGAAAATTTCCCAATGTAAAGACTAATTATTTACTGTTTGCTGGTGTTATCGAGGCAGTAAAGACATGTCAAATGTAAAGACTAATTATTTACTGTTTGCTGGTGTTATCGAGGCAGTAAAGACATATCAAAATAAAGTCCAATGAGCATTGACGCTAAGGTATAAATTACAGGATCCAAAAAATTGGACAATGATTTTAAAAGGGAATAAATGTGTATATTCAGTTCTTGTCGACTCGCCCATTCGTCCTGCAGGTCTTAATAAATGGAACACCTACTATGCAAACTTGTCTTGGTAAAACATATTTAGAAAATGTCTAATTTCGACCACTGACACACAGTTAAGATGATTCCAGTATAGATTGTTACTTAGAATCCTTCCGACAGGCAGATATCTATTTCTTCGCAAAATTATTGAATCGTCTCTGTGTGCCTTGTGTGATGAGGAAGAAGAAACTATCATACATTTATTTTGGAACTGTCAGGCTGCAAAAAAATTTTTGGAACAGTCTGGAGAGACTGCTGAACAGTACTTGTGAAACGTGTGTTAATCTAACTTTTTCTGAAAATCTTATTTTATTTGGGACCAGTGAGGGGACTATCACTGATAAGGTGTTAGATCTGATACTTTTATTGGCTAAATTCTATATTTACAAATGCAAATGGAAAAGGAGCAAACCACGCATTACTGCATTCATCGGGCTACTGAAACAAAGATACTCAATAGAGTGCTACTGTAATGCAATGAAAGGGGAAAAATGATTTTTGATCATCAATGGCTCCCGTATAAACCTCTGATAGAACTTTAAGACCTTGTTAACAAAGTATGCTTTTTATATACTCTTGAATGCTGCATGAATATCTACAATATGAATGTCTCTGCCAAAAGGCCTAACTTACTTCGCTGAGTTTTAGTACAGTTTGTCATTTATTTTCTGTTTTCCCTCTCTTGTCCCCACGGTGCAACACATCATTGACATTTTGACTACCACCCTCCCCTAAACCCCATCTCTTTACTCCTACAATCTCTCTCTCTCTCTCTCTCTCTCTCTCTCTCTCTCTCTCTCTCTCTCTCTCTCTCCTCTCTCTCTCTCTCTCTCTCTCTGCCTGTGTTTTCCTGAGCGTATATCTTTCTTTCCACCTGTTAGCCTGTTGCATCCCCCTCTCCAGCATCCCCTTCCCCTAGCCCCCCCCCCCCCTCCCCGCCCCCCATCCTGTGACGGATTTATAAAGCCCCATTCAATAAATGATGGTTGAATGCTCAGACAAGAATGATAGACCGTTGTAGGAAAGTCAAACTTTCGTCCACTCCCTTCACATTCTTTCTAAAGATGGAACAAGAGGTTTGATCTTCAACAATAACAACTAAATTTAATAAAAGTATGAATAACGATGAAGATGATCTGCAGTGAGTATGTCGTTTTATTGTTTTGAATGCTGATGTCCGTTTGCTCTTTATGAAATGGATTTCATACAAAAGAAACTAATCATACACATTCACTTTGTAACAACACAGTTTCTGTTCTTCTCCGCTTCGTTATGCAATAGCACAAATATAGATTGTCCGTTCGTGCTAAAATGTCCTTCGGAGAATACACACAGAAATATAGTTATGCATTACAAAGAAAAAAATTAAATGTCTGAGTGTGTTGTAGCGTGATTGAATGTGGAGGGATTGTTTGTGTGACTAGCACTCAGCTTCACGGAATCCTGTAGTCTTCCGGAGTTCTGCTGATGCTCAGAGTCCAGCTCCAGATCCCAGCAACGTTGACACGCCAACACGTTCCCCTCAACGAAGAATGTAGTAGGATAAGGATGCGTGACGAAGATGAAGATAAACATACGGAAAGAGGAAAAGGAACCTGCAAGATAACGATCGTCTTAAATCTTGCACTATAATGGCACATCACTAATCCACCCACTACACGCTCCAAACACACTTTACAATTGCACTAGCTTGCTCTATCATTTACAATTGATTTCCTTCAAAAATTTGCTTTACGATGTAACTCGTTAACAAAGAAGAGAAGTATACACGAATATTCCAATCTGCCTTAATTGTGTAATTCGCCAAGGCTCAATGCTTGATGAATTACAATTATATTTAATCCCTGAACAGATTAAATCAAATCGCGTTAATCTTCATATTACACAGATCACTTAGATCCAAGAAAAATGTTTCGTTCATAACTTGAACTCGTTTACGATTCTTCAAATAATAAATCTGCATTCACACAAATATCATATCTTCTAAATATGGTTGTATGCAACTGTGAAACTGAAATAGAATTTGCATAATATAGATTAATGCATGACAACACAATATGATGAGAGCAAACAAATGAAAATGACAGCTCCATAATCAATCATATGTGTTGACTGGTAAATCTGAAACAATTAATTTAGAGCATTTTAGATGATCGCGCGCACAAAATATTATCGAACCGGTAAATGTGCCTTAATACGATTATATTGAGATAAATTTTGTTGCGCTACACAAAAAAATGATTCCGATCTATTTACCTCACACAGTCTTAGTGGCCGCAGCTATCGACTTGACCACAGAGCGATGAAACTCGTCAACGCCTTCCCCGCAAAGGTTGTGGGTGTTGTCGATCTGCCCTGCAGTCCCCTCTCAGTCTGGCCTTGACTGATTCCTTCAACAGGCTTCTTCTTTTTCGAAAAATTTGACCTTTCGTGTCGAGCCAATTTCTCGTCAACTTGGTTGATCAGTTTGTATGAAGCAACGGCCAACACTTACTGCACATGCGCGGATAAAAAAACAACAACTGATATTTCGATAATTATGATTGGTCAATGCCATGGTTTTCCACACTCTAAGATTGTAAATTATTTTATTATTAATACAAATACAAGTCTACACAACGTTTGAAATCATAAGCGTACTGCACTAAAGCAAAAACTAACAATTAGTTTCGTCGTTTGGACATAGAAATGTAAAACATGTGCAGAGCAAAAAAACGTCATGCATCAATTGCGTCATTTTCTCAGAGAAGCACTGTCTTCGGCAGGTGAAGACAGTGCTTCTCTGGGTCCTCCCCAGCACCTTCGGGTGTTTCTTTTTCTTCTTTGCCTTAACTAGGCTGACCCTGGAGAAAGGTCCAGTGACGGTGAGGTAAGACCCACTGACCACAGGGAAAGTCCTGTTGACAGTGGGAAAGACTACAACTTTGGATTCTCTCTCGAGGGCACATAAGACCGTATGGCGAAAGCTTGGCTGTGTCTGGAGTGGCACTGTCTTCATCTGTCCGTGGGCAGGGGTGGTTGGGTCTGTGGAGTGTGCTCGGCAGCTGGAGGGTGGTGTGTTTCGCCGGTGGGCTCTGCAGTCATGAAATACGGGCTGGTACACCCATGGGGATGCTACTTTAAGGCTGTTATGAGCTGCATCCTGTAGTCTAATTTACCTCTGTTCAGGAGCAGTTATGTCCCTTGATATCTTAATGGAGTGTCCTGTGCGTGCCTGTACCCATCGTCAACACAGCGCAGGCCTCCAAGGGTGGTACAGGACTGCTCTAAAGGCAGGTGAAGACAGTGCTTCTCTGGGTCCTCCCCAGCGCCTTCGGGTGTTTATTTTTCTCCTCAAATGACCCGAGCTTATGAATGAACGTCACACATCCCACTCACGCCTCTGTCCTCACTAACCCTTCCTCTCCCTTCTCTTGCTCAACCATCACCTCCAAATCTCTGTTTACTCTTCTTTCCTTCTTTGCTTTCCTCTTATTTATTTGCCATCACAACAGTAGCAGTCTCACAAATTGACGGAGACGCTGATCGTTATTACATTTTCTTTTTGTTCAAAAAAAAAACTTTTTGGTAATCAGAGTAGTTACATGGTGATGAAGTTGATAATGACGATGATGATTATTATAATCATGATGAAGATGATTATGATAGATATTATGTTTTGCTGTTGTTATAATTGTCCCATTACCTTATGTATGCGTTTTGTAGTCCTTATCTGTAATTTGTTCTATTGTTTTGAAATAAAATTTGATTTAAAAAAAACAACAACAACAAAACCCAAACTTTTTAACTGTTCATTTTCAAAGATTGTCTCTCTTTCGCATGTATTTCTGCTTTTTTTGCAATTCTTTATAAACATGTCAATCATCATACATTTCATTGCTAAGACCATTCAATCTTTGGGCATCTTGTTCCAAATGCTCGCTCGTTTTGTCGTTGTTGTTATTGTTGTTGTTGCTGTTGTTGTTGTTGTTGTTGTTGTTATTGTTGTTGTTGTTGTTGTTATTGTTGTTGTTGTTGTTGTTGTTGTTGTTGTTGTAGTTGTTGTTGCTGTTGTTGTTGTTGTTGTTGTTATTGTTGTTGTTGTTGTTGTTGTTGTTGTTGTTGTTGTTAACTTTCATTTTCGCTTTCCCGTGAAAAAAACCCCTGCTGGAGGGCTTCATCTCTCTCATTGTCTTTTCATGATTTTTTAATTTGTGTGTGTGTGTGTGTGTGTGTGTGTGTGTGTGTGTGTGTGTGTGTGTGTGTGTGTACACTATTTTGTAAGGCATACAACTATCTACAGTTAGAATTGAAAACTGAAACCAAGCATGTTTTTTCAGAACGTTTTTTTTTTTTTCACATGACATAACATGTATAAATAGTTATTCATGTCATGATGTTTGACTTTTTTTCAGATTATGTTTTAATACACAAATCAAGATAACTGGAGAACTCTTAAATCAGAATATGACTCTCCTCCACCAAAAGTAGACATAGCCAACTAGCTTGGCTTCAGCTGCTTTTGATCGGGTTGTTTAGCTATTCGTGTCAATACAGAAAAAAATAATCTTTTGAACAGCACGAACTAAAGACAAGTAGCAGAATCCATAGCAACCAGCACTCGGACAGGAACATTGTGTTCACAGATGCAAAAAGAAGGAAACAAAATCATAGGAAGACAGGCGGTAAAAGGGTAGGATGACAGGAGATACCTTGATATATCACTATCCTGACTCCGCGAAAGCTCTGTCCTGTTTCCATAAAGACTGTGCCCTATGCTGGGAAAGCTCTGCCTTGTCTTGGTGAACGCCTGCTCTGATCTGAGCAAATACACTGTCTTCTCTTATGGAACGGCATCCTGTCCTGGAGAACTCTGTCCTGTCTTAGAGAACACTCTCCTATCTTAGAAAGCACTGCCCTATCTTAGAGAACACTGCCCTATCTTAGAGAATACCGTCCAATCTTAGAGAACACTGTCCAGTCTTAGAGAACACTGCCCTATCTTAGAGAATACCGTCCAATCTTAGAGAACACTGTCCTGTCTTAGAGAACACTGCCCTATCTTAGAGAATACCGTCCAATCTTAGAGAACACTGCCCTATCTTAGAGAACACTGCCCTCTCTTAGAGAACACTGTCCTATCTTAGAGAACACTGTCCTATCTTAGAGAACACTGCCCTCTCTTAGAGAACACTGCCATATTTTAGAGAACACTGACCTGTCTTAGTAATCATCATGGTATCTCTGTGAAGACTGTCTCCTCTAAATGAACACAATTCAGTCTTAGTGAGCATAGTTCTCTCTTTGCAAACATTGCCCAATGTTTGTGAATACAATTCTCTCTTAGCGAACATGTTTTATCGTAGTGAACTATTTAGTAAACAAGTGCCTTGTTTAGCAAACACGTGTCGCACCACACCAAAGACATGCAGACCTGATCTGACAAATGAAAACAAATAATGAGTGAAATCGAACTGTTCGTAAACAAAGTGTCTGCATTATGGCTGCATCGTCTCATACTCGTGTTTATGCATTTTTCTGTGATTGGACTGGTAAGCTGACTGTAGGCACAAAGTTGACCTGTTCTGGGGGAGGGGGTGGATGAAGGAGGAGGGGTCGTAGAAAAACCTTTTATCTGTTAGTGAGGCAAGCAAATACAACTACAGATTCAATTATCTGACTTACTGCGCACGCCAAGGTAGCGGTCGGGATATCGACTCTCTCATTACAGCACGTCGTTTCATATCCATGTTTTGACTTTTTTTTCTCCTCTGATTAAACTGTCAAGCTAATTGATGGGGCTAAATTGGATTGAGCGTGCCCACAATTGCCAGTTTTACTATGGAAACGGCAAATACGAGCTCTAACACAAAATACCCTCTTTGAACACTTGCGGATGTCATCTATTGTACATGTGGAAAACAATCAAACAAATTTGGTATAAAATTTTGCGCAGAATAGAGTCCGATTCTCTACCTCTGTGTACAAAGGCAAGACACCACAGTTGGCGAAAGAGCAAGAACCAACAAATCATGAGAAAAATGAACAATAGGAAGTATCTGTATGGTGGTGTCGATGAAACCCATACGCGTCGGCTTGAAAGACAGGGTGTAAAGCGTTGAAAACTGAGTGCTTTCTACGCCGCTAACGACCAGGATCAAATTGCTGCCACCTTTCTATGGCTTGGAAAGGCTACCTTTGTGGGTTGCCTTCACAGTTGACGAATTGTCGGGGGGGGGGGGGGGTGGGTGTGAGGGGGGGGGGTGATAGACGATAATAATTCTTTTGAATTTGTTTTTATGGCGATAATGTCATTCAACTCTCCTCTCTCTCTCTCTCTCTCTCTCCTCTCTCTCTCTCTCTCTCTCTCTCTCTCTCTTCTCTCTCTCTCTCTCTCTCTCTCTCTCTTCTCTCTCTCTCTCTCTCTTCTTCTCTCTCATATCTCTCCTCCTCCTCTCTCTCTTCCTCTATACCACTGTTTCCAGGTTGCTAGAGAAGTAACAAATCAGAATAAGGGCAGAATGGGGATAAAGACGGATGATGTGGAGTGAAGGAGAGAACAAAGAAGCAGACTCACCATAAATTTCGTCGTCTCCCAGAACCTGGATCGTCTTTCTGTTGCTAATGCATTCTAATGAGTCTCAGGAACAGAAAGCCAGTAGTGTATTCCCTTTCCATGACCTCTTGTCCATGTCGCTAAGGGAAAGAGAACGTTGACTCCACCTTTTTTCTTAGTTAATCAGTTTGTGATACCCACCTGTTGTGGTGATTTTCATGCCAGTTGGGTTAGATTTTTTTTTTATGGTGTATTGCAATTTCAGTGGAATGAAAGAAATACGTGTTCGGGGTTGACTTGTTCGTTGTTTGTGTTATTTATGCTGTTTTTGTTTTCCACTCAAACCAAGGTGAAAAGTTTCCTGAAAGATGCCCGGAGAACACTGTAGTTGGCAGTATTTGTGTGTCTGTCACAATATTCTGGAGGCCAATAGGGATGAATTTGATTGCGCCCATCTTGGTTCCATTTTGCCACGTGTATACCGAGTATGTCTGTGTTGACATATCTCACTGAATGCTGTCATGTGCTGCAGATGTGTATGTGTCTGATTTTTTTTTTCAGGGCTAGAGAACAACACCATCTGTCGGCTCATGTACCACAAAGCAAACATTGTCACTATTTCAAGCTTCCAAAATTCGGCTTTATTGTTCTTAAAGAACCCAACCAATTCATGACATCATAGTAATACAGTCTACTGAAAGGTCTATTTTAGACTTTTTGACACAGAAAGTGAAGAAACTGGATTTAAACATGTGTACCGTTGAACGCATTTTCATTCATTACCCTCGCCATCTTGAAATAAAAGTCAGTTCCACAAGTGAGACTTACAGAACTACTAGTCACATTTAATGCATTGTAATTTAACAACCACACACTTTCTTGTGAATCAATTGTGTCGCCATGGGAAACAAACTATGACCCCCTTATGCCTCTCTTTTCATGTGACGCGTGTGACACTACAAATCTCTGTGTAGCACTGGCCTCACTCCAGAACTTTATAAAAAGCACACCAATGCCAGGCATAAGACCAGGTCCATGCTCCCCGACTTCGGCAACTTTTGTTCGGTGCTTAACCCCCCTTCATCCGTTCCACAGAAATGTCAGTCACTTTCCGGAATCTCCGTCTTTATCAAGTGGAAAATCAGAAGTAAAGGCCTACGTCCTTGACTTTAGTTTATCCCTGGACTGAAACAATCCCCCCCCACTGCAAAAAAACAGCGTCAAAATTCAGTTATTTCGTCCCACAGACTTGCCCCAGGAGGGGGACTTCACTTATAAAGACAGAAAGTTTGACATTCCCCATCACCCGGCTTACATAGCCGGTACCCCATCATTTTGTATGTGCTTTTTATGACCCCGTTTGCAGTTGAACTAGCTTAAAAGCCCTTTTAAAATGGGGGAAATTTTCCACACATTTCTCCACACTGTGTTTTGATATAAAATCTCTGGGTTTTGTTCGTTTGGATTTTTTTTTACACCTTAGATTTCTATTGTCCTATCCTTGCTTTCCTCCCAAAACAGCCGTATTTTAAAAATTAGGCCCTGCCCCTTCCATTCTTTCGCAGCTGTATTGAGAGTTTCTTTTCTTTCTTTCTCTCTCTCTCTCTCTTTTCCTTCTCTCTCTCTCTCTCTCTCTCTCTTCTCTCTCTTCTCTTCTCTCCTGTGTGTGTGTTGTTGTGTGTGTGTGTGTGTGTTTTGGTGTGTGTGGCGGGGGGTCCTCTTTTCCCCCCTTTCTCTCCCTCTCTCTCTTTCTCTCTCTCTTCTCTCTCTCTCTCTCTCTCTTCTCTCCTCTCTCTCTTTTTTCCCCCTCTTTCTCTTAAAAAAGGGGGAATTTTGGGCCCCTATGTTTATCGTGTTGTCCTTTTTTTAACGCCTTTGTTCACAAACGATTTTGGTGCTTGGTCCCCAAAAGCGACGAAACGGCGTGTACTCGCTGTTAAAAACGACAAACATGATTTCGAAGGTTTTTTGTTCGTAAAGAACATACGGGTTGCTAGGGGTTGGATTTTGAAAAAAAGAAAAGGGGGGTTAATCGGGAATGGAAAAACCCACTAGAACAAAAAGGGGGGTGGGGGGGGGAGTGGGGAAGGGGGGTAGAAATTGCAGGGAAATAAAACTTTGTAAAGTTTTTTGCGATCTGTACAAGAAAGTTGTTTTCATATTGTCATTTTCTTTTAAAAAAAAAATTTGGGGGGATTCCAAAAGAAATTGATTGGGGGGGAAATGTGGGTACGAGGGTGGGGGGTGAGGGGCGTGGGGGGGCAGTGTGGTGACAGAATCGATTGGTCATTGTTTAAAAAAATTTGGTAAGAAAAAATTCACGTACTTTGCTTGGAGGAGGGGAGAGAGAGAGAGGAGAGAGGAGGAGGAGAGAGAAGGAGAGAGGGAGAGAGAGGGAGGGGAAAAGCAGAACAGACAGAAGACGGGACGATCTCAATCTTAAAAACGTTATAACTTCCCTTCGGTCGTGGTGTGTGTGTGTGTTGTGTGTGTGTGTGTGGTGTGTGTGTGTGTGTGTGGGTGTGTGTGGTGTGTTTTTCTTTCTTTTTTTTTTTTTTTAAAAAGTATTGATCGCAATGCGGTTTTTTAAATTTTTCAAAGGTATTGATTTGCATATACGCCCCGGGTTATTGCTCTTTTGATACCCCCCTTGTTGACAATACTTTTGTAAGTATTCGGGGTTTCCTCACTGGGTCTTTTTATTTGGGGGGTACCACATACTGAGACGGGTTTGTCTGTTCATGTTCACTTCCCTAAGTCTACGTCGCACAGGCAGAATTTGGCACTCCGGCCCTCAGCGTTCAAACTGTCTCTTCCCGAAGGCTTCTGCAAAAAAATTTCAAAATGTTTTAAAGTGTCAAGAGAGGTCTGGAAGTTGAAAACCAGCCCCCTCCCCTTTTAGTGATTGCATTAAGCACTCAACCCACTGTTGGGATGGTATGTTTTTAATGTTCTGAACAGCCCCAAAACCCGGAGTCTTGGGGTTTTTGGGGGAGA
>CM031601.1:14986674-15007308 GCA_018398815.1 Conus ventricosus
CAGGTGACGAATTGTCCAAGCGGCTTGCAGTGAATTTGTAACTTTTCTCTAACTCTTATCCCATCTCTCCCCCACCCTCTCTCTCTCTCTCTCTCTCTCTCTCTCTCTCCTCTCTCTCTCTCTCTCTCTCTCTCTCTCTCTCTCTCTCTCTCTCGCATAGCGGAATGGGATGGAGAAGAAAGGGCGGGGATGGCCGGATTCTGCACGTGCAGAATGATTGGGGAAGAAGTTTGTGAAATCTGTAGTATTCGGTTTGTAATGTGGACAGTCAACTGTACATTATTGAAAATTGGTAGCATACCATTTGTTGTTTTGATTACATGTAGTTTTATGCAGAATGTGGTGCTTTTCCATTAACCGTTCTTTCATTCATCTAGAAGAGGATTGTATTCAAGACGGTTCAAGACATCAAAAACATCTCCATTTAGGTACTTCAATAGGAAGGAACCGATCTTTTCTGAAAATTATTTTCCCTGGAAACATGCAACAGACCCACTCCCCCCTCCCCCCCCCCCCCCCCCCCCCCCCCCCCCCCCCCCCCCCCCCGCTCGAAAAACAAACAATCTCTGGCTCATTATATGTTATATGGTTAAACTACAAGACATGAAAAACTACATCAACAACAAGGTAGAGGATGTAAAGGAGGAAGTGCAGTGCTACTTATGACAGGATTAAAGTTCTCTTCTCATGAGTGGGCAAAAGGGTAGTGTAATGAGTGAGGTTGAAAACAAGAAGATTTGGGAAGACAGTAATAATGGTTTAAATACCGAGTAACTGAATTGCAAATGAAATATGCGACCTCAAATGTAGACCATGAAGGAACCATCTAATTGACTTAAAAGTGGGAAATAAAGATGAACTATTGAAGAGAAATGCTCTTCTAAACAACAAGTAAACCCAAAATGAGAATAGAAAAAATCAAGAGAAAGAAAGCTGAAGAATGAAATAATGTACGAAACAAAGATACGAGGAAAGGAAGTTAGTTACCAGGTGGGAAAGTAGGACAGATCTGACGCTAGCAAGGGAGACAAACGACAAGCCAGAAAAAGACCTGACAGACAACAAGACACCACAGAAGCGAAGGAACAAGAACCAACAAAAGAAGAGAAAAAGAAACAATAGGAAGTGTTTCTATGCGTGTGTCAACGGACCCCATGCGTGTTGTCCTGGAAGACAGGGTGTTAAGTGTTGAACACTGAGTGCTTTCTACGCCGCTAGCGACAAGGGTCAAATTGCTGTCCCTTTTCTATAGCTCGGAAGGCCCACCTTTGTGGGATGCGTTAACAGTTGACGAATTGTCAATGTGGCTGCAATCAATTTCAGACTTTCCACCTTCCACCTCTCTCTCTCACTCTCTCCCTGGCCAAAAAAGAGGGGTAGGGGAGGAGCTGAAAGAGCGGGGACAGGGGGATTCTGCACAAGCTGAATGATTGGAGAAGACGTTCGTGATGTCACCATGGTGTGTTACCAAAGTTCAATACTGTATACGCTGACTGACCACTGTAACAGTGGTCAGTTAACGTATACAGTATTGAACATTGATAACATACGAAGTTTTTAGATCACTTAGACTTTCATGCAACGCGTGATGCTTTCCCATTAACAGTTCTCTCATTCAGCTGGAAGAGGATCGTCATTCAAGACGTTGAAGACATCAAAAATATCTCCATTTTGGTACTTGGATTGGAATGCATTGGCTGTTTTGGCCTTTTTTCCTGGAAACATGCACCAGACCTGGCTTCCTTCCCGCTCGAAAAAAAAAACCATCTGAAGCTTATTATATGATCAAGCTAAAAGATATGGAAACTAAGTTAATAACGAGGTGGATGATGTGGAGGAAGATGTATGCCAGGTATGACATGATATTTCTTCATGTTCCCATAAATGGGTTAAATGGCAGTGGAATGAGTAACGCTGAAAACAAAGTAATTCAGGAACATTGTTACAATGGTTTAAATACTGATTACATGATTTGAAAATGACATCTGGGACCTCGAAAGCAGTCCCTGCAAGAATCATCTGGTTCGCTTAAAAAGTGGGAATAAAAATGAAGTGAAAATGAGAAATGCTCTTCCAAAAAACAACAAGTAAACCCAGAATGAGAAAAGAAGAAAGCAAGACAAAAAAATACAGAAGAAAGAAATGACATACGAATCAAAGAAACGAGGAAAGGGAAGTGTTTGTATGCGGTATTAACGAGCCCTATGCGTGTTGTCTTGAAAGGCCGGGTGCACAGCAGTGCTGAAAACTGTGTGCTGTCTACGCCGCTAACGACCAGGATCAAAATTCTGTTACCTTCCTATCGCTTGGCACCACCTTTGTGGGATGCGTTCACAGCACACAAATTGTCAAAGCGGCTGGTTGTATTTCCGACTTTTCTCCCACCGTCACCCTCATTACAATAAAGGAAGGGAAAGAGAAGGGGGAGAAACGGCGGGGGTGGGGGTGGGGGTGGGGGGTTCTGCACTTACAGAATGATTGGAGGAGAAGTTCGTGTGAAGTCTGTAGTATTTGGTTTGTTACTGTGGACATTCAGTATGTACAGTATTGACAATCGGTAACAAACGATGTTTTCTTTTTTATCACTCAGACTTTCACGCAGCGTGTGTGTTTTTTCCAGTTACAGTTCTTTCATTCGTCCAGAAGAAGATTATATTCAAGACGGTCCAAGATTCAAAAACATCTCCATTTTGGCACTTCAATTGAAACGCATCGATCTTTTTTGCGCCTTTTTTTTTCAAACTTGCAACAGACCCGTCTTCCTTCTCCTCCCTCTCGTTCGAATAGCAGGCCGTCAATGACGCATTATATGTTCAAGCTACAAGACATGAAAAACTACATTGACAACAAGGCGGAGGACGTGAAGGAGGAAGTCTGGTGCTACTTATGACAGGATTATAGCTCCTTCATAATCTCATGAGTGGGCAAAAGGACAGTGTAATGAGTGATGTTGAAAACGAGGACATTCAGGAATAGAGTAATAATGGTTTAAATACTGAGGAGACGATTTGAAAAAAATGACATGTGATACCTCGAACGGCCACCACAAAGGAACAATCTGATTCGCTTGAAAGATGGAAAATAAAGAGTAAAGTAGAAAATAATGTGAAATGTGAGAGTTTGGTACATGACCGATTTCTGAACTGAACGGTAACACTTTATTTGATTGTATACGTCAACTCACTTCAAATGTAAATCTGCCCCTCATTGCTTTTTTCCCAAAAGATCTGTTAAAAAAAAAGAAGAAAGAAACAAACAAACAACGACAAATCAAAACACCAAAATCAAAGGAGAAACCAAAGGGAACGTATATGTTTGTTGAACAGGACTTCGCTCAGGGAGTTGGTTAACTCATGCGTTGGGTTGTTTGCAAACTTAAAGTGAAACCGCCATGAAGTCTAACTACTCAATATGGCTTCCGACCATACCTGTATTGATGGAGGAGATACGGTCTGGATTCTCACAATTTCAAAACAGGTAAGACAGGAATCTTGACAGCGCGACGTTTGTACTGTTTTTTGCAGAGGTAGATTTTAAAACAGTCCAGGGACACTTCACGTGCCATACGTGCACCACTTCACCTGTTAGTGCACATATATTTACTGTGGAATAGTGCACATATATTTACTGTGGAATAGTGCACATATATTTACTGTGGAATAGTGCACACATATTTACTGTGGAATAGTGCACATATATTTACTGTGGAATAGTGCACATATATTTACTGTGGAATAGTGCACAATATTTACTGTGGTATGTGCACATATATTTACTGTGGAATAGTGCACACATATTTACTGTGGTATAGTGCACATACATTTTACTGTGGAATAGTGCAGATATATTTACGTGGAATAGTGCACACATATTTACTGTGGAATAGTGCACAATATTTACTGTGGAATAGTGCACATATATTTACTGTGGAATAGTGCACATATATTAGTTACGCATGTGGAATAGTGCACACATATTTACCGTGGAATAGTGCCAAAATTAATGTATATTCACACATGATTTGTGGAATGTGACTACATTACTGGGATAGGACGTTTACTGTGGAAAAAAATACGTGAAGTGACAATCTAAGGATAGTTTTACGTGAAGTGACACATATATGTGGTGTGGTGTATGTACGTGTGTGTGTGTTTATGGTGACGTTCATGTGGAATGTGGTGGAGTTTTGTGGGTGGTGTGTGTGTGGGTGTGGGGGAGATGAGTGAGAGTGAGTGTGGTGTTGAGGGTCGTGTAGGTGGAGAGAGAGAGAGAGAGAGAGAGAGAGAGAGAGAGAGAGAGAGAGAGAGAGAGAGAGAGAGAGAGAGAGAAGAGAGAGAGAGAGAGAGAGAGAGAGGTCAGACAACCTTCTTCGTTTCTGACAATAATAGGTGAGTAGGCTACATACTGCCGTAAAGTTTTGTTGTTTTTTTTAAATCAAATGATGCAATAAAAATTGATGGAAATAAAAAGTGAATCTCAAATCTAAAGCTTTAACTTAATCGAGTCAAAATGAATTTGAGAGACTTCCAGAACATTATTATCGAAAATTGTTTTTTTTTTTTTTTTGTAAGTTAATTTGTTGGTTGGTTGTTTGGTTTCTTTGTTTTGCTTTGTTTTTGTTTGTACGATTTGTTTAGCAGTTAGTGTCTTTTTTGCTCGATTTTGATTAAATTTTGTTCTTGTTTTGTCTTGTGTTGTTTCTTTCTTTAGGTCAGAAAATTCTCTTATCGTGCCTAGTTCTCGGAATGACAAAAAAAAAATTAAAACTCTGCTGAAAACCTACGGCTTGTTATAAAACATCGAAAGAGCGAGGGATAATAAGTTGAAAATGAATAAAGGGAATTTCGCCTACACAGGAAGAAAGTGATTCTAATATCAAGGGGTTTATGTATCGAATATCACATGGTTCTTTTTATAACATTGTATCGAATATCACATGGTTTGTTTCATAACATGTCTTTGTTTACTTTGTCTCTTGCAGAGGACTCCGAATGTCCCCAAAGGGACACGGAAACCCTAAATCGGCATACTAGACCAGTTGGAGCTAAGTAAAATGTGTTAACACTCTTCGGCTTTTGTTCACTTGTTTTATTTTCATGGCGAGAGAGAGAGAGAGAGAGAGAGAGAGAGAGAGAGAGGAGAGAGAGAGAGAGAGAGAGAGAGAGAGAGAGAGAGAGAGAGAGAGGAGGAGGAGGGGGGAGCGAGCGAGAAAGAGAGAGAGGGAGAGGAGAGAGAGAGGGGGGGGGGGAGGAGGGAGAGAGAGAGAGAGAGAGGTAGAGAAAGAGAGAGACCTTTTTCATAGCATGAAAGATGATACAGAAGCGGAAACTGCTGGAAATCGTAGAAATTAATTTCAATCAGAAGACAGCAGGATAATTATAAAGGAAATAAAGACAAAAATGATAGAGATTCTTTTTTTTTCTTTTTGTAAACGGTATATCCCATCCATTCGCACTTGATCGTCTGTACCAGAGATCCCTCCCATGGCATTTCCAGTCGGTTCAGCTATAAACAACTTAAATAACTTAATCAGAAAACTCTTACATGGCAGCGAGGGGATTAACACGTTCACAATTTATGAATATTGATCCTGTCACAATAGAAAGGGAGTTCACTGTCTTTATGTCACGGAAATCGTTGTCAAAAGGTTTATTTCAAACATAAACCATGTATAAAATGTGAATGTCTGTTGTTTGTTTCTCTCGAACTCCACCTTTTCCATCTGCACACCCATCCCCACCCACCCCTGCCTGCCTGGTTTTCCCTTCCTGTAAATACCAGTTTGTATATGGCATTTTAAAGAAGAAAAAACATATTCCTAACTATTGCAAAGTTCCTGCTGCTGGTGGTTTTATTACATGAGAACTTTCAAAATTCAATTACAGATGTTCCTGAATTGGAATTAATAAGAATGTGGAAAGCATCAGCGATCGTCTGGAACAATAGAGTAATGTTAACTTTTTTTTTTGGAGTAATGTTTTTTCTATCGATTTATCTTCAATCATGCAGCAATCGTTTGGAGTGGATGGGTGTGCATTTATTTCACCTTGGGGAGCGAAAGTCAGCCTACGTGTTGACTATTGACTTGTTACGGTTGTCTGCCGCAGTTATTAAGATGCCATTTCATACAGTCACGCTGAGGTTTTCTGAACTTCTTTCTTTCGTCCGATGCGTGTTTGACTAAAATTCAAAGGTCGAAAAGACCAATTCCTGTCCTATTTTGGTACATGTTAGTTTGTATTTTGTTCATTTCTCCAGTCGGTTGTGCTGTGTAGATGTATCAGGTACTCAAACACTCACACCCAGCACTCACAAACACTCACACTCACCACACACTCCACACCACACACACACACACACCACACACACACTTTTGCAAAACTGAACGGTTTTTTTTTGTGATGAATTTTTGATTATTTTTGATGACCGCTGGTAGAATGACAACGACATTGGATATTACAGCCGACAGGCTTTATTTTTAGGGAAGGAAAACAGGTACCCCTTCCCTAGGCTGGTACAGATGATGAGGCTTTTTGCAATGCATCCGTAATTATAATGAACCCAGTTCATTGACCTTAATAATCGAACTGTTATTGCAAAATACTGTGACCTTTAGTTGACTTCATGTAAGTTGCTGCTGCCTTCGCCAGCATCCCAAAAGACAATTTCAGCCAATGCCACGATCATAGGTGGGTGGCATTTGCAGCCATTCTGTGAGTTTTGTCTCTAATTTGGTTCAATGCTTCCCTCAACCCATCGTTCGTATTGTTATAACATCAATCAGTAAACTACTTTACACTTTTTAATGAGGGCTGTGCAAGTGCCATTACAGCTACATCAGTGCTGAATAGAAGAACCCTGTTCTGCCTTTAATGCTGATCGTTGGCTTGGAGGGGTAGAGGCATATGGGGATTTCCTGCTTCCAATAGTTGGCGTTATAATCTGTGAACTTTTTAGTTTTTTTAACAAAGCAAATTGACTGGACCCTGGACACAATCTGGCATATATGTTTGGCAATGAAAGGTCGCACTTACACACGCCCCTGAACTGATATCACCTCCAGGTGCATTGATTTCCATACACTAATCATAAAAGACGCTGAAATGAAAAAAAAGTACGATATAATAATTTTGTTTGAGGTGATTAAAACGTTTATTTTGACATTTTTGCCAACCGATCCATTGGATGTCGCCTTCATTTTCTGAAGTTTGTCGACTGATAATCAGCATAACAGGATCTCTTGTAAATATGGTTACTGTGTTTGATGGCAGGCTGAATAGACAGAGGACAGAGACATTCCGTGACGGGTGATGGTGGAGAAGACAAGTGTGATTTATGGGTTTGTCTATGTCAATAGTGAGTGTGCGGCGCAAGTTACTCTTGGTGTAATGTATTGTTTTTAATAGTAGTCTTTGTGACTGTCGTTTACTACTATTGAACAGCTTTGTTACATTTCTTCCTTTGGTGACAATACAACTGCTGAAATAGCCCGTCTATATCACAAGGTACTAGTTGTAACACAACTGATCTTAGCGTGCCGAATACCAATCTGTCTGTGATTAACATTCTCTCCTCGTTGGTATGACTCTCAGTGCAAGCATCTCTGTTCTGTGTGAGTGTAGTGATGTTTAGGGCAGGGCTTAATACTCGAATGTGAACTGGACATTAATAAAACAGAAAGTATGGTTGTAATGAGAGAGAGAGAGAGAGAGAGAGAGAGAGAGAGGAGAGAGAGAGTGAGAGAGAGAGAGAGAGAGAGGAGAGAGGGAAGGGAGAGTGAAGAGAGGTGAGAGGGAGAGAGAGAGAGACGACAGCGCAGCAGGCATCAACAAGTAGAGAATAAAATAAGACAAAATTTGCAAACTGTTAACATGATCTAAACCTTACACTTTCTTGAACAGACAAGTCATTGATGTCACTTCTTGGCTCCAGTGGCCATATTGGTCTGTTTGTTTGATGGGCGTTCGCGGGGGTGGGGGGTGGGGTGTATGTCATTGTTTTATGTGTGAAGATTTTTGATGGTTGGAAACAACTGTCAATGATCCTCGGTGTACGTCGATATGCTCGGGTAGCAAGTGTGCAATCGGATGTAGTTGTGGATTGTATGTTCATCTCTGCTGTTCCCACAGTATGTTCTAACCCGATTTCTCACTATCGTTTGCTGCGTCTGCCAAATGGGGAGTTTGTACTTTTACTCCATGTTTGGCTAGTATACTTACATGTCTGACAATTGCATTCACGTCAGTTTGTCTGCTCTGCCTGGCCGAAATGTTTTTTTGTGTGGCTTAATGCAGTGATAAGACAGTCACGTGGTGCCAACCCAACCACTTCCGCGTCGGAAAGATGAAGCCAGTGTCAGTCTCCCATACCTCATTCATCGAGGCCTGCGGCAAGTAACCCCAAGAACCTTGGAGCTAGTGGGAAGGCCAGGGCGGGCACTAAGGGAGTAGGACATGGTAAGTATACGAGCCAACAGGGGTTAATAACAAATCCCCATTTGGGCGTCATATACTGTACCATGTCATGGACTATAGCAGAATTCATAGTAAAATGGAGGAGGAGAGAGTGCCCTAGTGCGTTCCTGGGGGTACTCGATATGGATGCATTATCCGACCACAAAGGCTATCCCATTTGAACCATCAGCCCTGGTCATGGGATGTCACTTCAAATAAAAATTTTTGAAGGTTTCTCCGAACGCCAGGATGGCTGCCTAGCAGGAGGTGGCGCATGGGAAACCAGTTGTGCTGGAATGCTGCCGTAGTGGGCCAGCGCTCTGAACTCATAGGGCCGGGGGGAAAGACGGGGAGGTCCTCGGATTGCTGGGAATAGGCAGTTCTGACCGTCTGGGTGGAGCCACCTAGAGACAGTTGCCAGCTGGAGATGTCTTTCGTGGTACTGGGGTTGATTGGAAAAAGGAAGACGTCTTTGTGAAACGCGCCTGGGGCGCGAGCGTTCCCAGTACGTGTGTTAGTATCGAGAGGGGCAAAGGGCTGATGTCGAAGAGGGTATGTCGCCAACTTAGGTATCCGCCAGCGGGCGGGCGGATGGGGGTCGGGAGGTAAGGGAGGACTGCCGGTTCCTGGGTTCTTCGCCTAGGATACTCGGGAAGGAACTTAAGAATGAGACGGAGCGTCCTCTGTGGATGGCAATGTCTCTGGGGTCCACGCTAAGGGAATGGATCTCGCCTAGCAGTCTGGCCCCCAGGAAGCGAGGGCGAGGAGAAAGGTAGTCTTCATAGACAGAAGTCGAAAGGAATGGACGGGCAAAGGCTCAATGGGGGGTTTATTGAGGTCGTCAAGAACAGTGTAGAGGTCCCAAAGGGGAACACGTCTAGGGGGATTGGGCCTCACGATGAGAAGCCCCCTTGGAGATCTCTCTGAGAAGGAATTTATTCTCATAGGAGGCTCGCCCATTTGGCGGTTGGTCGTGCAGATGGCCGACTGTAAGCCCCGGTGGAGTAGCAGAGAGGTTAAGGTGGGACAGGAAATTTCCTTTTTGGTTGTTGGTGGAGTGATTGTGTGGGCTGAATTGATACTTTGACCTTGAGACCCATTTCCTCATCTGCAATCGTAAAATAGGACTCTGTGCTAGCTATGCGTGAGGGACATGGCTAGGTCTCGGAGTTCCTGAGAGGCCCGGCGATGGAGAGGGTTTTTGAGGGACGGACGGGACATGTCCATTCGAGAGGAGGTTGGATGTTACGCTGCCGTGGCTGACCAGAAGCCAGGCGTGGAGGCTGATGAATATGGGGATTGGCGTGAGGGAGGCCGACGAACGGGGTTGCATGAGTATGGCAATGGTGTTCAACTGGAAGAGGGGGTTCGGAGTGAGGGACTGAGGTCCGGGAACCAGGACTGAGTGGGCCACCATGGGTAGCTTTGAGAATGAGCCTGGGTCTCTCGTGTCTAGCCTTCTGATTCACCTTGTGTGAGGATCGGGAAGGGAGGGAAGGCGTATGTTGGAGGCCGACCAGGGAAGGGACAGGGCGTCGATGGCGTAAGCCTGGGGGTCCGGGACAGGGGACACATACACTGGCAGACGATGGTTGAACGTGTGGCAAACAGGTGTTCATTGGTCGGATCCAATGTTCACACGGTTGAAAGGGTAAAGCCGGCTGAGGGTCCATTCGCGTGTGGAGGTCAGACTTGGGTCGGCTGAGTGAGTCTGCCAGGATGTTGGGAGTCCCTGCTTTGTGTCTTCGGCGGCGAAAGGGTGACCCCTGCGGGTGACAACAGCGGGAGGAGGGCCTCTGTACGGAGGGTAGAGGCAGATGGAGTGTGCCCCCCCCCCCCCCTTTGTTGATGTAACAGCTACCGAAGTGTTGTCCGTGAAAAGCGAGACAAAACGGTGGGCGACTATGGACTGGAATTGGAGGAGGGCAAGCCTGAGCCTCAGTTCCAAGATGTGATGTGGGAAGACGAGCAGTCAGGGGATCCCAAACCCCCGAGGGCGTGACTGCTCTCCAGATGTGGCCCCCAGCCGTGTTGGAGGCGTCCGTGTAAGTTCCTGTGCCTGGGATGGGAGGGAGATGGGAAACTCCGGGGGCCAGGGTGGACTGGGCTGGTGTGCCATCCTCGTGGACCAAACGAACCAAGGCCCTAGGGGATGGTCTGGTTCCAGCAGTCGTTGGTTCTGGGCAACGGACGCGAACTCCCTCTGAAGCTGTCGCTTTGGAACTTGCCTAGGGGAATGAGTAGGAGACAGGGGACTCCTCATCCCAGGAGGTGGAAAGTGTCCTTGCCGAACGTTATGGGGAGAGGCGAAGGTGGGAAGAAATGAGATTACTAGGCGAGCGGACCTTCCGGGGTCTGGGGAAGATGGAGAGAGACTACCATGGAGGTGGTGTCGAAGCTCATGCCAGGGAAGGTGAATTGCTGACTGGGCGAGAGCTCGCATTTTGAGGGGTGGTTGACGAAACCCAGAGAGGAGCAAGCGGAAGTAGTAGCTTGGAAGGTGGGATTGGGTAGGGCCTGAGAGGGGGTCCAAGACGAGCAGTCGTTTCGAGGTAGACAAGGAGGCTCGAATGTCCTCCTGTCTGGCAAGGGTGGCCATCTCCTTGACTACCTTCGTGAAGAGGAAGGGAGACAGGGAGAGTCCGAAAGGGAGGCTTGAAATGATACACCCGGCCCCGCCTGACGAAACGAACGGTACGTCTGTGGGACGGGTGGATTGAGGATCTGAAGTAAACATCTTTCAGATCTTAGAGGTGGCCAGTCCTGATGGTGGATGGAGTCCTGATCTGGGCGGGGAGTCTCCATCTTGAATCTGGTTGGCATGAGGAATCTGTTGAGAAGGGGAAAGGTCGTGGATGGGCCTCCTGCGCCCGATGACATTTGGGATACAAAGAGACGAGAGTGAAACCGGGGTGGGGATGTGGTTTACCTCGGTGATGGCGCCCTTCCGGAGAAAGCTCCTCGATTTCCAGCGTGAAGGGCCTCCACCTGGCGGTGGATGGATGCGGTAGGAAGGAGGAGGGGACCCGCGTGGAGGACAGGTAGGGGAGGGGGGTTTGTGTGGCCCAGGGTAGACGGAACACCTCTGAGAACAGAAACCACCCAGGGGTTGAGACCCGTGCGCAGCCACTGGTGGGCATGCGGGACAGACTGCCTGCCAGGGGGGAGCAGAGGGGCCGAGGTGTGTCGGGAAGACTGACATTTCCGCCCTCGGAAGGTGGGTCCGCTAGTCACCTCGGGGCGGGCTGTTGGCGAACCGAAAATTCTGTTGGGTTTTTTTCGGTTTGGGGGCGGGTGTTTGGCGGGCCTTGAGGGACGTTGCTTGGGTAGGGCTGGGGGTTGGCTGTGGGTAGGGCCTGATGAATAGAATGGTCTAAGAAGGGCGATTGCTGACGGGGGTTGTGGTCGGCAAAAGAAGCGGCCTGTTTGCGCTCTCCGACGGCATGGGTAATGACCGCAGAGGAATGTCGGCGAATAAAAGCGACTGCTCCCTGACCGGGGAATGCAGCGTAAGGCCGCCTTGAGCTCTGGCGAGAGTTGGGCCTGTTGATTTGCAAGGCATCTTCTACTTGCCAGAAGGCAGTTTTATAGTGTCACCGGCTGCGCTGTCCGCCGCAGCCCCAAGGTGCGAGCGCTATCTTGTTGACAGAAAACGCATTAGGGGGTCATCCAACAGGTGGGGCCTGCCTCAGTGTCGGCCGGGTCTGAAGGACGCTGAGACAATGCTCCCCTCATTTGGCCAGAGTTCCTCAGCTTCGCTGTAGGAACATGTAGATGAGGGCATGCCCGCGGTGGTGTGCAGGAATGCCAGCCCTGGCGATCTGTCCCAACTCTATTCAGGGTTTGGATAGAAGAGAGTGGATGTGGTGAGGGGGGGCGGTTGGAGTGACCTTGAGGTCAGCCGGGGAAATGGCATTATGCCTCGGTGCCGGATTTGCAGAAAAGAGAGAAATGACATGAGGGCTGACGCGTGTCCTTGAGGAATACTCCTATCGAGGCCGCGTTTGGGGGTGATAAGAAGTCATATCCCCGGTGGGGGAACAGCATGAGTCCCCTGACGAGAGAGGTCGATACTGTCCAAAATAGGAGTGCATGGTCTGGGGGGCGGCTATCCTTGGCCGTGATCGCTGGGTAGGGGTGTTCCAGTGAAACGGGAAACGGAAAGGGCGCGATGATGTTGTTTAGAGGGAGGGGATTCCTACCAACAAGATCAGGGCGCAAGCTCTCCATAAAGGGAAAGGTCCCCAGGACTGGTGGGAGGAAATCCTCAAAACCCCTCACTCCAGTGTGGGTCAGTATGTTCGTGAAAGGGGAAGTCAGGTAACCTTCGGAAGGCATGGTCAGGGGTTGCGTGGGAGGCGTGAAAACTCGTTGGGAAGGGGGGAAATCGAATGGGACGGCTCCGGTGGTGGTTCCGTTATCGGCGGTGAAAACTAGGGGACTGCCGATTGGACAGCGCCCGAGAGGAATGGTGGGTCCAGTTCGATCAGCTCTGGGAGGCCGGGATGCCACATGAGACCAAAGATTGGAGTCAGGGGAGAGTCTGAGCTAAGCCACTGATGTTCCTCTCGGGGGAATTGAACCACGGTCCCCGGGGGAGAAAGGAGTGCTTGTGGCGGCCCTGAGGGCAGAGTCCTCTCGGGGACCCGGGGTAACCTTGCGCACCCAGGGAGAGCACTGCCCGACGGCTATCTCCCGGGTGGGGATCCACGCCGGCCCCTGCGTGGCAGGGGGGTCGGTTTTGAGTGTTTACGATCGCGGAGCCTCCTGGCCGCGGTGGTAGTGGACGGGGATATGGCTGGACGACGGGTTAAGACTCAAGGGACGAAAAGGTTACCCCTGGCCCCGATGGTCGATCTCCACCGGAGGAATGGGACCACGGACGTTGCCAATAGGGAGCGCCCAACGAAGAAGTCAGGCTCCCCAACGTCCTGTACCCCTAGGGGAGATTAGACGATCGATCGGGGTGGTTCGACCGTCGGGGGTGAGGCCGCAGATCCGAGCTAGGTCGATGCCTGAGTTTATACCTGACCCGGGATTGTGGTCAGTGGGGGGGTTCACCAAAGACTGGCCACAGTTCCCTCCACTGGATGTGTTGCGCTCTGTTCCGGGTCGTGGCTGAACCCGGACACGGTTGGGGAGAGCGTGAGAGACTGGGTGACGTTAGTGGGGGAGGTGCTTGTGTCACGGTCTCAATAGATCGGGTGACGTGCGGTGATTGTTTGATTCGTCCGCGAGTCGCCACCGTGCGGTCGGGGTCTCGGCAAGGGTACCCTGGGAGGGACGATGATCGCGGTCGCGGCATTGTTAGGATAGGGTCGTCCTTACGGTCGAAGTCGAACCGGCCGACACCAGTCGGGGAACGGGTAGATTTAGAAGGGCAGGTCCTTTCATGGAGCCTTGCCCTTGGGTGTGGGCTTAGGGAAAGATGCAAATGAAAAACAGGCGGCAAGGACTGCGATTGTCCATCGACTGGGACATGATGTTGGAATTCGATCGCGGACGATCGTGTATCCGCCGGTCGGGTTAGAGGGGGCAGCGGAAGGATGTCGCGGCGTCCCCTGCGCGGAACCTCCTCTACACGATACGTACGCTCACGATGTGCGTGAGCGGTTTGTCCGTGGGAATCGACACGCGGCCCCGACAGGGTTAAGAGCGACTGCCGAGAGTGGAGCGCCTGCGAGCCGTTAGGGTCCTTCACCATGTTGAGGCACTGGTGGTGGGGACAAACACGGTACGCACGATCGCAAAGGGGAGGGAAAAGAGGTGGATCGAGGGATATAAAGGTCGCTCAACCAACCTCGGGAGAGACACTGAAAGTGTAGTAAATGTAACGAGAATATCTCCCAGTGTTAGATCGAGGTATGTCGATCGTATTAGTGACGCGGTTTGGGCGGTTCGAAACCAAATGGCGGAACGGGACCGGCGAAGCGGAAGAAATGGAAAGCCGGTGGACGAACGTGCAAGTTAGGCGATTCGGTGAGTCCTGAAGGGAAGGAGAAGGGACAGATTCGGACAAGGGGCCGTAAAGGCAAAACTGGGAGAAAGGGTGAAACCGGCGATGGAGTTCCGACTTTCGAAGATCGAAATGAGCGGGAAGGCGAGGTCGCGTGTGCCGAGACAAAGGCACATAGGACGTGGATGGCGTGGTTAAACAATGAATAAAGCTCTCCATACCAAACAGCCCTCGGTGCAAGATGAATGGGTGAAGCGCGCAGCCTCAACAATATGCAAAGAAGCAAAACACAAAGCTATCTTAACACAACGGCAAAGAGAAGGCGACGACAGAGCACAAGATTATCTTGCTTGGACGGCAGACGAAGTGTTGAGGTTTCATGGAGACTGACACTGGCTTCTTCCGGTCGGCTGGAGTGGGTATGCGGCACCACGTGACGTCTTCATCACTGCATTAGCCACACAAAAATTCGCCTGGCAGAGCAGACTACCTGCCGTGACTACTATTTGTCTGACATGGTACAGTATATGACGCCAAACGTCTGTTTTTTCATTCACGGATATGTCTTGAGAGAGAGAGAGAAAGAAGAGAAGATGAGACCGATGAGGATGGAGAGAGTGTCGAATGAGAGAAGAGAGGTGAGAGAGAGAATGAGAGAGGAGAGAGAGATGAGAGGAGTGCGAGAGGAAGGAGGAGTGAGAGAGAGAGAGAGAGTACGAAATGTTTAATCATGTATAGGCTATTGCTCCTCCCATGAAGGTGATCCATATTTACAAACATTTCTCAGAACTAACAATTGTGAACAGTGAAATTACCAAAACTCACTTGGTAATAGTTTAAGAAGTAGTATGGAATTAGGTTTTATAAAAGATAGATGACTGATTTATGGTACCGTTTTTTTCGTGCAGTACTCACCATAACCAACTAGCAAATTAAACTGACTTGGCACTTTGTAATATTTCAGCAGATTACTGTGCTCTTAGGTCATACATGCCTGGACAACATAAAACGAAATGTACCCCACTTTCCTTCTGTTTTAGACAAAGTGGACATATTAATTCACTTTCACTGTGTGCTCTATAGCGAGTACGACGTACCGTGATTTCCGAAATGTCAAGTCTAAATCTTGTCTGTATGTATCTTAAATGCCTGTCTAGATTTATCAATAATGTGTTTTAACGTCAGGGACAGTGCATAAAGTTCTGTAAACGTTAAACCTATCACTATTATTAATATGGAAACTCCCGTCTTGACATCTGCACGAAATCAACCTTTCCTTAAAACGTATCAGAAACTCGTAATTCCCTCCACGTCTTGATTTAGCCACACAAATCCATACCCAAACATGTACAATTTACTGCGAATATTTGAGGCTCAGTTTTTTTCCCTCGCAAATACAAATCGAAAAGCATTCTGCAGGTCTTATATGGTAATCTACATTCATCCATTCTCGTCAGTTTTAACCAAAACCCGATGCACTTTATAGCTGAGTTTATGTAAATAAGCTATCTATTTAATTCTCCATACACCAGCGTTTGATGGCAAATAGATGCAGTTTTTCGCAATGGTGTGCTGCATTGTCAAGTCCCCATATTTCTGCCCCATACTGAGCAATAGATTGAACCTGTGAGTCAAATAAATTTTAAAAAAAAGCAAGAGTGAGAGTTGCAATTGCAATTCAACTTAAATAACTTTTGCAAAGTGCATAAGAAAGCATTTTGCTTTGCTTTCAAGGTCACGGCATGCAACAATAAAACCTAGCTTTGATGAACATAAATTCCTAAACATTTGTATGCGTTCACAACAGATATCTCAATCCCATTAAATGGCCATCTTTCTCTGGCAGCTGACAAAATCCTTTTCTAAACACAACTATATTACTTTTATCCCAATTAACCTTCAGCTGCAAAGCAGCGGCTGTACGCTGAATATTGTTTATCTGCGTTTGTAAGCCTATGACAGTTTCAGAAAGTAAAGTCACATCATCAGCCAGAAGCAGTATAAGTAATTCAAAATAATCAGACATAAACACTGCCACGTGTTCCCCTCCCCTTATCATCTCTACTGCAAGCTCATTAATAAATAAAGAAAACAAGACAGGGCTGCAAGCGTCTCCTTGTTTCACTCCACGAATACAAGTAACAATCTGTTACACCACTCCCACGTCTGATTCTGGCTTTGACACTGTCATACATGCTGCGAATATACCTAAATATTTGCCTTCGATGTCGTTCTTTAATATGAGAGGCCACAGTAAGTTTCTTTCTACGGAATCAAAAGCCTTTTCAAGTCAATAAAGGCTGCATACATTTTTCGATTAAAGCAAAATTGTTTTTGTATTAGTGCCAATAAAGTAAACATGTGATCAACAGTGGAGTAGCCTTTTTAATCCAGGTTGACATTCGCCTGTCAAATTATGTTCTTCCATCCAGGTCCTGCAGTCTACTATTCAATAATTGTGCTGTAAATCTTACTACTTTTATCACATAATAAAATGCCTCTACAATTATTTGGGTTATGAGCGTCACCCTTTTGATCACATGATGAATAATGGAGTTTGTCCAGTTGCTTGGGAACACACCTTTATCATATAAATTATTGAAAAGGTTTAAAACAAAAATCAATACCACGATCCCCACCATACTTTAACAACTCACCAGTGATTTCATCTGGTCCAGCAGCCTTCCTATTTTTTTAAACTTTGTTACAGCAAACACAACTTCTCTTGATATTGGACGGTTCATTGAGCTTACTTTCTCTTCGTGGACATCGCTGATATTTTCAGCCAGATTTGTCTTATCTATTGTTATCTCTAATCAAGTAGATCTTTAAAAGCTTAAACCAATCATCGACTGTTAGACTATTTTTAACAGTTTTTCGCTTAAAGGAAATCTTATGCACATTTTCCCAACATTCTCTTTGACTGCTACTTACGGTACTAGGTATTTAACAACAAATCATTATACTGTTCTTCTTTTCTCTTTGTCAAAATGTTTGCATTCTCTTCTTGCATGCAATAGGCATCTGTCTTCTTTTCTTCTGGTTTTCCTGAAAATAGATAGCAGTCCTTTTGCTTTAATTTTACCTAATTTACATTCCATATTATACCAATCACTGTATTTACAGCACCTTGTTAAATTAATTCTCTTTTTTCATATAATGAGCTTGCTTTTAATCCATTCATTAAACACTTCCAGAGCACCATTGGAATCATGATCAAGCACGGATATTATTTCATCAGAAGTCATTTCCTGAATGAATTAGTTCCAAGTCCTTGTTCCACACAAATTTATCAATGAACTGGTCCCCTTCTGCGGGGTATGTGTTCAGTCTATTTTTCCTTTCTTTAACTCTAAACGTAATTCAATGGGCAAATGGTCTGATTCTGTTCTCTTTGACACCAACAATTCACATGACAATACAACATCAAAAAACAGTTCCTTAGACAGAGAAAGTAATCATTGACGCTACATCTTGTTTCTGACATATACGTAAAATTACCATTGGTATCCCCGTTACATATACCGTTCAGGATACACAATCCAAGAGTTGTGCACATGTTTAACAACTATTTCCCATAGTTATTGAGAATGATGTGTGCATACCTTCTCATGTTGTTAGCTGAAAACGAACGAATGTAAACAAAGTTATCAAGCGCGCCGTTATCATCGAACATATCTGGAGAGATTTGAGAAGTCCTGCTATTTCAAATCGCCTGACAAAATCACATGCACGTCCTCAAACCCGATTAGACAATCAAGAAGACATCTATCAAGCTCCCTAATACCGTTTCAACGTCAAAGTAGCCATAATATTTTGAACGCTTGGTGAATATAAGCACAAGCATATAATACAAAACCCAAATTTCCCAAAAAACACTCTTATCAATTAAAAACAACAGGGCTTAGAACAGTCTGTTCTAATTTCAGAAGGGAAAGGTATGTGCTCAGTTTTAATGAGGAGTACCCCTCCTCCTGACCGTCTTCCGTGTATATAAACTTAATAGTAGATTTATAAACACGAAGAACCGGGAAATTGGAAGTTTTAGAGGTCATCTACAACAGTCTCAACAGCAGATGAAATCGAATTTCAGAAAAAGGGGGAAATCAATTCATTATCAGAAAGTTTTGACAAAAGGACCATTTACATTCCAATGCAAACAAGACAAGGGCTCGCCACGCTCTCTAAACATCTTTTACTATGACCAACAAATAGCCCGTTCTCATTCACGCTGTTATCTTTCCTTTCACACCCCAATGTATCCCTCTCCACTCGTTCACCCTTAGACAATTATCTCCCCTGCCCCCCCACTCCGTGTTGCAAATGTCCCCCTGAGACGGTCCCTGGTTACAAACTTTCAACAACATGTCATTGTCGTTGTCATTGTCAGTCAGTGGTCACGTAAAAAAAAAGTTCGGCGAAAGTCTCCAGCAATATCATTACACAAAAACCATCACTGTAGATCATAATAATTTCGCTTCCCCCATATCATTACAACAAACAACATTTATCGCCAGTAGAAACATTATTGCCATCACTAGCTCTGTATACCGAGACAGACCGACAATCCGAGAGAGCGAGAGAGAGAGAGAGAGAGAGAGAGAGAGAGAGAGAGAGAGAGAGAGAGAGAGAGAGAGAGAGAGAGACAGAGAGCGAGAGCGAGAGAGAGAGAGAGAAGAGAGAAAGTGATAGGTACGAAAAAAAAAGTTTGTATTCATTTTTGGTCCTCACCTTCACACAACACGGTCGTAAAGGAATTTGAAAAGCATCATCAAATCATGAATCCCGATTGAATGAAAATATAACTAAATATCAAAGATAAAACCTTAATTCAATCAAATAAAAGGAAATTGAGAGTGAGACCTTTAGAGCACCATGTTAGCTTTTCCCTCAGTTAATTTGTTTGTTTGCTTGATTGTCTGTCCCTTCTTTTTTTAATCCATTAATGTCCGTTTCACTTGATTTGCATCAAATTACAATAAGTGTGTGATTTCTTCGTCAGACATGAACGACAGCATCGTTTCCTAGTTTTGTAGTTTTCAGAATCACAATGACAATTAAACTTTCCTCAAAGGCTATGAAATGTTACAGAACACCTAACAGCCAAGGGAGGGAAATATAAGACATAGATAAATATCTCGAGTGTGGACATGAATTAACAAAATACAGCAAACACATGAAGATCTAAGATCATGAGGTTAATCTATGGGTTATCAAAGAAACTGTCTTATAGCCTGTTGTTATTTTTTGTCTGTTGCAGGATTCAGAATGTTCTCCAAGTGGGCACGGGAAGCCTAAAACCTGACATTACTGGACCAATTTGTGCACATTGGTCCAAACACCTTTACTCTTTTATTTCATGTGGTTTTTTTCTGCATTTAGTTTCACAGCACTTATCTTGACAAGAGGAGAGAGAGAGAGAGAGAGAGTAGAGAGAGAGAGAGAGAGAGAGAGAGAGGAAGAGAGAGAGGAGAGGGTAATTTTCTTTGGCATAACATTTGATACCGAGGCGGAGGGCATTGGAAATAACAGAAATGAATTTCAAACTGAAGACAGCAAGATAATTAGAACGAAGAAACAAAGGAAACGACAGTTTTTTGTTTTTGTTTTTTTTGTTGGTGTTTTTGTTTTGTTTTGTTTTTTTGTAAACGGACTATGTTATCCATTCGCGCTTACGTGTCTATAATAGAGAGAGGACCCCTGGTAAAGCCTCCGCTGTGAAACCAGATATAAACGCCTTGAATCATCAGAAAGTTCATACATGACAATGACGGGGCGGTGGGTGGGGGGTGGGTGTTGCTTACAAGTTCTGTCGCAACAGAAAGAACGTGACTATCTGTTTGTCATGGAAATCGTTGTCCAATTGAAAGTTTGGTCCAATACCATTTATAAAGTATAAATGTCTGTCTGTTTGATTCTTGTGTGACACACGAGTGCAGAATATCCAGCTTTGACACAGGGGTGTACAATGCATAGACTGTGTGCATATCCATAAAATTAATGCACTAAACTGTATTATAGGAGAACTGGATACCTCCTCCTTCCCCTCGGCTGAAACAGTGCTGACTATTTGTTGTCATTGCCAGTGTAATTATTGTAACCTTCAGTATCATTGTCAATGATTGAAGCGGTTATTGCAAACCACTGTGCAGAGAGAGAGAGAGAGGAGAGAGAAGAGAGAGAGAGAGAGAGAGTGAGAAAGAGAGAGAGAGAGAGAGGAGAGAA
>CM031601.1:15008308-15024669 GCA_018398815.1 Conus ventricosus
GGAAGGGATACTTGGGTGTGAAAGGAAAGATAACAGCGCGAATGAAAGGGCTATTTGTTGGTCATAGTGAAGATGATAGAAAGCGTGGCGATCCCTTGTCTTGTTTGCATTGGAATGTAAATGGTCTTTTGTCAAAATTACTGATAATGAATTGATTCCCTTTTTGCTGAAATTCGATTTCATCTGTCTCGTTGAGACTGTTGTAGATGACCTCTAAACTTCCAATTTCCAGGTTCTTCTGTGTTTTATAAATCTACTATTAAGTTTATAAAATACGGAAGACGGTCAGGAGGAGGAGTACTCCTCATTAAAACTGAGCACATACCTTCCGTTCATGAAATTAGAACAGACTGTTCTAACGCCCTGTTGTTTTTAATTGATAAGAGTGTTTTTGGTATTGGTTATGTATTATATGCTTGTGCTTATATTCCACCAGAGGGTTCGAAATATCATGGCTACTTTGACGTTGAAAACGGTATTAGGGAGCTTGATAGATGTCTTCTTGATTGTCTAATCGGGTTTGAGGACGTGCATGTGATTTTGTCAAGCGATTTGAATAGCAGGACTTCGCAAATCTCTCCAGATATGTTCGATGATAACGGCGCGCTTGATAACTTTGTTTACATTCGTTCTTTTTCAGCTAACAACATGAGAAGGTATGCACACATCATTCTCAATAACTATGGAAATAGTTGTTAAACATGTGAAACAACTCTTGGATTGTGTATCCTGAACGGTATATGTAACGGGGATACCAATGGTAATTTTACGTATATGTCAGAAACAAGATGTAGCGTCAATGATTACTTTCTCTTGTCTAAGGAACTGTTTTTTGATGTTGTATTGTCATGTGAATTGTTGGTGTCAAAGAGAACAGAATCAGACCATTTGCCCATTGAATTACGTTTTAGAGTTAAAGAAAGGAAAAATAGACTGAACACATACCCCGCAGAAGGGGACCAGTTCATTGATAAAATTTTTGTGGAACAAGGACTTGGAACTAATTCACATTCAGGAAATGACTTCTGATGAAATAATATCCGTGCTTGATCATGATTCCAATGGTGCTCTGGAAGTGTTTAAATGAATGGATTAAAAGCAAGCTCATTATATGAAAAAAGAGAATTAATTTAACAAGGTGCTGTAAATACAGTGATTGGTATAATATGGAATGTAAATTAGGTAAAATTAAGCAAAAGGACTGCTATCTATTTTCAGGAAAACCAGAAGAAAAGAAGACAGTGATGCCTATTGCATGCAAGAAGAGAATACAAACATTTGATAAAGAGAAAAGAAGAACAATATGAAAGATTTGTTGTTAAATACCCTAGTCCCGTAAGTAAGCAGTCAAAGAGAATGTTGGGAAAATGTGCATAAGATTTCCTTTAAGCGAAAAACTGTTAAAAATAGTCTAACAGTCGATGATTGGTTTAAGCATTTAAAGATCTACTTGAGTTAGAGATAACAATAGATAAGACAATCTGGCTGAAAATATCAGCGATGTCCACGAAGAGAAAGTAAGCTCAATGAACCGTCCAATATCAAGAGAAGTTGTGTTTGCTGTAACAAAGTTTTTAAAAAAATAGGAAGGCTGCTGGACCAGATAAATCATGGTGAGTTGTTAAAGTATGGTGGGGATCGTGGTATTGATTTTTGTTTTAAACCTTTTAAATAATTTATATGATAAAGGTGTGTTCCCAAGCAACTGGACAAACTCCATTATTCATCATGTGATCAAGAAGGGTGACGCTCATAACCCAAATAATTGTAGAGGCATTTTATTATGTGATAAAAGTAGTAAGATTTACAGCACAATTATTGATACATTGATAAGAGAAAAGAAGAACTTTATGATTTGTTGTTAAATACCCTAGACTGATAGAAGAAATAATTTGACAGGCGAATATCAACCTGGATTAAAAAGGCTACTCCACTGTTGATCACATGTTTACTTTATTGGCACTAATACAAAAACAATTTTGCTTTAATCGAAAAATGTATGCAGCCTTTATTGACTTTGAAAAGGCTTTTGATTCCGTAGAAAGAAACTCACTGTGGCCTCTCATATTAAAGAACGACATCGAAGGCAAAATATTTAGGTATATTCGCAGCATGTATGACAGTGTCAAAGCCAGAATCAGATGTGGGAGTGGTGTAACAGATTGTTACTTGTATTCGTGGAGTGAAACAAGGAGACGCTTGCAGCCCTGTCTTGTTTTCTTTATTTATTAATGAGCTTGCAGTAGAGATGATAAGGGGGGGAACACGTGGCAGTGTTTATGTCTGATTATTTTGAATTACTTATACTGCTTCTGGCTGATGATGTGACTTTACTTTCTGAAACTGTCATAGGCTTACAAACGCAGATAAACAATATTCAGCGTACAGCCGCTGCTTTGCAGCTGAAGGTTAATTGGGATAAAAGTAATATAGTTGTGTTTAGAAAAGGATTTTGTTAGCTGCCAGAGAAAGATGGCCATTTAATGGGATTGAGATATCTGTTGTGAACGCATACAAATGTTTAGGAATTTATGTTCATCAAAGCTAGGTTTTATTGTTGCATCCCGTGACCTTGAAAGCAAAGCAAAATGTTTTCTTATGCATTTTGCAAAAGTTATTTAATTTGAATTGCAATTTTGCAACCCCACTCTTTTTTTTTTTAAAATTTTATTTGCTCACAGGTTCAATCTATTGCTCAGTATGGGGCAAAAAAAATTGGGGGGACTTGAATGCGCACACCATTGGAAAAACTGCATCTTTTTGCCTAAACGCTGGTTTTGGGGAGAAAAATGAAGTTTTTAATAAACTCAGCTAAAAAAGTGCATGGGTTTTTGGTTTAAAACTGCGAGAAGGGAATTTTGATTACCAATAAGCCTGCGAATCTTTTCGATTTGTTTTTGCGGGGAAAAAAAACTGAGCCTAAAATTTTGCAGAAAAATTGTACATTTTTTGGGTATGGTTTGTTTTGGAAAAACAAGACGTGGGGGAATTTTACGATTTTCTGATACGTTTTAAGGAAAGGTTGATTTCTGCGATGTCAAGACGGATTTTCCCATATTAATAAAGTGATAGGTTTAACGTTTACAAATTTTGCACTGTCCCTGCGTTAAAAACATTTATGAAAATCTAGAAGGCTTTAAGTAAACAGACAAGATTTAGCTTGACATTTGGAAAATCCGGTACTCGTACTCGCTATAGACACACAGTGAAGTGAATTAATATGTCCACTTTCTAAACAAAAGGAAGGGGGGTACATTTCGTTTTATTTTTGTCCAGGCGTTGACCAGGCACAGTAATCTGCTGAAATATTACAAAGGCCAAGTAGTTTAGTTTTGCATTGGTTTTGGTGGTACGCCAAAAAAAAAAGGGTCAGAATTCGAAAATCTATCTTTAAAAACCTTTTTTCCTTTCTTCTTCTTAAACTTATTACCAAGTGAGTTTTGGGTTTTTTTCACTTTCAAAATTGTTATTTCTGAAAAAATGTTTTATATATGTATCCCATCTTGAGGGAATAGCCTAACTGTTTAAACATTTGTATCTCTCTCTCTCTCTCCCCTCTCTCTCTCTCCTCTTCTCTCTTCTTTCTCTTCTCCCTCTTCTCTCTCTCTTCTCTCTCTCTCTCTCCCCCTCCTCTCTCTCTTTTCTCTCTCTCTTCAAGACATATCCGTGATGAAACAACGTTTGGCGTCAATACAAACTGTCAGAAAATAGCATTCACGGCGTTAGTTGCTCTGCCGGCCGAAGTTTTTTTGGGGCTAATGCAGTGATAAACAGTCAGGGGCCCCAAACCCTTTCCCCGTGGGGAAGAAGCCATGTCGTCTCCCATCCTCTTCTCTCTCGGCCGCCGTCCAAGCAAGATAAGTTTGTGCCTGTCTGCCTTCTCTTTCCCGTTGTTTTAAAGATAGCTTTGTTTTTGTTCTTTGTTTTTTGTTGGGCTTGCGCGCCACCCTTTCTTCTTAAACCCGGGGGGCTTTTGGTTTGGTGTGCTTTATTATTTTTTTAAACCACGCCACCTCGCCTTTTGCCGTCTCGGCCTCGCGACCTCGCCTTCCGCTCTTTTCGATTTCAAAAGTGGGAAAATCCATCGCCGGGTTTCACCCTTTCCCCCCAGTTTTGGCCTTTAGGCCCCTTGTTCAAACGAACTCTGCCCTTTCTCCTTCCTTTCGGACTCCCTTTTGCCTACTGCACTCGTCCACTCGGTTTCCATTTCTTCCCCGGGTCGTTCCCCTTTTTGTTTCGCCGGCCAAAACCGCGTCACTTCGATGACCTTTCCCTCGTTTAAAACACAATCCTTTACTTTTACTCATTTCAGTGTCTCTCCCGGGTTGGTTGAGCCTTTATCCCTCGACCCCACTCTTTTTTCCCCCTTTGCGATCGGCTTTCCGTTTTTGTTCCCCCACCCCAGTGCCCAACTGGTAAAGGGACACTAAGGGCTCGGGCGCTCCATCTTCGGCAGTCGCTCTCTACCTGGGGGGGGCCGCTTTTGTCGTTTCCCACGGGACAAAACCGCCAGCACACGTGACGTAGACGGTGAAAGGGGAGGTTCCGCGCGGGGGCGCGGACCATCTTTCCGATTCCCCTCTACCCGACCGGCGGATAACGATCGTCCGATCAAACCCAACAGTCAGCCCCAGTGGATGGACAATCGGCAGTCTTTGCCGACGTTTTTCATTTGCTTCTTTCCAACCCCAAACCCAAGGAAAGGCTCCCATGAAAGGGGCCCTGCCCGTCTAAATCCCCCCTTTTCCCCGAGGTTCGCCGGTTCGACTTCGACCTCGAAAGGAGACCCTTTCCTATCATGCCCTCCGGCGTCACCCCCCCCAGGGGACCCTTCCGGACCCGGCCCGGACGGGTGGCGATCGCGGACGGATCACCGCACTCACCGCTATTGAGACTCGTACTAGCACTCCCCCACTAACGCCCCCAGTCTCATCACGCTCTCCCCAACCGTGCCGGGGTTCAGCCAGCCCCGGACACGAGGGCGTCAAACCCCATGGGGGACTTGGCCATCTTTTGGTGGAACCCCCCCCCTGACCACAATCCCGGGTAGGTACGCAGGCATCGACAGCTCGGTCTGCGGGCCCACCCCCGCGGTCAAACACCCCGATCATCGTCCAATCTCCCCTGGGGACGGGACTTTGGGGGGTTTTCTTCCCCCCCATTGGGAAACGTCCGTGGCCCCTTCCCTCCGGGGGGGGGTTCGACCAGGGGGGCCCAGGGGTAACCTTTCGTCCCTTGAGTTTACGCGTGTCTAGCCATCCCTTCCCCTCCCACACGCCAGGAGGTCGGCGATCTTTACAATCCCGCCCCCTCTCCCACGCAGGGGGCCGCGTGGCCCCCCACCCGGGATGCAGGAGGCAGTGTCCCCCTGGGTGGCAAGGTTTCCCCGGGGCCCCGAGGAGACCGCCTCTGGGCCCCCACACCCCCCTTTCTCCCCGGGGGACCGGGGTTTTCCCCGAGAGGAATCAGTGGCTTAGCTCTGCTCCCCCCTGCTCCTCTTTGGTCCTGGGGGCTCCCCCTCCCGAGCTGGACGCCTGGGCCCCCATTCCTCTCGGGCGTTGTCCAATCGGCGTCCCCTAGTTTTCACGCCGATTACGGAACCACCGGGGAGCCGTCCCTTTCCCCTTTCCCAACGGTTCACAATCCACGCACCCCTGACCGGGCCTTCCGAAGGTGGACCTAACTTCCCCTTCACGAACTTACTGACCCACAAGGAGGAGGGGTTTTGAGGTTTTTCCTCCCCGCTGGGGATTTCCTTTTTTGGAGAGCTGGCGCCCTGATTTTTGGGTGGGGAAACCCCCTCCCTCTAACAACATCTTGCCCTTTCCCCCTTTTTCATGGGTCACCCCCTCCCCAGCGTCACGGCCAGGATAGCCGCCCCCCAGACCTCACCCCTTTTGTTGGACAGATCGCCTCTTCGCGGGGTGACATGCTTTTCCCCCCCGGGGATTGATTTTTCTTATCCCCCCCCAACGCGGCCTCAGTAGGGTACCTAAAGGACTGCTCAGGCCCCCTCATGTTTTTCTCTCTTTTTTGCCAACCCGGCCACCAGGGGATTTTCCATTTCCCGGCTGACCTCGGCTCACTCCAAACCCCCCCCCCTCCCCCCAAACCACCTCTCTTTCTATCAAAAACCTGATAAGGGGGGACAGAATCGCCGGGGTGGCATTCTGCACCCACGCGGGGGTGCCTCATTGACATGTTCCTACAGCGAGTGGGAACTTGGCCCCAAAAAAGGGGGGCATTTTTCTCAGCGTCTCAGACCCCCGGGCGACCCTGAGGAGGCCCCAGCCTGTTTTTATGACCCCCTTTTGCGTTTTTGTTTAAAAAGATAGCGCACCACCTTGGGTGCGGCGGACAGCGAGCCCGGATCCCCTTTAAAATGCCTTTTGGCATGGAGATGCCTTGCTTCACGGCCCCCTCCCCAGGCAAGGGGGCCCCTTTCGCTGCATTCCGGGGGAGGGGCAGTCCTTTTCGGCGACTATTCCTCTGCGGTCTTTCCCGCCTCGAGGAGCGCAAACGGCGCTTCTTTTGGCCACAACCCCCGTCAGCATCGCCCTTTTTAGACCCTTCTTTCATCACCCTACCCCCAGGGAACCCCCCCTCCCCCCGCAGGTCCTCAAGGCCCGCCAAACCCCCCCCCCCCCCCCCCCCCCAAACCGAAAAAAAACCAACAGTTTTTTGGGTTTGGCCAACAGGCCCGGCCCCCCCGGGGGTGACTGCGACCACCTTCCAGGGGGGGGAAAGTCAGTCTTCCCCACACACCCCCGGCCCCTCTGCCCCCCCGGCAGGCAGTTTGCCCGGGGTGCCCCCCAGGGGGGGCGCATGGGTCTCAACCCCCGGGGGGTTTCTGTTCTGCAGGGGGGTTCCGTCACCCGGGACCAAAAGCCCTCCCCTCGTCCTCCCCCCCTCCTTAACCGGGGATCCACCCCCCGCTGGGGGAGGCCCTTCCCTGGAAATCGAGGAGCTTCCCGGGAAGGGGGGCCCTCACCGAGGACCCACCCCAACCCCGGGTTTTACTCTGCTCTTTTTGGGCCCAAAGCTGGGGGGCTGGAGGCCCATCCTCGACCTTTCCCCCCCAAAAGATTCCCCGGCCAACCAGATTAAGATGGAGACCCCCGGGCCCGACAGGGGGCTCCATCCACCTTTGGACTGGGCCCCTCTTAGATCTGAAAAAAAGTTTTCTTTAGATCCTCATCCACCCCTCCCCCAGAGTCCTTCGTTTTCGTCTGGGGGGCCCGGGGGTTTCAATTCAAGGCCCCCCCCCTTTTGGGCTCTCCCGGCTCCCTTCCCCTTCACAAAGGGAGTCAAGGAGATGGCCCCCCTTGCCAGACAGGAGGGCATTCGCCTCCTTGTTACCTCGGCGTGGGTGTCTTGGGTCCCCCTCAGGCCCTACCCCTCCCACACCCCCAAGCACTCATCTTTGCTCCTCTCTGGGGTTCGCACCAACCCCTAAAATGCGAGCTCTCGCCCCGTCAGCAATTCACCTTCTGGGATGAGCTTCACACACCCCCATGGTAGTCTCCCCGACCCGGAGGGTCCGTCGCTATTAAATCTCATTTTTCCCCCTTGCCTCTCCCCCTCACTTTGGCAAGGGCACTTTTCCCCCCCCCTGGGGGTGATGGAGTCCCGTCTCCTCTCATTCCCCTAGGGGGTTCCAAAAACGACAGTTCAAGGGGAGTTCCGCCGTCGTTGGGCCAGACCAAAGACGTGGAAACCCGCCCCCCCCCTAGGGCCTTTGGTTCGTTTGGGCCCGGAGGGGGGCTGCCCTCCACCCTGGCCCCCGGAGTTCCCTCTCCCCCCCCATCCCGGCCCCCCGGAACTTTTAAAGGCGCCCAAACCCGGGTGGGGGGCCCATCTGGAGAGCGTCACGCCCCGGGGTTTGGGTCCCCTGACTGCTCGCTTCACTCAAAATCTTGGAATGGAGGCGGTCGGGTTGCCCTCCTCCCTTCCAGTCCATAGTCGCCCACCGATTTGTTCTCCTTTTCACGGACAACACTTTTGGAAACTTTTTTCATCAAAAAAGGGGGGGGGGGGGGGGGGACATCCATCGGCCTCTCCTCCCTACAAAGGCCCTCCTCCCCTGGTGTCACCCGCAGGGGGTCACCCTTCGCGCGAGACACATAGCAGGGACTCACAAAAACCTGGCAGACTCTCTCAGCCGATCCAAGTTGTCCCCCACCGGGAAAGGACCCTCAGGGCTTCCCCTTTTAAGTGTGGGGAAAATTGGTTCAGCCAATGATCGACCTGTTTTCCCCCACGGTTCAACCATCGTCTGCCGGGGATTTGGGGCCCCCCTCCGGGCCCCCAGGCTTACGCCATGACCCCCTGTCCCTTCCCCGGTCCGGCCTCCCGCTTACCCTTTCCCCCCCTTCCCCATCCCCCCACAAAGGGGACAGGAAGGCGAGCTCAGAGACCCCGGCTCTTTTTAAAAGCCCCCGGGGGCCCCCTCGTCCGGGTTCCGGACCCAAGTCCCCCACCCGAACCCCCCCTTCCCGTTGAACACCAGGGGGGGACATCCCAGGCAACCCCGTTCGGGCCTCCCCCACGCCAATCCCAGATTCTTTACCTCCACGCCCGGGTTCGTTTTCAGCCCGGGTCGGAACATCCAATCCTCCTTCGAAGGGGCGGTCCCGTTTCCCTCCTCAATCCCCCTCCATCGCCGGGCCCCTCAGGAAATCCCAGACCCGCCATGTTCTCTCGCAGAGCTACACAGAGTCCTTTCGATTGCAGATGGAGGAAATGGGTCTCTGGTGCAAAGACAAATTTTGTCCCTCACAATCCCCCACCAAAATCCAAAAGGAAATTTTCCTGTCCCCCCCTTAAACCCCTTGCTAGCTCATCCGGGGGTAAAGGGCGGGCCCTCTGCAGACCATCCCCCAAAAAGGGGGACCTTCCCTTTTGAAAATTTCCTTTCAGAGGGTCTCCCGAGGGGCTTTCCCTTTGGAGGCCCCCAAACCCTAGCGTGTTCCCCTTTGGACCTCTTCACTGTTCTTGACGTCCCCAAATTTAAAACCCCCCCTTTTAGCCTTTGCCCCCCATTCCCTTTCACTTCTGTCTAGAGATACCCTTTTTTTCCTCGCCCTCGCTTTCCCCCGCGGCGAGGGGAGATCCTGCCCTTAGCGGGACCCCCAAGGGAATTGCCTTCCCAAGACGGCTCCGTCTCTCTTAATTCCCTTCCCCAGTTCCCAGCTAAAAAACCAGGGCCCCCCAGTCCCCCCTTACCTCGTCCACCGCCCGCGGCGGATACACTAGGGGGACCCTTTCGGACATAGCCCCTTTTCCCCCCTCGATGTCTAAACACTCGGGCGCCGGCCCCGGCGGTTTTACAAAAAGTTTCTTTTTTCCCTCAACCCCCGTAACCGAAAGAATCTCAGCTGGCACTGTTCTAGGGGGCCTCCAAGACGGTCAAACTGCCCTTTTTCCCGGCCCCGGGGCCCCCCGTTTGTCCCCCCGGCCATGAGGTCAGAGCGGGCCACTTCGGAGCTTCCCCCTTGTTCCCCGCGCCACCCCGGAGGCAGCCTTTTGGCGTTCGGAAATCCTTCATAAAATTTTTTTGAGGGGTCCGATGACCGGGCTGTGGTTTTAATGGGATTCCTTTTTTGGCGGCTAATGCATCCATATCGGGTAAACCCCCCGGGAAACCACTAGGGGGATCGCCCTCCTCCTTTTCTATGAAATTTGTATTGTCGACATGGACAGTATATGACGCCAAAGGGGAGTTTGTATTTTTCCCCGTTTGGTATATACTTTTCCATGCGACTCTAATGCCCCCCCTGCCTTCCCCCACTAGCGCCAAGGCTGGGTTCTTGCGCGAAAGGCCCCCGATGAAGAGGTATGGGAGACTGCATGGCTTCTTCCGACGGCGGAAGTGGGTTGGGGACCACGTATGTTTATCCTGCATTAGCCCCACAAAAACTTCGGCGGCAAGCAATAACTGCCCGGGAAAGCCCATTGTCTGACATGGTAAATATATAGCCCAAAAAGGGAGTATAAACCCAAAACCCCCCTTTTGGCAACCCGCAAAAAGATGTGAGAAAATCGGGTTAGAACATACGTGACAGCAGAGATGTACTACAACCACAAATACCCTATTTCAGTGTACCACGACTATGCGCACGTACCCGAGGATCATGACTGTTGTTTCCCAAAAACCCTCAAAAATCTTCACACAGAAAAAAAATGACAGACCCCCCACCCCCCCCCCCCCACGCCCCTCAAAAAAAACAGACAAATATGGCCCTGGTGCCAAAAATGTGGGCATCAATGAAGTCTGTTCAAGAAAATGTAAGGTTATTTGTTAACAGTTTGCAAATTTTTGTCTTATTTTTTCTTCTTGTTGTTGCCGCTGCTGCTGTCGTCTCTCTCTCTCTCTCTCTCTCTCTCTCTCTCTCTCTCTCTCTCTCTCTCTCTCCTCTCTCTCTCTCTCTCTCTCTCTCTCTCTCTCTCTCTCTCTCTCTCATTACAACCATACGTTTCTGTTTATGAAATGTCCAGTCACTTTCGTGTATTAAGCCCTGCCCTACCTTCACTACACTCACACAGAACAGAGGAGTGCTTGCACTGTGAGTCATAACAACGAGGGAGAGAGTTAATCAACAGACAGATTGGTATTCGGCAAGCTAGATCAGTTGTGTTACAACTGTACCTTGTGATATCGAACGGCTATTTCAGCAGTTGTATTGCCACCAAAGGAAGAAATGTAACAAAGCTGTTCAAAAGTAGTAACGACAGTCACAAAGACTACTATTAAAAACAATACATTACACCATGAGTAACTTCGCCGCACACTCACTATTGACATGAGTCAAACCCATATTCACACTTGTCTCTCTCCCATCTCCCCCGTCACGGAATGTCTCTTTCCTCTGTCTATTCAGCTGCCATCAAACACAGTAACCTTTTTTACAGAGATCCGTGTTATGCTGATTATCAGTCTTCAAACTTCAGAAAATGAAGGCGACATCCAATTGTTAGGTTGGTCAAAATGTCAAAAGAAACGTTTTATCACCTCAAAACAACATTTTTTATCGTACTTTTTTTCATTTCAGCGGTTCTTTTATGATTAGGTGGAGGAAATCAATGCACGCTGGGAGGTGATATCAGTTCAGGGAGCGTGTGTATGTGCGGACATTTCATTGCCAAACATATATGCCAGATTGTGTCCAGGGTACAGTCAATTTGCTTTGTTAAAAAAACTAAAAAGTTTCACAGATTATAACGACAACTATTGGAAGCAGGAATCCCCATAGTGCCTCTCCCCCTCTCAGCCAACGAGCAGCATTAAAGGCAGAACGGGTCGTCTATTCAGCACTGATGGTATCTGTAATGCACTTGCACAGCCCCATTAAAAAGTGTTAGTAGTTTACTGTTTCGATGGTTTATAACAATCGACGATGGGTTGAGGGAAACATATGACAAATTGAGACAAAACGTCCACTGAAGTGGCTGGCAAATGCCACCCTATGATCGGGGGCATTGGCTGAATTGTCTTGGGATGCTGGCGAAGGCAGCAGCAGACTTACATGAAGTCTACTAAGAGGTCACAGTATTTTGCAATAACTGTTTCGATTTTATGGTCAATGACTGGGTTCTTTATAATTACGATGGCATTGCAAAAGCCTCATCACTGTTCCAGCCTAGGGAAGGGGGGTACCTGTTTTCCCTAAAAATAAGCTCTGTCGGCTGTAATATCCAATGTCGTTGTCATTCTTCCAGCGTTCATAAAAAATAATCAAAAAGTTCATCACATAATAATAACTGATCAGTTTGCAAAGTGTGTGTGTGTGTGTGTGTGTGTGTGTGGTGTGTATGTGTGTGTGTGGTGTGTGTGTGTGTGTGTGTGTGTGTGTGTGGTGTACCTGATACATCTACACAGCAACACCGACTGGAGAAATGAACAAATACAAACTAACATGTACCTAGGACAGGAATTGTCTTTTCGACCTTGAATTTAGTCAAACACGCATCCGGACGAAGAGAAGAAGTGCAGATAACCTCAGCGTGATGGTATGAAATGGCATCTTAATAACTGAGGCAGACAACAGTAACAAGTCAATAGTCAACACGTAGGCTGACTTTCGCTTTCCCAAGGTGGGAAATAAATGCACACCCATTTACTCCAAACGATTGCTGCATGATTGAAGAATAAGATCGATAGAAAAAATTAATCCAAAAAAAAAAAGTTACTTACTCTATTGTTCCAGGATCGCTGATGCTTTCCTCATTCTTATTATTTTTCCCAAATTTATGAACATCTGTAATTGAATTTTGAAAGTTTCATGTAATAAAACCACCAGCAGCAGGAACTTTGCAAATAGTTAGGAATATGTTTTTCTTCTTTAAAATGCCCTATACAAACTGGTATTTACAGGGAAGGGAAAACCAGGCAGGCAGGGGTGGGTGGGATGGGTGTGCAGATGGAAAAGGTGGAGTTCGAGAGAAACAAACAACAGACATTCACATTTTATACATGGTTTATGTTTGAAATAAAACCCTTTTTACAACGATTTTCCCGGACATAAAGACAGTGATCTCCCTTTCTATTGTGACAGGATCAATATTCATAAATTGTGAACGTGTTAATCCCTCGCTGCCATGAAAGAGTTTTCTGATTAATTTATTTAAGTTGTTTATAGCTGAACCGACTGGAAATGCCATGGGAGGATCTCTGGTACAGACGATTCAAGTGCGAATGGATGGGATATACCGTTTACAAAAGAAAAAAAGAATCTCTATCATTTTTTGTCTTTATTTCCTTTTATAATTATCCTGCTGTCTTCTGATTGAAATTAATTTCTACGATTTCCAGCATTTTCCCGCTTCTGTATCATCTTCATGCTATGAAAAAGGTCTCTCTCTTTTCTACCTCTCTCTCTCTCTCTCTCCCCCCCCCCCCCCCCCCCCCCCCCCCCTCTCTCTCTCTCCCTCTCTCTTCTTTCCCCGCTCGTTTCCCCCCCTCTCTCTCTCCCCTCTCTCTCTCTCTCTCTCTCTCTCTCTCTCTCTTCTCTCTCTTTTCTCTCTCTTTTCTCTCTCTCTCGCCATGAAAATAAACAAGTGAACAAAAGCCGAAGAGTGTTAACACATTTACTTAGCTCCAACTGGTCTAGTATCCCAAATTTGGGGTTTTCCCGTGTCCCTTTGGGGACATTCGGAGTCCTCTGCAAGAGACAAAGTAAACAAAGACATTTTATGAAACAAACCATGTGATATTCGATACATTTTTATAAAAGAGACCATTGATATTCGATACAAAAACCCCCTTGATATTAGATCACTTTCTTCCTGTGTAGGCGAAATTCCCTTATTCATTTTCAAAAATTATTATCCCTCGCTCTTTCGATGTTTTATAACAAGCCGTAGGTTTTCAGCAGAGTTTTAATTTTTTTTTGTCATTCCGAGAACTAGGCACGATTAAGAGAATTTTCTGACCTAAAAAAAGAAACAACACAAGACAAAACAAGAACAAAATTTAATCAAAATCGAGCAAAAAAGACACTAACTGCTAAACAAATGTACAAACAAAAACAAAGCAAAACAAAGAAACCAAAAACCAACCAAACAAATTAACTTCAAAAAAAAAAATAAAAACAATTTTCGATAATATGTTCTGGAAGTCTCTCAAATTCATTTTGACTCGATTAAGTTAAAGCTTTAGATTTGAGATTCATTTTTTTTCATCAATTTTTATTGCATCATTTGATTTTAAAAAAAAACAACAAAACTTTACGGCAGTTGTAGCCTACTTACCTATTATTGTCAGAAACGAAGAAGGTTGTCTGACCTCTCTCTCTTTTCTCTCTCTCTCTCTCTCTCTCTCCTCTCTCTCTCTCTCTTCTCTCTCTCTCTCTCTCTCTCTCTCTCTCTCTCTCTTTTCCTCACACACACACAGAACACAGACACACACACACACACACACAAAACACACACCACACACACACACACCACACACAACACACTTTGTTCCTCAGCTAAAACTCCTTAGTTCGTCACTGGTGATTTTTTTCCACTGTGAACGTCTTGATCCCAGTATTGGGTAAGTCACATTCACAACATCTGTGAAGGGTATCTTTATTTTAACGCCATCGATTCACAGTAAATTGTTGCACTATTCCACAGAAAGTATGTGTGCACTATTCCACAGTAAATATATGTGAAACTATTCCACAGTAAATATATGTGCACTATTCCACGTAAATGTATGTGCACTATTCCACAGTAAATGTATGTGCACTATTCCACAGTAAATATGTGTGCACTATTCCACAGTAAATATGTGTGCACTATTCCACGGTAAATATGTGTGCACTATTCCACAGTAAATATGTGTGCACGATACCACAGTAAAAAATATGTGCACTATTCCACAGTAAATATATGTGCCTATTCCCAGTAAATATATGTGCACTATTCACAGAAAATTATGTGCATTTATTCCACATTTAAATAAAATCTGCACTTTCCACAGTAAATGTATGTGCACTATTCCACGTAAATTTTGTGTGCACTATTCCACAGTAAATATGTGTGCACGGATACCACAGTAAATATATGTGCACTATTCCACAGTAAATTTTATGTGCACTATTCCACATTTAAATATATGTGCACTATTCCACAGTAATATATGTGCACTATTCCACAGTAAATTTATGTGCACTATTCCACAGTAAATATATGTGCACTATTCCACAGTAAATATATGTGCACTAACAGGTGAAGTGGTGCACGTATGGCACGTAAAGTGTCCCTGGACTGTTTTAAATCTACCTCTGCAAAAAACGTACAAACGTCGCGCTGTCAAGATTCCTGTCTTACCTGTTTTGAAATTGTGGGGAATCCAGACCGTATCTCCCCATCAATACAGGTATGGTCGGAAGCCATATTGAGTAGTTAGACTTCATGGCGGGTTTTACTTTTTAAATTTGCAAACAACCCAACGCATGAGTTAACCAACTCCCTGAGCGAAGTCCTGTTCAACAAACATATACGTTCCCTTTGGTTTCTCCCTTTTATTTTGGTGTTTTGATTTGTCGTTGTTTGTTTGTTTCTTTCTTTTTTTTTTTAACAGATCTTTGGGAAAAAAAGCAATGAGGGGCAGATTTACATTTGAAATGAGTTGCGTATACAATCAAATAAAGTGTTACCCTTCAGTTCAGAAATCGGTCATGTACCAAAAATCTCACATTTCACATTATTTTCTACTTTACCCTTTTTTTTCCATTTTCAAGCGAATCAGTTGTTCCTTTGTGGTGCCGTTCGAGGTATCACATGTCATTTTTTTCAAATCGTCTCCTCAGTATTTAAACCATTATTACTCTATTCCTGAATGTCCTCGTTTTCAACATCACTATTACACTGTCCTTTTGCCCACTCATGAGATTATGAAGGAGCTATAATCCTGTCATAAGTAAACACCCGACTTCCTCCTTCACGTCCTCCGCCTTGTTGTCAATGTAGTTTTTCATGTCTTGTAGCTTGAACATATAATGCGTCATTGCGGCCTGCTATTCGAACGAGAGGGAGGAGAAGGGAAAACGGGTCTGTTGCAAGTTTGAAAAAAAAAGGCGCAAAAAAGATCGATGCGTTTCAATTGAAGTGCCAAAATGGAGATGTTTTTGATATCTTGGACCCTCTTGAATATAATCTTTTTCTGGACGAATGAAAGAACTGTAACTGGAAAAAACACACACGCTGCGTGAAAGTCTGAGTGATAAAAAAAGAAAAACATCGTTTGTTAACCCATTGTCAATACTGTACATACTGAATTTTCCACAGTAGCAAACCAAATATACAGACTTCACACGAACTTCTCCCCCAATCATTCTGTAAGTGCAGAACCCCCCACCCCCACCCCCACCCCCGCCGTTTCTCCCCCTTCTCTTTCCCTTCCTTTATTGTAATGAGGGTGCGGTGGGAAAAAAAAGTCGGAAAACAACCAGCCGCTTTGACAATTTGGTGCTGTGAACGCATCCCACAAAGGTGGTGCCAAGCGATAGGAAGGTAACAGAATTTTGATCCTGGTCGTTAGCGGCGTTTGACAGCACACAGTTTTCAGCATGCTGTGCACCCCGGGCCCTTTCAAGACAACACGCATAGGGCTCGTTAATACCCGCATACAAACACTTCCCTTTCCTCGTTTCTTTGATTCGTATGTCATTTCTTTCTTCTGTATTTTTTTGTCTTGCTTTCTTTTTTTCTCATTCTGGGTTTACTTGTTGTTTTTTGGAAGAGCATTTCTCATTTTCACTTTATTTTTTTTTCCCACTTTTTAAGCGAACCAGATGATTCTTGCAGGGACTGCTTTCGAGGTCCCAGATGTCTTTTTCAAAAACAGTTTTAATCAGTTTTTTTAAAAATTT
>CM031601.1:15025669-15038087 GCA_018398815.1 Conus ventricosus
ATTCAGGCCGCAATTTCACACACACACACACACACACACACACCACAACCACACACACAACACACACACACACACACACACGAAATGCATGCAAGCACGCACGTGCACACATACACACACACACACACACACACACACCACACACACACACACACACACACACACACACACACACACACTCACTCACACACACTCACACGCACGCACACACACACACATACACACACACACACACACACACACACACACACACACACACACACACACACACACACACACACACACACACACACACATGTGCTCGCGCACGTGCGCGCGAGCCTTTTAACACTATTCACAGGAACAACTTAATTCAAATCAATGCTGTGACAATAGTTGCGATGCCATCCTGCACAGTTCAAGAGCATAGGCATTTACAACATTTCCATCAGGAGCCGGATGATTAGACCTTTGACCCGGTATATTTTGTGGGTATGTTGGGTTTTGGAGGGGAGCGGAATGTTCATTAGAATAATCACGTTGGTGACTTAAATGGCTAGATGGAGGTGGGATTCGCTCTGCTCTGTTTACAATACTGGGGAGGGGTCTTTTTGGAAGAAAGGGGTCTGCAGAACAAGGATCCCTCGGAGTTGGACGGGGATTCAAAGATGGATAGTGAAAAAGAGATGAAGGATTTGGGTGATTTGGGGGGTAACGTGCGGTATTCCTTTGGGAATTGCAATGGAGGGAATTGGCTTGAGAAGCATCATTACTGTCAGAGAGAGAGAGAGAGAGAGAGAGAGAGAGAGAGAGAAGAGAGAGAGGAGAGAGAGAGAGAGAGAGAGAGAGAGCTGCAGCGCAGTAGTAGCGGCTGTGGCAACAACATTTAGACAAGGGGGAAAATAAAACACAAAAATACGTTAGCAATCACAAATCAAACTTGACTCTTCCTTGAATATCCATACGTTGATGTCATGTTGTCGACACCAATATTAATGTTTGTCTCATTTGATGGGGTGGGGGTGGGGGGTGGTGGTGGTTCTGCTTACTGTCTTTGATGCCGTGACGTTTTTGATGGGTTGGAAACAACTCATAGTTACCCTTGATGAACATACAAACATTCACCGCAACAGCACGTGCCATACGGCTAACAATAGTGGATTGAACGTACATGGATTGATATCACTGCTGTCACAATTTATGTGACCCCGATTTTCTCACTCTCTTTTCCAGTATTGCCAAACAAGAGAGAGAGAGAGAGAGAGAGAGAGAGAGAGAGAGAGAGAGAGAGAGAGAGAGAGAGAGAGAGAGAGAGAGAGAGAGGAGAGAGAGAGAGAGAGAGATTTGAAGAAAACAATCCCAAGCTTAACCCACCGGACATCATATACCAAACATGACGATAGAACAGTGAAAAATAATGACAGTCTGTGAAGGGCTGACATAGTCTCTGTGCCTTCCACAGAAGTCCTGACGCCAATTCTAACTACTTCTCAGCCTGACCCATTGCGCCACTTAGTCCCATTCTCTGACCTTTGATACATAAACTACTCTGACCTATTTACTAGTTCGAAACGACTTCTGAGTTACGACCTGGGCTTCTCCTCTTTCTAGACTATAAATAAGCCGTATGCTGTCTTCGCCAGTAGCCAACGGTCATTTTACCGATGTAATAAACAATACAGAGTGGCTATGAGCTTCTGAAATGACCTGAAGCCGCGTTTTTTAGTGGATTGTCTGTCTCAATTCCCACGCGTTTCACATCTCTAATTGGTTTCATATCGTTGTTTTGTTGAAACTGTATTAGGCTAAACTTTTTATGGGACTGTGCAATGTTGATAAAAGTACCATTTGTGCTGGGGAAAAGTATAAAACAGCGTCAGTATGCTCTGGCTCAGGACAGGCAGAGATGTTATCGAAGACTCTAGCTCTCGCATCACTGTCTTCAAAACCACTGTTCTTTTTTTTGTAGAGTGCAAAGCAAAAAAAAAATAAACAAAAACACAGTTCCTCGCGCGCTTCCTAGCGCAATGTCTGATATTGAAGAATAGCCGCCACGTAGTAGACACGTCTAAATTACTGCCAGCGTACTTTGGTATCCTCCATTCGATAAATGCCGCTAAAAAGAGAAAAAAGTACGTTTTGCTTTGAGGAGATGCACTCGAATTTTTGTTCTTTTAGTTTGATGTCATTGAACCCAACATGATAATTCGAAAACCGCCATATTACCTGAGGTGTTTAGATGTTGACGGATTATTTATATCCTTATATGGCCTCTGTGTTACACATTTTTTGGGGGTTAGATAGTGAGATAGGTGGTGGGCCACATGGAGGTAAAGGTAAGAACCTGTAGGCTTGTGTGTGCAATCAGGGTAAGAGGAATACTTTGTTTGAGGATTTGTCTCCTATATTTAGTTCAAATTGGAGTGACTGGTGGCGGCGAACGAGCAAAATTAGGATAGAGTTGTTTAGAACTTACCGCAATGACATTACAAACAAAGCACAGACAAGGACACGATGATTTCAACATTGGGTTCTTTAGCGAAAAAATAAATACATTTAAACTTGTGGGACAGTACGAACAAGAAACGAAAAAAGAAGAAGAAAATGACTTATCCGTTTTTCCATGTGGTCGGTGGGCGGGGAAAATGACATGGGGCCAGGGGGATTATGGGAGTGGTAAACGGGGGGGGGGGGGGGGGGTTGCGAGGGGGAGGTGTGTGTGTGTGATATGAGTAGGGTTGTGTGTTCTAGTTTATTGGGATGGTGTGGTATCTTTGTGGATGTAGTGGTAGTGGTGGATTGATAGTAATGGAAAGGGGAAAAGAAGGGGGGTGGGGGGGAGAGAGAAAATGAGGGGAGGAAAAAAAAACAAACCAAAAAAAAAAAACGGATTTAAGGGTAAGGATAACAAAATTAAGATTAAATAGATGGAGGGTTGCTGTAACTACTGTATGAAAAAAAAAGAGAGTGAGGGGATGTGGTGGTGGTGTATGTATGTGTGAGTGTATGTGTTGGTGTGTTGGTAGGGGATATTGCAATGAAGTGGAAGTGGTGGGTACGTGGGTGGTTATTGTTGGATGTAGATGCTTGGGGGTGTAGTGATGCCAGTTTGGCAATGAGATGGGATGCTTGAGTTGTGCGTTCAAGCTGTCATCTGAGACTGCAGAGTGCAGGATTTGAAGAGTGACAGGACGTTGAGTGAGCTTTGAACGCACATCAAGAATATTCTTGCCAAAACTGGGACATACAACCAAGGCATCTACCTCAACAATAAAAAACACACCATACCACACTTCCACATCAGTTGGCCAATATTCTACCAACACACATACCACAAATACTACACCACCACAATCCTCATCACTTATTACAGTAGTTACAGCACCTATTCTTCTTTAATTTATTTTGTTTTGTATCTTCCCTTTAAATCGTGGTTAATTTTGATTTTTTTTTTTCACCCTCAGTTTCTCTCCCCCCCCCCCTTTTTTCCCTTACCATTTCTATCAATACACCATACACTCCATAAACTATACCACACCATCAATAAATAGAACAAACCATATCATATCCAACACACACAACCTCCCGACGCAACCCCCCCCCCCCCCCCCCCCCCCCCTCGTTTCCTCTCCATAATCCCTGGACCCATGTCCATTGCCCCCGAACACATGGAGAAACGGAATAATTCATTTTCCTTTCTTCTTTTTTGTTCTTTGTTCGTATGTCACATGTTTTTAAATGTGATTTATTTTTTCGCCCCGGAAGAAGACCAAGTGGTTGAATGCATCGTGTCTTGTCATTGTGCTTTGTTTGGTCATGTCATTTGGCGGTAAGTTCTAAAAAACTCTATTCCTAATTTTCCTATATTTATGATGAGGTGTGGAGCAGTCATGTTCTAATGCGATCATTTTCGTGTTATCAATAATCCATGTTATTATCGTACTTTGGGCAACACTCTCACATTTATCTTAACTCAATGACAACTGGATCTAAAGATTCGTCTTTGCATTTAGAGAGAAACGGCATAATATTCAATGCTCTCTTCACTTTTTTTTTTAATAAACCAAGGAAACGGAATGGTAGAAGTAAACGATCATATGTTTTCTGGGCATAATGATAAAAAAACAATGTTCCGGGCTGCTCACGTCAAATCTTATGCAAACGGTTATTTAAAGCAAAGGGACAGTTATGCAGAATTAAACATTTCTTTAGAAATTTCATTTCAGAGTTTTTGTTTGTTTGCATTGAATGTTTACTATTTACTGATATAAATCTCTTCAAACCAATCGCTTATTCCTCAGTGTTTGACTCAACAAGCGAGATTAGTCATCTTTCAAACCTGCAGCAAAGGCCCGCCTTCTTCCTTCTTCTTCTTGGTTATCTGCCCGACTTATCGAGTTGACAGATTGCTGCATCACAAGGGGGTTCGGTTTGTGTTGGAAGTATTGGTCAGTTTATGCAGCAGTGCTCACTACCTAACTGATGGACATGGGCAGGGGAAGTGGGGGGCACCACACTCACCAATTTCAGGCCTCTAACCATACTTTGGTAGGGCCTACTTTGGAGTGGGTGGGGAGGGTTTGTACTCTAGGCATGGGGTGGGAGGGGATGGTTCGGGAGAAGGGGGTGGGGAGTGATGTGTGTGTGTGTGGGGGGGGTGGGGGGGGGGGGGAGTGCGGGTACGTGGGGGGGGGGGGGGCATGTCAGAGGTTGGATGAAAGGCCACACGCGGCTGATTTAATTGCCTCAGGTGGGAGCATATTAACTCCCTGGTGGTGCGGGGAAAAAACGAAGGAGTTTTTTCTATAGTTCCTGTGTTGGATCAAAGGCATATGGTGTTCATGAAAGTGTCGAGTTGCGTATCCAAGGTTTTCAAGAGTCTTGGCGCATGATTGGTCTCGGACTGTGATGTCACCATGGTGGTATATGTACAGTGTTGTAGGCGGGAATCTTCTTCGCGATTTCCAGTGATGTCCCATTTCAGTTGATCAAGCTATTTCTCCCACGCTCGATGTTTGGCATGTGTAAGCGGGTTTTACTACCAGCGGGCAGCCCTCCTCTGGTATCTTTCGAGGGATGTATAGTATTGTCAGTGTGCGGTCCCAAATTTCGCAACACATATTCAGCTGGGTGGCATCATGTGTCTCTGTTTGCTTGGTTTTTGGTGGAGTGGTGAGTCCTTTAAGTTTCGTGGCAGGTAGCAAGTGGTCTTGTTTGGTTTCGTGCGACGTTGTTTGTGTGATTTTTTTCCAGCTGAGATCGGTGAGTGGTGACACCGAGGGGAACTTGGACTCGGCTGGATGACTTTAGTGGGTGGTCTCTCAGAGATATGTATATTGCCATCGTTGCCAATGTGTAGCGCCTTCAACTTGTCGGGGTGGTGGAAGGACAATCAGCCACTTTTTTCCAGTCAGCGAGTTTGTCCAGGTCTCTCTGCAGATACGTGCTGGTCGGGGCTCTGGTGATTGTTGATCTGTGGTGAAGGTGTCATCTGCAAAGAGCGTACGGTGGAGGTCAGGCCTTGGAGAGATATTATATAAAGCCCAGGAAGAGGCATGGGCCGAGGAGAGCATGGGGACTCCTGACCTTACAGGCACGGAGGTGGAGGTGGCCATCCAAAAAAACTGCTTGCTCCTGTCACTTAGGAGCTCTGGATCCAGTTGTTGATGTAGCGGTGATTCATAGTGCTGTAGTTGTGGGTCAGGATAGTGGGTGGGACACTTGTCAAAGGCTTCGCAAAGTCCTGACTAGATGTCTGTCTTGCTTGCCTTTCTCCCTGCAGTAGGTGATCTCATCCACAGGGCTAAAGAGGATGACACAGTGACGCTGCTTTCTAAAGCCATGATGTTCTGCAGAGGATGTTATTGTCTTGACGAAGTCCATGATGTTGTGGACATATGATATGCTCCAGCACTTTCAGGTAAGCTGGTCAGAGAGATGGGGCGGTTGTTTGCTGGTCTGTACGTTCGCTTTCTTGAAGATGGGCGTGTATGGGGCGGTCTCCAGTCCACGGAAACAATGCCAGAGTTGAGGGAGGATGGAAACAGCAGCGTGAGGGCGGGGTTGGGTTCGCTGGCGAGCTCCTTCAGGATTCGGTGGTGATTGCCGTCGGGGCCGGGGGCCTTCCTGGATTTAAGGTTCCTCAGCAGTCTTCTTGATCCATTTCCCGACAGTGATGGTGCTGCACGTTGGTCCGTTGGTATTTGGGCTGAGCCCTGTTGGCCTTCAAAGTCTTTCAGGAGTAAGGTGTGTCCTTTGCTGAAATGCCGACTGGGAAATTGGCAATTTAGGGATCAGCTGACCTTTGGCGTCCGTTAAAGGAGGCCATCACTTTCAGGGGAGAGACGTTGAAGATTCCGTCTTCTTGGCTTTACGTAGCCCAGAACGCCTGGAGATCTGCCACATCTTTTGTGCTGTCTCGAATGAGACGGTGTATGGATCCAGTAAATTTTCTGCGAAGTTGGGCGTGGACTGGACGCTTCAGCTGTTTATGTTACGGAAGGTGCCTGGGTCGCCAGACTCTTCCAGCTTGTAGCAGTTCTATAATTCTTGAGCTTTGCAGATTGGATTTTCATTTCATGTCGTGGTTTTCTTCATCAAGAGATATGTTTGAATGTCAATAAGGGACATGTTCTGGTCTAAAATAAGTTGAATTAAAAAGTATTACGTTGTTTTGGGGCTCTTCTCTGGGTCGCATTTCGATCATTAATAATGCCATCGAAGCTCGGTTGTTACAGAAGAAACAAGCAATGTAAATATTTTATTGCATCTGTTTTCTGTCTTTTCTGTTTTTGTTTGTTGTTTGTTACTTTTTCATGGTTGGCGCAGTGCAATTCAAATTACCCAAGGCCTTGTCCGAGGGTTTAGTTCACTTACTGTGCCTACACACATTCTTGTACTACACTATGTTAACAGACACATGACAAATTTTTTGTTTTTTTCCAAATAAATCTTAGCTGTTTATTTGCACTGCTGTTTTAAAAATAATTGCTATTATAATTCCACACGCTATGCCAGTGCATTGTAAATGTCAATGAAATGAACGATTGATAATCAATCATGCAGTTGTATATTGTGTGACAGCGTTATGCTCACTTTATCATAATGGGCTTTTGCAAGGGTGGAGGGATTGGGCCTGAAGGAAGACCAATAGGTCGAAACGCGTTGTTTTTGTAATGTAATTAGTTTGATGTTGTTCTGGAATTGCTGCTTCTGTTTTTTGTAGCATTCACTTCGCCCAGCTGTCTCCATTTTTTGAACATTGTTCTTCTTCATAATCATCGTCATCATCATATCTCAGCAGCAGCAGCCTAGCAACTGCAGCAGCAGCGCAGCAAAAAGCATCTTTTTCTTCTTCTTCTTCTTCTTTTTCTTCTCTTTTTCTTCTTCTTTTTTTTTCTTCAACTAATACCACCACCTTATCATCATTTCATATTCATCATCATCATTATCATCATCATCACTCATCATCATAGCTTTTTCATAATCGTGTCGGAGTTATACGGAAGTATTAGTTTTGCTAAGACGTATCGATTCGCTTCACGTATTTTAGATATCTGTGATGTTCGCATCCGACTTTGAGTCATGTTCCAATTGCAAGCGCGATTTCGTTCACTCATTAGATTGTTGGGTTGGGTTGCCTGGGAATCTTGGAGAAGATAGATAACCTGCTTCTCCATTGGACAATGCAACTTCTGTACAGTAGGCTAACAGTTAGAAGTTGTCGGTTGGAGAATCACAGGGACTTCGACTTGTAGACTGTGGCCGTGTATTGAGACGTCTGAGGGAAATGCGTTTTTGAGTTTATTTAACCAGGTAGTTGATGTTGGGGTTGACGTGGAATGACCGAGGTGTTTACATTTGTTTCGGTTGTTGTTTGCAGGCTTTTAGGGTTAGAAGGCGAGAGGACGGCCTGCTTGGCCTGCGTTGTCCTCATCGGTTCATATTATTTTTCCATTTTCTTTTAGGTGATAGAGAGAGCGACGGAGAAGAAGTAAGGGCTGTATGTTATTATAAAATGCGTAGTGGGTGTGGATACAGATTGTTATATATGAGTGTTTCATGGTAACTCAAAAGGGGTTTGGAGTTGTAAATTTGGGTGTGGGCATGGTCGGCTTTATTCTCGCTTCTCTGGGTCTTCCTTGGCTGGAATACATGAAAGTATCCTTCATTTTCATCGTTTTGTAAGAAGGCCTCTGGTTTTATTCTTTTCTTGGGTTTCTTTTGGCTGGACACTACAGGACGTATATTCATCTACATCGTTGAACTAACGTCGTCATTTCGTTCGTCTTAATTAGGTTATCTCTCTCAGCGTGGATTGTTGTATTAAGGACGGTGCCGAGTTGGAAAACCTTAGTTATTATTTATCCAAGCAGAGGAACTTTCTATATGGAACAAGTCGACACAAGGGAGTAGTTATTTCTAATATTTCACGTTCGTTTACGAAACTGTGATATACATGGACAGTGCGTCGATGCGATCAGCTGTTTTCTTCGGACGGTGTGCTGGTGTAAATAGTAGTGATATTGAACGAAGGTGCGTTGATGTAAACAACAGTGACTATTTTATTGTTTACATCGAAAAGACATCTGCGAACTGTACGTCAAGAAGCCACAAGAGGAGACAGGCTTGAAACGGAAGGCTGCTATCGTCATTAGTTTTGAAGCGTCGTAGCAACGGTACTCGACGAGTCGACAGTTAAGTGAACTTTTCTTTTTTGTTTACACCTCCACTACGACAACACACACGCATTTAGACTCTCAAAGCCTTGTACGTGGCGAGTGAACGCGCGAGAGAAAGAGTGAATGAAAGTAGTTATATTCATTTATTGTCTCGTTTTGTATTGTAACAACTTGTATTCGTTTTGCACATTCATCCCCATCATAATTATATCACAAACACATCACTCATCCACGTCCTTAATTTCATACCAATAAATTTATTTTAACATTTATCCATTGCTTTGGGTGTCTCCAAGCTGAGAGGAGAACGTTTGTGGGTGTACACCACATCACACCACCATCGCCACGCATCTCCACAAATTGTGCGACAATCATCATCATCATCATCATCATCATCTTCTTCTTCTTCTTTCTTGTGATCATAATCTTCATCACTATTGTTATTATCATTATTATTATTATTATTTTTACTATTGTTGTTGTTGCCATTATTATTACTATTATCATTATCATGATCGTTTTTAATGTTGTTGTTGTTGTTGTTGTTCTTCTTCTTCTTCTTCTTCTTCTCTTCTTCTTCTTCTCCTTCTTCTTCTTCTTCTTTATCATCATCTTCTTCTTCTTTTTCTTCTTCTTCTTTAAGATGACATGGAACAGTGGTCTATGCATTATTCTCTCTCTCTCTCTCTCTCTCTCTCTCTCTCTCTCTCTCTCCTCTCTCTCTCTCTCTCTCTCTCTCTCTCTCTCTCTCTCTTCCTGTGTCTGTTAGAATGTAAAACGGGTGACCACTCAGGGGAAAAAAAAAAAGTGAAGCATGACTCAGCCGACACTGGAAGATCTCAAAAGTCCTGACACTGTCTGTATAAGCCCTGTTCTTTCTGGAGATAACGAACTATCTTCATGCCAGGCCACTCGTCACTACCTGATAGTCTTTATAAGCCCTGTTGGTTTCAGAACGGAGTGACTGAGGGCGGAAAATGAAGCAAAGTTTAGGGGAAAAAAAAGAGGGCGTTAGTTACCGCCAAGGACACAGAGAAAGAAAATACAGGACAAAACACAATCACACACGTTTTGAAACTAACTTTACTCATACTGACTGGCACCCTTTGTTGTTTTGTATTTCACAGTCACGTCTTTGATGTGTGTGTGTGTGTGAACGCTGTAAGCCACTTCTCATTTTCATTGTCCCACATTTGCCGAATATTTGAAGATAACAGATTTCTCGTTCTTCGTTTTCACTGTCCTAAATGTTATTTGACTTTGCCTGAAGAAGACCCGAGAGGTGGAAATGCATTGTGCTTTATTTGTCTGTATCGTGGGCGGTAACTAGCCCCCTCTATTTCTATTTTTTATGTTTTTAACAAAAATATTTATAAGCCTTGTTCTTTCTGGCCACTCGTCACTACACATACGGAAGTGCCACTACCGGAAATCGCCATTACCGCCAGAACTGTCTACCTGCTGGTCGCCTTTTTTCCTTCCAAGAACGTGCACCTAACGCGCTTCACAAGGTCTGCAACGGAAGGGGATGGGTGGGTGGGGGCCGGAGACAAAGAGAGAGAGAGAGAGAGAGAGAGAGAGAGAGAGAGAGAGAGACAGAGACAGAGACAGAGATAGACAGAGAGAGATAGAATGAGAGAGAGACAGACAGAGAGCGAGACAGACAGACAGACAGACAGACAGACAGACCGATAGACGGAGACAGAGAAATAGAGACAGACAGAAAGAGAGAGATTGAGCGGGTGGTTGAATCAATCAACCAGTCAGTCGACTAGTCAGTCAGTCAGTCAATTAGTCAGTTAGACAGATGGTTGGTTGGTTGGTTAGTTAGTTAGTTAGTTAGTTAGTTAGTTAGTTAGTTAGTTAGTTAGTTAGTTAGCTAGTTGCTTGTTTCCTTTTTGGTTAGTTAGTTAGCTAGTTAGTTAGTTAGTTAGTTAGTTAGTTAGTTAGTTAGTTAGCTAGTTGCTTGTTTCCTTTTTGGTTAGTTAGTTAGCTAGTTAGTTAGTTAGTTAGTTAGTTAGTTAGTTAGTTAGTTAGCTAGTTGCTTGTTTCCTTTTTGGTTAGTTAGTTAGCTAGTTAGTTAGTTAGTTTGTTTGTTTGTTTCCTTGCTTGTTTGTTAGCCAGCTACTTAGTTTGCAGTTAGTCAGCTAGGCAGTCAGAAGGTTAGTCAGTTAGTTAGTTAGTTAAAGTTTGCACAGCGTCTAGGGCTGTTGGTCACTGAGGGGAATGGAGGGGGAACATAAAAAGGCCACGATTGAAACATTGACTGTACCTTTCCAAAGCGTTCGTGTTTACGGTATCACAAATATCATGTCTCACCAAAGAGAGAACAGCAGCAGAAGATAAGCTTGAGATTTAGAGAAAAAGAATCAAGAAAACAAACGAACAGACAAGCAAAGAAACAAACAAACAGACAAGCCAACAGACAGACAACCCTGTCTGGCAGTGCCTTGTCAGGCGTTCATTTAATCAGGGTTTTTTTTTATACAGACCTTTCCGACAGGATCATAGCTTTCATCTGATGGGACGCATCTCACTTCTGATGGGGTCAAAGTTCTCTTCGAATGAGGTCACACATCTGTTCCTGTAAGTTCACACCTGTATTCTACCATAGCCATACCGTTTCACTCTTCTGACAGGGTCACCGATCTCTTTCTGATGATGTCATGAATGTTTTATGATGGGGGGTTGTCTCTCCTGTGATCTCAGATCACAGATCTCTTCTGATGAGATGACATAATTCTTCTGGTGGGGTCAAAGGACCTCTTCTCATGGAGTCACATCTCTCTCCTCTCCTGGAATCACAGCTCTCTTCGGGTGGATTCCTTGCTCTCTTATCTCTCATTCGCATCTCTCTTCTGGTGAGATCACACCTGTTTACTGAGCAAATCACAGTTCTCCTCTGATAAGGTCGTGGATCACTTCTTATATGGTTACAGATTTCATTCGGCTAACTCACGGATGCTGAAGGGCCATATTTGTTCTTTGGGTGGGGCTACACCTCTCTTCTGATCAAGTCTGCGATCTTTTTTTTTTCGATGGAGTGAAGCCTCTTTTCTTAGGGTATTACACCTGTCTTCTAAGGGGGTCAGGGATCTAATCTAAAAATGGATCACGATCCACAGTTAGCACCTCTTCTTTTGAAGAATAATCAGAGAAATATACTTGTCAAGAGTTGTCGGCATTGGCCCTCTCCTTCGTGGACTTGAATTTGCAAAGGACTGAAACAGGAAAACATCACCCTTAAAACTGAGTTCCAGGTACTTCGGAGATTGTTGTATTGTCCACATTAACAGACCAATACTGCGGGTGTTGTCTGTATTTCTCAGGCCTGGCTCATGCTGGAATATGTTATGAAAGGCAACATAAAGGACAGCACCGCCATGCTCTCATTGACCAGAATGGGACTTTTCATCATCGTCGTCGTCATCATCATCATCATCATCATCATCATCATCATCATCATCATTATCATCATCATCATCATCATCATCATCATCATCATCATCATCAATTTCATCTTCACTGATCGTTATGAAAAACTAATGTCTGAACTTCTGTGACCCTTTCATGCCTGCTATAGTGGTGACATTAGATCAGATTTCCTCTTCATGTTCATACTGATCGCAAAGTCGTTTCACAATGCGCATTGACCTGCTCGTCATTTCTTCCTTGGTCACGTAACGCGAAAAGGGTGGAACAAAGGGTACTTATGTTATGATGAGGAGTAGGAAAGCGAAGAAGGCTAATGAGCTGGA
>CM031601.1:15039087-15056587 GCA_018398815.1 Conus ventricosus
CTCTTCTCATTCTCTCTTCATCTTCTTCTTCTTCTTGATGATAGGAACAGGTCTAGCATTATCTCTCTCTCTCTCTCTCTCTCTCTCTCTTCTCTCCTCTCTCTCTCATCTCTCTCTCTCTCTCTAATGTTCTTTCTGTTAAGTCTATTGTCCTCTCAACTGATTGACTAGGCTGCTGTCGCTTGCTATTTATGGTGTTTACTAATTTCTATTTGCTTTCTGATTCTCTTTAATATTGAGTGTTCTTAATTTTGTTCAAGCAGTGTTCCCCACGTCAAATAGCAGTTTTGCTGATGACATTAAACTGTATTCATTGTCATTGTCATGTCATTGCTCCCTCTCTCTCTCTCTCTCCTCTCTCTCTCCTCTCTCCACTTCTCTCTCTCCTCTCTCTCTCTCCTCTCTCTCACCTCTCTCTCTCTCTCTCTCTCTCTCTCTCTTCTGTGTCTGTTAGAATGTCAACGGGTGACCACCAGGGGAAAAAAAAAAAGTGAAGCATGACTCAGCCGACACTGGAAGATCTCAAAAGTCCCGACACTGTCTGTATAAACCCTGTTCTTTCTGGAGATGACGAACTATCTTCACCTCAGGCCACTCGTCACTACCTGATAAGTCTTTATAAGCCCTGTTGGTTTCAGAACGAAGTGACGAGGGGGAAAATGAAGCAAAGTTTAGGAGAAAAAAAAAAAAGAGGCGTTAGTTACCGCCAAAGACACAGAGAAAGAAAATACAGGACAAAACACAATCACACCGTTTTGAAACTAACTTTACTCATACTGACTGGCACCCTTTGTTGCTTTGTATTTCACGTCACTTCTTTGATGTGTGTGTGTGTGTGTGTGTGAACGCTATAAGCCACTTCTCATTTTCGTTGTCCCACATTTGCCGAATATAAGAAGATAAGTGATTTATCGTTCTTCGTTTTCACAGTCCTAAATGTTATTTGTCTTGCCTGAAGAAGACCCAGAGGTGGAAAGGCATTGTGCTTTATTTGTCTGTATCCTGGGCGGTAACTAACCCCCTCTCTTTCTGTCTTTTTTTAAAAATGTTGTTTTATTCTTTATTTATAAGCCTTGTTCTTTCTGGCCACTCGTCACTACATCATACGGAAGTGCCACTACCGAAATCGCCATTACCGCCAGAACTGTCTACCTGCTGGTCGCCTTCTTTCCTTCCAAGAACGTGCACTTAACGCGCTTCACACGGTCTGCAACGGAAGGGATGGGGTGGGTGGGGCCCGGAGACATACAGGGAGAGAGAGAGAGAGAGAGAGAGAGAGAGAGAGAGAGAGAGAGAGAGAGAGAGAGAGAGAGAGAGAGAAGAGAGAATGAGAGAGAGACAGACAGAGACAGAGAGCGAGACAGACAGACAGACAGACAGGCAGACCGATAGACGGAGACAGAGAAATAGAGACAGACAGAAAGAGAGAGATTGAGTGGGTGTTGAATCAATCAACCAATCAGTCGACTAGTCAGTCAGTCAGTCAATTAGTCAGTTAGACAGATGGTTGTTGGTTGGTTAGTTAGTTAGTTAGTTAGTTAGTTAGTTAGTTAGTTAGTTAGTTAGTTATTAGTTGGTTAGTTAGTTAGTTAGTTAGTTAGTTAGTTAGTTAGTTAGTTAGTTAGCTAGTTGCTTGTTTCCTTTTTGGTTAGTTAGTTAGCTAGTTAGCTAGTTAGTTAGTTTGTTTGTTTGTTTGTTTGTTTGTTTCCTTGCTTGTTTGTTAGCCAGCTACGTAGCTTGCAGTTAGTCAGCTAGGCAGTCAGAAGGTTAGTCAGTTAGTTAGTTATAGTTTGCACAGCTGTTAAAACGACTGGCGCTGTTGGTCACTGAGGGAATGGATGGGGAAACATGAAAAAGGCCACGATTGAAACATTGACTGTACCTTTCCAAAGCGTCCACCGGAGTGAGCCAACACGATCGATCTCAAACTTGACGCTGACATAGCTCCCTGAACGTGGTAGATGAAGAGTGTGGAGTCTGCACTGAACGCACCGTTCATTGAACTGTTCCTGGTCAAATCCACAAACGTGTACATACAAGGATGGTATGGGAAAGTAGAGGATGTGAGATTGATGTCTGGAGGCTAGGTTTGAAATAGAGGTTTTGCTAATTTACGTAATTATGTCAGGCACTTAGTACATTTATATCTGAAGTTCTGTTGATCGTTTTCCGGTTTCCAAAGACTGCCCCACCCTCCTCCCTCCGTATATACTACTTCTGTCTGTCCCTGTGATGTGGTATGTGTTGCATGGAATATGATGAAGTCACACCAATTAGTAAAACATACTGTGATTTTCGTGATGCTTGACGTGATGTTTCTGGTACACTGTGAGGTCAGCTATAAAGAGCATGGCAAAAATTGTGTGTGTGTGTGTGTGTGTGTGTGTGTGTGTGTGTGTGCGTGCGTGCGTGCGTGCGTGCGTGCGTGCGTGCGTGCGTGCGTGCGTGCGTGCGTGCGTGCGTGCGTGCGAGCGTGCGTGCGTGCGTGCGTGCGTGCGCGCGCACGCGCGCGTGCGTGCGTGCGTGCGTGCGTGCGTGTGTGTGTGTGTGTGTGTGTGTGTGTGTGTGTGTGTGTGTGTGTGTGTGTGTGTGTGTGTGTGTGTTATACAGGATGTATGTTGATTTAAATGTATATCAGTTTTCCTTGTATCTTATCACCTCGTTTAACAAAAAACAAAGAACAAAAAAAACAACAACAACCCAAAAACGAAACTTTCGTTGTTACACGTTACATGACTACATGCGAAACTCCGTGTAGTAAGAGAAAAAAGAAGACAAGCAAACATACACACACCGCGCGCGCGCGCGCGCACGCAAGTTCGCACGCACTAATAAACAAAGGATTATATCCTCTCTCTCTCTCTCTCCTCTCTCTCTCTCTCTCTCTTAAGAGTCTTTAAATGAAAAATAGAAAAAGAAAAACTCCAGAAAATTTCTTTTAGGTTTTTAATGTCAGGAAAAATGTTGTTTTAATGACACCCCGCTCGTTTCACCAATCCACCCTAAAGCAACTTCTGCCGAAGAACACGACCTCCGATGATCAGATCTTTGTCAATTGTTCTCTCTCGTTGACGGATACCCCGCGTCATTCCACACTGCTGATACAACTTGTGACCCAGCGCACAAAACATACGAAGAGCTGTTTGTGTTACACTTAGGAAATGTTTACGGTATCACAAATATCATGTCTCACCAAAGAGAGAACAGCAGCAGAAGATAAGCTTGAGATTTAGAGAAAAAGAATCAAGAAAAACAAACGAACAAACAAGCAGACAAGCAAAGAAACAAACGAACAGACAAGCCAACAGACAGACAACCCTGTCTGGCAATGCCTTGTCAAGCGTTCATTTAATCAGGGTTTTTTTATACAGACCTTTCCGACAGGATCATAGCTTTCATCTGATGGGACGCATCTCACTTCTGATGGGGTCAAAGTTCTCTTCGAATGAGGTCACACATCTGTTCCTGTAAGTTCACACCTGTATTCTACCATAGCCATACCGTCTCACTCTTCTGACAGGGTCATCGATCTCTTTCTGATGATGTCATGAATGTTTTATGATGAGGGTTTGTCTCTCCTGTGATCTCAGATCACAGATCTCTTCTGATGAGATGACATAATTCTTCTGGTGGGGTCAAAGGACCTCTTCTCATGGAGTCACATCTCTCTCCTCTCCTGGAATCACAGCTCTCTTCGGGTGGATTCCTTGCTCTCTTATCTCTCATTCGCATCTCTCTTCTGGTGAGATCACACCTCTTTACTGAGAAAATCACAGTTCTCCTCTAATAAGGTCGTGGATCACTTCTTATATGGTTACAGATTTCATTCGGCTAACTCACGGATGCTGAAGGGGCCATATTTGTTCTTTGGGTGGGGCTACACCTCTCTTCTGATCAAGTCTGCGATTTTTTTTTTCGATGGAGTGAAGCCTCTTTGCTTAGGGTGTTACACCTGTCTTCTAAGGGGGTCAGGGATCTAATCTAAAAATGGATCACGATCCACAGCTAGCACCTCTTCTTTTGAAGAATAATCAGAGAAATATACTTGTCAAAAGATGTCGGCACTGGCCCTCTCCTTCGTGGACTTGAATTTACAAAGGACTGAAACAGGAAAACATCACCCTTAAAACTGAGTTCCAGGTACTTCAGAGATTGTTGTATTGTCCACATTAACAGACCGATACTGCGGGTGTTGTCTGTATTTCTGAGGCCTGGCTCATGCTGGAATATGTTATGAAAGGTAACATCAAGGACAGCACCGCCATGCTCTCATTGACCAGAATGGGACTTTTCATCATCATCGTCATCATCATCATCATCATCATCATCATCATCATCGTCATCATCATCATCATCATCGTCATCATCATCATCATCATTATCATCATCATCATCATCGTCATCATCATCATCATCATCATCATCATCATCATCATCGTCATCATCATCATCATCATCATCATCATCATCATCATCGTCATCATCATCATCATCATCATCATCATCATTATCATCATCATCATCATCGTCATCATCATCATCATCATCATCATCATCATCATCATCATCATCATCATCGTCATCATCATCATCATCATCATCATCATCATCATCATTATCATCGTCATCATCATCGTCATTGTCACGTCGCCGAGGGAGATGGCAAACACCAAGTCAGGGGCTTCACTCCGCGTTCACACACCAACGACCAGTCCCGCATTCAACCTTCATCCACAAGCCCAAACACTCAACTATGATTCATCCCTAACCACACTCACACCAAATGTAACATAAACTAACTAAATTTATTAATCACATCACAACATGCGCTCCACAAGAAAAACAACAACCAATAATTTGCTAAAACCAAACAGCGCACAAAATTACATTAACAAGGCCACGCGTACGCTATAGACACACACACACTGCCGACCGCTCTGCTTCCTTCTCTGTGTACAAAAACCTGTGAATGCACACAACAATCAATATCAGCCAAAAGATTTCAAAAATGTATGCACCCGACAACAACAGAGTATTCAAATCATTCCAACATGCAACAAAGCACGAATCACAATAATTCAGAATTTGAGATAAGCAAAACTATCACCAACTATAGTTCATTACTAATCCAGTTCCTTCAACGAAGGTGAAATCAAAAGTCCAAAGCGATGAAGGCTTTTTGACGTGTTCTTCTGTTCAAAAGTTCATGGGTGTCACAACACCAAGACGATAGAGCACATCCAAAACTGAGCAGATGAACAAAAAACTAACATGAGTGTCCACAGGTATGTTGGCGGAGACGAATATGAGTCGAGCCTTCAACAAGGAAGTTCATTCACATTCTTTGTCAGCGTGATTCCTCGTTCTCTACAGTCTCTCTGCTTTCCATTCGATGACACATTCTATTCTCCGCATTCATCCACTCTCCACTACTTACATGGGTCCATTCACCCGCTCCCTAGTCAGGAAGCCCAAGACCAGAAGTCCGTTGCTAAAACGAGGAGTCAATGGAGTCACTCCTTCCACGCCGCTCCTGTCCTTCAGACAACAGACGTCACCCAACCGTCAGTCGGCCACCAGCTTGACAACGGCCACTCTCACCAGCTCAGGTGCGGAAGGGGACCACGGCACAGCAACTAATCAGGTTCTGGGGATGACATTAAACTGACAGGTAATACTAACCCGAGTCTCCCCGAGGAAAACCTAAGTCCCTACTACTTGAAAAAAATAGGTAAAATTTAATTAAAACACCATCTTTCTTTCCCAAACAGGAAAATGCAAAACACCCTTTTAATTCCTCAAGAAAGAAGACAATAACATTAATATAGAATTAACTTAAACAATTTTGACAATGTTATTCAAATGTTATTCAGCAATTGTTTATATGTATGACATTGACCTTGAAGGTCAACTTCCGCCGGTCATCATGACCTTGGCCAATTATAACAAGTTCCCAACATCGAAGAGAACTAACTGTCAAAATGTCGGAACACGCCTTTCAAATAACAACCGAAATTTATATAAAGCAAAAAATTATACAATACTACTGACTTCCAACACTTAACTACAAATTAAATGTGTTTTTTTTTTCTCAAAAACAAACAACCCTCAATTCAAAACATACAGACTAGTTCAATATAACTATCCATTTGCTTTTCCCAGCTTCACGGAAAAGAACACTGTTCCCTTCTTTATTTCTACTAAAATACATAACAAAATTAAAACCGGGCGAAGGGAAGTTACTCCGTCTCGCCAAAGCAAAGTGAAACTCTCCCAAATCTCACACGCTCACAAATACACACGCTTTCTACCCACACCTTTTCTCGCATTCACGTTAAAATACACATGCATAAAACCATAAATGCCAGAAAGCATGAAACAAAAGAGGAAAATTGTAACTGAATACATTGAACCATGCGCACACAGACACAAACGCACAAACATAGACTTCCGAATCCAGAGACGAACAACGGCAAAAGTTCCAAACCTGAAACCCGAGACGGACCCACGACCAGGCGCACAGAAAAACTGTTGAAACGCCCACGAAATTGGGGGACAATAATGTCCACGCCACAACTCCACCACTGTGGGGGAACAGGAGCTCCAAGCCAAGCACAGCATACGTCGTGTGAGGGAAACTTCTAGTCTCGACTGACTCGTCACACACAAGTGACCTCCCCTGTCTACCTGAACTCAGTTCAGGCCACATCAAAATTCAAACCGGTTTGTTGGACTCTGGGAACGAAGTATCTAAGGAAGACACACGCACGCTTGCATGCAACTAAAAATAACATGCACAGGCACACAACTTCCGAACACAATGTTTTCTTTTAAGCCTAGCTATCACACACGTTCCTAAAATAAACAGTTGGAAGAACAAATCTAACCCTGTATCGTGACAGTCATCATCATCATCATCATCATCATCATCATCATCATCATCATCATCATCATCATCATCATCATCAATCATCAATTTCATCTTCACTGGTCGTTATGAAAAACTAATGTCTGAACTTCTGTGACCCTTTCATGCCATGCTATTGTGGTGACATTAGATCAGATTTCCTCTTCATGTTCATGCCTATCACAAAGTCGTTTCACAATCATTGCTACTCACGAGTTCGTGGGCACTTTCGTATCCATCTGAATACGATTGAACAGAATATGCCCTGCTCACTGCCAAAGTAATGTTGCATTAGAATAATGTCTCCTGAAGCTAGTTGCCCTGTAACTGCTGGATATTGACTCAGTCCTGTGCGCGGTGTGCGCTGGGTCTTGATGTGTATGAAGGAGACAGAATAAGCAGCTTAAAAGTAATGCCACTAGAGGGGTACAACGATGGAGTCAGGGTCAATCAGAATGCACCAGTTAAATGAAGACGAAAATTCGAGAGACAATAATAACGCGAGAAACAAAAATGCGAAATCGAGATAGAGAAAAAAACAAACAAGCAAACAAACAAACACACAAACACAAACAAAAACCGATTTAATGTAACAACAAATTCCCTCCAGAAATATTACTGTAATGAGTAAAAAGGTACTTGTTTCGTTCTTAAAACTAACAGAAATAAATGTAAAGGTGTGTTCTATGGGTACGTCCTGAACTGTTCACACATTGTAAAAAAAAAGATTTAAAACATCCGTTAGTATCTGATTTCTCCTCTAGAATGTTTGCGCTTAAATTTCACTATTGGTAATTGTTTATAACATTAAAAAAAAAAAACACACACACACACATACATACATACATACATACATACATATATATAATATATAATATATAATATATAATATATATATATATATATATATATATATATATATATATATATTGTTGGCATCCGTTAGTCTCGGGAGACGATGGATTTGCGCCCTCTGCGAATGTTTCAGTTGGTCATACAGCATCTGCTGTGGCTGTATAGACCCACATGGGAGTGGCAGTCTCTGCTGCATTTGATGCACTTGAAGGCCGAGTCAGCTGCTGGCAGCAGCTGCTTGTTCTTTCTCTGTGCGCGCTTGTCATCGGCAAGCTTTCGGAGCTTCTCTTCGCCAGCTTCCATATATATACACACACACACACACACACACACACACACACACACACACACACACACACACACTGGCTTTATCTAACCTATAACGTTACGTTGTACAATGCATAGTATTGCGCTATTTCCAGTTTAGGCCAAACGACTACTTCGTCTGTCTCAGATAGTTCTGCGCTCAACACGTAGCCATCACCCCCTTCTTGTATGTGCATCTATGATTTTTATCTATGTACTTTTTATTTTATTTATTTATTTATTGATTTATTTATTTATTTATTTATTTATTTATTTATTTATTTATTTATTTATTAATCATTTATTTATTTATTTATGTTTTGTATTTACCTATTCATTTTTAGAATTAAGGCTGATAAAAAAGAGAGGGGGAGGGATAAGTGTGGGTAGAGAGAAATGCTTCTGGATCTCCGTAACTCCATCCACCCCACCCTTCCACTTAAACCCTCCCCTTCTATTCACCCACCCCAGTGACCAATACTCATCTCTCCATCACTATGGCAGAGTGGCAGAGCACGATAATGGAAATGATCAAGTGAGCAATCTGAGCAATCTCTGTTACAATCACACAAAAGACCAGCCCGGTCCTCTTGCCAGAAACACAAACCAAGACTTCCCTGACCAGCTCCACATAAATCAAACGCCCAGGAACGGGCAATTTCATCTGCTTCTTGTATTTCCGTCAATGCGCATTAACCTGCTCGTCAATTTCTTCCGTTGGTCACTTGCAACGCGGAAACAGGGCTGGAATAAATGGGTACTTATGTTATGATGAAGAGTAGGAAAGCGTAGAAGGCTGGATGTTTGAGGACACATGAGGCGATCAGCGTATGAAAAGACAAGGCAGAAGCGCAGGGATGGAGATCAAATCTGTCAGTAAAGAAGCATGGGCGATTGTCACTCTTTCAGTACTTTATTTTAGTGGACAATGTTCAAGCAACGGATTGTTTTCGTGTGCAATTAGCTCAGGTTCGCTGCATTTCACGTTCACAATTGGCATCGTCAATCGCTATTACATTCAGAATTTCTTTTCCTTTCGTCGATTGTGACATTCAAGGAAATTGATAAGAATGTCATTTAACTACCATGCTGTCTTTGACTAACAGCTGAAATATGGATCAAAGAAAATGTCGTTTGCTTTAGAGATCGAAATATGATTAGATCATATTAATAAACTGGCCTGATGGATAGAGCCTGGGGCAGAGGGGTGAGGAGAATCGCTCCGTTTAATAACAGAAACGTTCAACAACATTCAAACCATACCATGTTTTAGCTGCGTTTTCACAGCAAGGCAGCGTAATACAGACCCAAAAATCTGTAAGCCTGTATGCGCATAGACAGTAGCACCAACTTGTATACGGGTGTAGTCTTTCGTGTAATATTGCTCATCATTGACTTATGGCAGATACCATACTGAAAATGATATAAAGGCTGGTAGTTCACAGCGCGTGTTCCTATATGCAGAAATAAACATCTGGGAACATTTCATCTTTATTCTCGTATTTTCCAGCCTTCTGGAAAAAAAAAAAAAACAACTTTCAGACTGGTAAAATCAATAGGGAACGAAAACTTCCATTTTCCTTCTCCCTCTTTAATCAGATTTTGCAGACGTCTTTATGATTAAATGGGAAACCGATGCAGAAATCTGAGTTGCACGCAACTAGACTCGTGGTCTTTCTTTCCCTCTTTTGACAAATATTTAAAAAAAAATGAAATATACACGAAATACTGGAATCGCCAGAAAGCAATAACGATGAAGAAGAAGATGATGAAGAAGAAGAAGAAGAAGAAGAAGAAGAAGAAGAAGAAGAAGAAGAAGAAGAAGAAGAAGAAGAAGAACAGATAAAAAAAAGTAAAAACATAAAAAAAGAGAAAACAAAAAACAGTGAGAAAAGGGTAGAAGGGGGCCGACACTGTGGCAGGCACTATGATGGAGATACAGAAGGCTGGGACAGATGGAAGTCATGATGGAAAGCAAGGGGCACAGAGAGAGAGAGAGAGGAGAGAAGAGAGAGAGGATCGAAGAGAGAGAAGCAAGAGAGCAGTAAGAGAGAGAGAGAGAGAGAGAGAGAGAGAGAGAGAGAGAGAGAGAGAGAGAGAGAGAGAGAGAGAGAGAAGAGACAGAGACAGAGAGACGAGAGACAGAGAGACCAACATACCGACATACTGACAGACAGACACACAGACAGACAGACAGACAAACAGAGACAGAACAATCAGAAGACAGACATACGACGAGACAGACAGACCGACCGACCGACGACCGACAGACAGACAGACAATCATAAACAAGATGTGGGAGAAAGACAGACAAACAGACAAAAGCAAGATGAGCGAGGATATAAACATGCATCTCCGTGAGTCCACTTGTGCTTCCAACAGCAATATGCTATAACCCACAAATTGATGACTTCAACACCAGTGTCAAATAGCAACAAGCAGACTGACAATGCAATTGGAATCTAATGATTAATGACTGGGTCGTTAAGGATACGCCAGAATGCTTGAATAAATCAATGGTTTTCATGTTTCAGCACGGAAAATGTGTAACGAAGGTGATGAAGGAAGTAATGGAGTAAGAATTGAAAGAATGGCGGTTAAAGTAGCACGTGAAAATACTTGCTGATCTCTGTGCCTGATCTTTCTTTTCTTTTCTTTTCTTTTCTTTTTTTTTTTAAAGTCCGGGTCACTACTACAAACACATGAACGATTGGGTTATAATTCTTTAAAAACAAAATGTCATTTGGTAATAACAATACATAAAAAATGAATAAACAAACAAATGAATAAGTAAATACCTATATAGATGAATTAATTAATCAATGAATTAATTGATAAATAGAGACATAATTAAATGAAATAAATAGATAATACATAAGTACAAACATAAATCGATAAAAAAATGAATAAATCATCAAGTGAATAGATAGATGTATAGATAAAATAAATACATTAAAAAAAACAAAAAAAAACATACTTACATACATAAAAAGAAAACAACTAAAAAACATTACGAGTAAATCTTACCTGTGGATCTCTAACATAAGACAGAAGGTGTACGAAAATTAGGAAAACTCTACAAATAATATTCTTTACTGTGAAATACAGCGTGAGTTGTTATGGCCATCATTCAACTGAACAACACAAGCAGTTTAACGGTAAACAGTACCTTAATGGATATGTATTATGAAACTGGGAAACAAACTGATATGGTAGTCAACAAGGTCTATTTGAATCAAGATAATCGTTGTGCAGGAACGTATGCTTAGACCATACACGTAGAGTGCCTGTTAGCCGTCAGCGGACGGCGCAGTAAAAATGCTTTCCCAGTGCCCATGGGCCCTCCACTGACGTCATGCATTTTTCTTGAATTTCCATTCGTTACTATTTCTATCAACGGACTCAAATAGAGTGTGCGTAGTAAGCCTTATATGTCTGTAGTATTAAAATGATATGCAAATGACCACACGTAATGGGAAAGACCATTTATTCTCATCACTGACTGGATGACCAGCCAGCGCTATGTCTCGCTTGCAAAGATGGCGGCACAACCTTCGACAAGCGTAGCGACCAAATCAATGTACTTACACAGCTGAGCAGGCTCTGCTAATCATTTTTGACAAAGATAATAATCTTTTATTCAACGACTCACTCGAGCATGAAGGTGAGATGATGATAGTGATGGAATTGCCGACCATATTCGTCAGTTATTGAGTCGGGCTGTGCGATCTCAGAGTGTGTTCAACTGACTGGTTACCCTTACCAGCGTAAAACGAGCTAGCCTAGTGTGTACTCTGCACTGTGTGCCAGTGGCCAGTGACGTGATAGTCAGCGCGAGAGGGGAGCGCGGCCTGCTCGCGGCGTGACACGGGGTGGGGGAAAAGATAGGGGAGGAGGAGGAGTGAAAGAGAGGGTTGAAGTCCAGCAAGGGGCGTGGTGGGAGGAGGGGGGCGTGGTCGTGGACTGACCTGTCTGCATGAAGTGTGAGCATCTTGATAGACTTCTTAACTGTTTTTCTTTCATTTACAGTGTAGTGTGACAATACAAACTTTATTTTTAACTTTGTTGCTTTGTGTTCTTTTATTTGGATGCGAAGCTGTAGTGGTATGATTTTGATCATGCAAAAAAATCTATCCAAATCTAAATGACTAAATATTTTTTTATTATCAAAATTAGCCCAGATTCAAAATCTTCATTCAATTTCCTTCAAAAATTATATTCATTTCATGTTTATATCTTTTATATAATTTTGCTAGAATTTTTTTAATTACTACCCCCAAATCATTAGATTTCCCTGGCACTGGGAAAGCCTTTGTTTGTAATATTCTCTGGCAGTGAATGGGTAAACTATAGTTATTCTGAATTTTCAAAAAAAAGCGTTATGGGATATTGCATTTAGGTTTGTGTGGATATATCAAGTGAATCAGCTGGTGTAGGACCAATCAAATAAAAGAAAAAAAAAAGAGTGCAAGGATCGCTTCAATTATCAGTTTTTAAAAATGTCAACAAGAGAAGTAATTCTTCTCATACACATGCAACACCCGAATAAAACAAAACCTCTAGTCCCAGTCTGTCATTTCAAAAATGAGTCCATGTTTCTTTTCTGCAATAAGGAGCGGTTAGTTGCCATTGTCAGAAAGATGAAGGAGTTCCAGAAGGGGTGTGTCTAATTCAAGGAACAATTTAGGTGTAACCCTTGGCAGGTTGATCAATCAAGGCCTGCTTCGCAAACCAGTGTTTAAGGTCTGAACATATTCTTCCATTCCACTAGTCCCCTTGAGAGAACCTCCTCCTAAGATCGGACTCTAAGCTAGAGTGTTTGTGTGTGTGTGTGTGTGTGTGTGTGTGTGTGTGTGTGTGTGTGTGTGTGTGTGGTGGGTGTGGTGTGGTGTGAGAGAGAGAGAGAGAGAGAGAGAGAGAGAGAGAGAGAGAGAGAGAGAGAGAGAGAGAGAGAGAGAGAGAGAGAGAATAATGAAAAACAGAACAGAACATTTCCTTGAAAGAAATGGCGTCTGCCTTTATCCCAGGCTGGTTTTAGGAAAGGTAGAAGAGTCACAGACCACATTGTCCATTTATTCCCAAATGTGACTTCGGATGTTCATGAGCCTACGATTCAGCATAGCATTCTAAATTGTTGTACAAACACATGAAATCGGAAAACCAGGTCGCTTCTTTTTTTTTTCAATTTCGAAAAGCTTTTTTATTGGACAGAACTATCCAAGTCCATGTATCTGGAGCATTATCAACCCCTAGGACTATTAACATGGGTGTTCCCCAAGGAAATGTGATCGCTCCTACACTTTTCTCGTTGAATTTTACAATAAAAAACAGTTTAAAACAAAAGCTCCCCGCATTAGTCTGAAAGCAGTTTAAGTGCTTTGTAGAAAAAGGGAAAACGGAATTTTTCCCCCAAAAAAAAAAACCAAAAGGAAAAAAACCCATTGAACGTTTTAATAATGTTTAAACAATTTTTTTAAAATTTTATAAAATAAAAAGCTTTCAGGCAGGGACTGTCCCCAAAATTTTTTTTAAAATCCAAACCATAATTTGGGTCTACATCCCCAAACTGAAACCCGTTTGTTCAAATTTTTACATCGGCAGCCCCGGGCCCGCACTTTGACTGTAGATTCAAAAACCCACCTCGCTGACATTAAATACAACGGGGGAAAAACCAGAACCCAAAGCACTTAAACCCTCCCACCCAAAATTCCGCCCCCAAAATGCAAAAAGGAAAAGGGTTTATGGCTCATAAAACCCGTGACCCCGAGACGGGAAGGAAGGGAGTCTCCCCGATTAAAAAATTTGGGAAACCAGAAATCCAGCGGGTATAAATGAAAAAAGTTTACAATTCTGTGTATTTTTTTTTCCCCCGGATTTTTTCAGGGGGAAACAATACTTATGTTTCCCCTTTTCCCCTTTACTTCCCTGTGCAGGGTTGGTTGCATCAGGGGCCCTTTCGTGCCCGTAGAGCGGGCCCCCCTACGGGAAAAGATCGTTTGAGAGCCTATATTTTTTGACAGGAGTTTCTAAAGGTAGGGTAACCCCCCCCCGTCCCCCTGTCTTTTTGTTTTTTTCTATTTTCTTTTTTTTTATTCATTTTTTTTTCTTCTCACTTCCCTTTTTATCTATCCCTCCCCTTTCCTTCCCTCTTTGGCCCCCCTTCCCCCTCCCCCCCCCCCCTTTTTTTTTTTTTTTTTTTTTTTTTCCCCTTTTCCCTCCCCCCCCCCCCCCTTTTTTTATTTACCCCCCCCCCCCCCCCTTTTTCCCCTTCTTCTCCCCACCTCCCCCCGTCCTTGTTCCTTTTCTATCTTTCCTCTAAAGGGCCCCTTTCCCCCCTTTCTTTCCCCTTCCTTTATTTTCCCCTTCTTATTTCCTTTTTCCTCTATTTTCCCCCCCCCTCAAACTATTCTCCTCTCTCACCCCCCCCCCCCCACCCCCCCCTCGCCCTCCCTCATACTTCCCCCTTTTTTTTAAAGGCCCCATTTGGGGGGGCCTCTTTTATGTCTTCCTTTTTTTTCCCCCCCCCGGCCCCCCCCCTTTTCCCCCCCCTTTTTCCCCTCCCCCCCCCTCCTTTTTTTTTTTTTTTTTTTTTTTTTTTTTTAAAAATTTTTTTTTTTTTTTATTTCTATCTTTTAGAAATTAAAAAATTATATATATGTTTGTTTAATTTTTAAAATATTTATAGGGTGTGGGTGAATATATTTAGGTTAGATTTTTTTTTTTTTTTTTTTTTTTTTTTTTTTTGCCCATTGGGATGTTGTTAGCCCCTTTTCTCTCATGACCGCATATCTATCTTTTGCGTTAATCCTTTTTTTTTCCCTTTTTTTTTTCCCTGTTGGGGCCAAACCATGCAACCCCCTATTTCCCTATGCTACCCCCAGATGTTTAATGAAATGCCTTGTTTGTACATTTCCCCCTTTTTATTCCCCATTGTTACCCCCCCCCCCCCCCCCCCCCCCCCCAGGTGTGCGTTAAAGGGGCGTGTGTATGGGGCGTGCGTGTTTTGTTCGGGGCCCCACGCGCGATTTTTGGGTGTGGGGTGGGTTTGTGTTTTGGTGTGTGGGTGTGTGTGTGGTGTGTGTGTGGGGGTGTGTGTGTGTGTGGGTTTTTTGGGCCCGCGGGCAAGTGCTTTTTTTTTTTTTTTTTTTTTTTTTTCTTTGGTGTGTGGGGGGGGGGGATTTTGAGCTCTTGGGGCGCCCTGGTAGGGGGGTTTTTTCTCGGGGTTCTCCCTTTTTCCCCTCTCACCCCTTGGGTTTTGGGTAGGGAAACCCTCCCCTTTTGGGTCAGATTTTGGGTCGGATGTTTTTAGGCGGCTGCCCCCCTTCTCTCCCCCCCCCCCCCCCTTGTCTTTTAAAAATGTTTTTTTTTGATATATTGTTCTTATTTATTGGGGCTTTCTCTTGTTATTTCATTCTATGCAAAAACCCCCAATACATACCATCCACCCCACCCTCCCCCTCCATCATTTCCCCTTTCCCCCCCTCTTCTCTCTTTTATTCCCCCCTCTTCCTCAATTTCCCATTCTCTCTCTGTCTCTCCCCCTCTTTCCCCCCTCCCCCCCCCTTTTCTCCTCTCTTTCCCCCTTTTCCCCTCCCCTCTCTCTCTCTCTCTCTCCCTCTCTCCTTTCCTCCCCCATTTTTATTTCTACCCTTTTTCCCTCGTGCCCTTTTTTCGAACTCAAACCCCACCCTCCTTCCACTGTCCCTTTTGTCTATTTATTCACCACTTTGGTTCAAAAAGGGGGAGTATTGTGCATTTTTATGTCTGTATTTTTTTGTCGCGGGAGGAAGGCATTTTCCCAAAAAATTTTTCTTGTCCTGTTTTGGGTCGTGCTTTAAAAATCCCTTTTACTTCACACTTTTTTTTTGTGTGCCCCTTTTTGATTTTTGTCATGTTTTTTATTTGTCTCCCTCAAAAAACGGTTTTTGTTGTTTTCAAAAAGGGAAAACTATTGCGTTTGAAGGCAGAAAGCGTCTCTATAAGGGTTGATCATACTTTTTAAAAAACCCAAAAAAAAATTTAAAATGTTTTAAGGGGTTTTTTCTTCCACTTTTCTAGTATACCTTGGTTAAACTGGGGGGGGGGGGGGGGGGGGGGGGGGGGGGGGGGGGGGGGGGGGGGGGGGGGGGGGGGGGGGGGGGGGGGGGGAGGGGGGGGGGGGGGGGGGGGGGGGGGGGGGTTTTTTTGGGGGGGGGGGGGGGGGGGGGGGGGGGGGGGGGGGGGGGGGGGGGGGGGGGGGGGGGGGGGGGAAAAGGGGGGGGGGGGGGGGGGGGGGGGGGGGGGGGGGAAACCCCCCCAAAGGGGGAACGGTTAAAATTTATTTGGTTTTTTTTGGGCCTTTAAAAATTTGGGATTTTGACCTTTCCTTTTTTTTTGGGCTTCAATTGAAATTTACTCACAAGAAGGTGTGTTAACCTTAAAATTTAATTTCAGGTTAAAAATTTGGGCCGTTTAAATTTTTCAGTAAGCCAGAGCCCTCCCCAAAATTTAGTAACGAGTGAAAATGGATGGAAGTACCCATTTTCCAAAAAAAAGGAAAAACCATAAAAAGCGGTTTTTAATGTCTTTTAGGTAAATTAAAGTTTCCCCCTTTTTTTCAGAACTGTACCTTTTCTTCCCGATGGTAATTTCCTTTTTTTCCTGTTGGGCACGCCCTTTTTGGTTGAAAAGAGGGAGGGGGATGTCATCTAAGGTTTTCCCGGGGATCTGAATTAAAAAAAATAAACCTTTTGTTACTTCAACCTATGCCACAGGGCTTATCGATAGGAAATTTCGAATTTCCCAAACTAACATTTTCACAGAAAGGGTTTTGTTTTTTGATTTTCCGGGTGGGGGGGTTTTCCCTTTTTAAAAACAACGCTTGCATTAAAAGCAATTCCCTATTAAAAAAAGGGGTGTTTTTAAATTTACAGCACAGTTATGTGCCCTTTTTAAAGCATTCGATTTCATACTTAAAATGCTGTTATACATTGGCAAATACTTATATTTTCGGACTCAAAATCAGCGCTTACCGCTCTACATTGTCCCCGAAGTCTAGTCGTATCAGTATAACTTTGTTATGGGTTCCAGGGCATTCCAGTTAACGTGATTTTTATGCAAAGGAAGCTGCAAGAATACATCTGATTATTTGAATTGTGATGTCCTTCTTTCCTCATCTCAAGCTATTCACATTCTCACAAGTTCAGTCTGGAACATGAGACAGAAACAACACCTTGAAGATTCATTCGGGAGTACAGATGGGATATGACTAAACCAACAAGAAAATGTTGTAATCCCCCAGGGCCTATCCCAAACCGTAACCTTGTACGTAGGTTGCGGTTAATGGATGGTTAGGCAGATATTTGAAATCGGCACCTGCTTGTGCAGGTGGTCGTATTCTCGATATGCATCATTTCTTGTTTGACTGTACTAGTACCAGAACTGACTGTCAGG
>CM031601.1:15071924-15076924 GCA_018398815.1 Conus ventricosus
GGGTGGTGTGTGTGTGGTGTGTGTGTGTGTGTGTGTGTGTGTGTGTGTGTGTGTGTGTGTGTGTGTGTGTGTGTTGTGTGTGTGTGTGTGTGTGTGTGTGTGTGTGTGTTGTGGTGTGTGTAATGTGAAAAATATAACCTAAAAATAAAATCACTTTTTAAAGATCCAGCCGAAAATAAATGGTATGAATATTCAAGTTTATACAAAACACGGCACTATCATATCCTGCTGAGTGTGTTGCAGTGGTAACAAACCATTGGAATTTTGCTGTTAAATGTACTAAGTGTGCACATTGGTTATTTAAATTACGTTTTGCATACAGTGAATATGTGTCCACCGAGTGATATCAGTCCTTACAGTCTCCAGATCAAACATGCAGATTCTTCTATTTAAGCAATAGGTAACATGTTTTTGAATTTGCCATCATCATCCCCATCAGCAGCAGCAGCAACAGCAAAAGCAGCAGCAGAAGCAGTAGGAGTGGCAGCAGCAGGGCATCATCCATCATCATCATCATCATCACATCATCATCATCATCATCATCATCATCATCATCATCATCTCTGTCTCTCTGAGTCTGTCTCGCCCTCTCCTCTCTCTCTCTCTCTCTCTCTCTCTCTCTCTCTCTCTGTCATAAGTAACCTTTTCTTCCTGGGATGACTGAGATGGTTGGATATAACTTCAAGACAGCCTCTTCCTTTCCTTTCCCCTTCTGTCCTCCCATAACCTCCCCCACCCATACTTCCCATACTTCCCCTCCCTTTTTCCCCTTCCTTTTTTCAGCCTCCACTCGTCTATTTCCTCTGTTCTACCGTGACTGATAAGAACGATGAAAGACAGTTCTCCCATAATTGCATTCCTCTTTTTCACTGTCCCACTCCGCCCGTCCAGTCCTGGTCTGCTGTCGTACCCATGGCCTTTGAGATAAAGAGGGCGAACCGACCAAACGTCAACAGCCAAGCCGCCATGGACACATCAAACATCCTGTCAAACGGCCCCGCCTAATCGACCACTGCTAGGCAGCACACTGCTCTCACTATCGTCCCTTTCCCACTTCTTCCCTTGCCCTTTCTTGTTTCCTCTGCTGCTTTCCGTCTTTCCCTTTCTCTCCTGCTCCTCTGGGACCAGTGGATTATGATAACATCTACATTTCTTCAACCCCCTCCCTCTCCCAGTCACCTTTGCCCTGGGTTTTTTTTCTTCTGTTTTTTCTGTTTTGTCTCTTCATACCCACCCCAATGTCAAAGCTGTAGAAGAAGACTAGATTCACCCAAACAGTCCTCGCTCAAGTTTCAAGAAATTGCCATAAATGCGGCAATAGAGTCATATGGTGAACATTTCCTCAGTGTAAGAAATGGTGTAATGTGTCCTATGTCTAACCATACCAGAGGCTAAGAAAGAAAACAACTTTGTTACATGATACATGTCTGCATACAATCATCACTACCCAATGTTGGTCACACAGCTAACGAGCTCGTACATTGCACACACACAAAATACAACACACTCACACACACACACACCCCAAACACACACACACACACACACACACACACACCACACACACACACACCACACACGTCCTCCCGCCTGCACGCACACACGCACATGTACACACACACAGACACACACACAACACACACACACACACACAACACACACACACACACACACACACACACACACACACACAGAGAGAGAGAGAGAGAGAGAGAGAGAGAGAGAGAGAGAGAGAGAGAGAGAGAGAGAGAGAGAGAGAGAGAGACCTAAGATAAATATCTAAGCTAAAGTCTCTGGACACTGTCCCACAAGCCACAATGGGAATAAAGGAGTAACTATACAATAAGACATGGATCCTGCCAAGACTTCCACGAGTCTCCACACCTTACACTGAAGTATCTGACTCCAGTCCCACCCATTCCTAAACCTGACTCATAGCATCACGTATTCCCATTATGTTACACTTAACTTAAACAACTTTGACTACTTACAATTTGAGAAATGAGTACTGGGTTTCAAATTCAGCCTTGTCCTCTCTTACACTTTAGGTAGTCTGCAGCCACGTTGAATAGTACCCCACAACTATTTTTCTGATGTGATGAGGTACAGAGTGCCTATGTGTTGTGGAACTGGCATCTACAAAACCATTTCAGTCGAGTTGTCCTGTCTCAAATTGCCCACAGCCTCGTGTCCCTATGATTATAATCATTGAGACTTGAACTATGATCCCTTTTTTTTTTATGGAACTGTGCAAGGTGCACTTACAGTACCATTTGGTTGAGGTAGGACTGGCCACCTTTAGTGCAGCTCGTTGTCTCGGTGGTGAGATTGTTGTGGAGCTCTTGGGTTCAGATTGTCTTTTTTATACCCTGATTCCTTTTCTGAACGAGGCAACGGAATTATCATTCACAGTATTTTCCACAGACGCTTTGCAATAAAGCACTACCCCCGCATAGACGCATTTTCACTTTGCAATGGGAAACACTCTCCATGTGTAAACACCTTACTGAGCGAAAAGCATAGCCCACTATGCATTGATACTCTCTTCCTACGAAGCCATTTTTGGTATGTTAAGGACAGTGTGCTAAATTTTTGGGGGACATAACTTGTTTTTTCTTCGAAACAGTTGGTCCGACCTGAAAAATTTGGGTGTCGCCTGTTTTGTCTTCTTTTTTTTTAAAACAGATTTTGACAATATGCCTAACACTGACCCTGTTATAAGCTTTGTATTTTAGATGGAAGACACGCAGGCAACTGAAAGGGGTTTGTGAGCTCATGTGCATTCAAGGGCAGGGTCTGGGAGGTATGAAAGGGAAAATCGTAGCAGTGGATTTGAATTCTGTAAATTTTGAGCAGGCGAAGTATTTAGTTCCATGTTAAATATTTCCGCTTTATCAGAACAGTTCATTTTTATTATATACATCGATTTTACAAAGTCTTAATTCTATAACAGTTTAATTACTGCAATGAGATTTGGGAATCTAGCTGTTTGTCACAAAAAAAACAAAAGAAAAAGATCTGCCCCGGGAATATTAGTCACTCACGAGGATTCAACGGATTTTCATCTTGTCTTCTTTACTTTGACACACACTGCTCTCACATACGTTCAACGTGGTTATGGTGCAAGAACGGAAAAGACTCAGTGCACTAAGGTAAGCAGAATAAACAGAACTATTTTGTTCTGATGAGAGAGAGAGAGAGAGAGAGAGAGAGAGAGAGAGAGAGAGGAGAGAGAAGAGAGAGAGAGAGAGAGAGAGAGATATGGCGAGACAAATTGGCATCCTGTATATTTGCATATATATACTTATGTAAGTGTGTTAAAAAGGAGTTGCAAAATAATTATGCTCGTGATTGGCGCAGTTCCTTGAAAACAGCAACAAGTGTGTATTCTATAAAAGTATAAAGACTGTCTTTGGAAAAGAACATTATATTTCTACCTTACCAGATATTATGTTATACCTTTATTCAAATTTAGATGCAGTAACCATAAATTGCAAATTGAAATTGGAAGACACCATAATGTTCCAAGAGAATTGCGTATTTGTCGTAACTGTGAAATGGGTGAAATTGGAGATGAATTTCGTTGCATTATGGAATGTCCAAAATATAATGAACTTCGTGAAAATCCATCCCTAAAAAATATCTAAAAACCAAAGTCTGTTTCAACTTTTGTAATTTATTTCAAAAAGGAAGACGCATTTGTTTGAATATTAGTAAGTTTCTAAAAAATGGGAAGATTGTTTAATATGATCATTACAGTTCACCAGAATTCAGCATTTCGCAACTATGTTCACACATTGTTCTGAGTGAGTTTCGTATTTCTCTTTGTTACATTTGTATCCTCCATGCCCCAGCAGGGGTCAAAGATTAAATTTGAATTGAATTGAATTGAAAAAAAAAATTGCTGTCTGCAGTCAAATGTATCCAATACTGGTTAAAAGTTAACTCAGATGGATATTCAAAGACTACTTTACAAGGCGTACATTAATGTTGTTAGAACTGAATGATAAGGGTAAGAAAAACTGGTGTCAAATGTTCCAAACAGGCAGTATGCATATGGCTTTGGTGAGTAATGGCTGAGTCACGATGTTGGAGATGGGAAAGCCTTTGTACATGTATTTCGTGAAAGATTGACTGTAGATGGCAAGAATAGGACTTTCACGTTGAAAGTAGTGATAGATTTGATTTTTATGGAATGATGAATGCTTTACATTGTCTGCCAAGCTACATGTCAATGCTGTTAATTAAGGATGGAAGTGAATAATGATAAAATTTGTTTTGCTATTTCTGACATCTCTGTTCATTATTCTTGCTTTAGACAGTCAAATAACTGTTATCATCTTTGTTCATTATGTCGCGTGTCAAAAGAAGATGGATTTCATTTTGTGCTTACTTGCCCAGAACTTTGTGATCTCAGAGAACAATTTATTCCACTTTTTTTTTCTCAAACAGTCATGCTTATTTAAACTTGTGTGTTAATATCGTAAAGAAATGAGAATATTGTTAAGCAGCTCGCGTCATATTTGAACAAAGCATTGAAGTGAAAAAGTCTGTATTTAACGTAGTTACGTACTAATTCATGGTATTGTGCATCTTTTACATGTACAACCCCCTTATAAGGGGCCATCACGTTTATAAATAAGATCTCTCTTTCTCTCTCTCTCTCTCTCTCTCTCTCTCTCCTCTCTCTCTCTCTCTCTCTCTCGTGTCTGCCACAGTGTTAAAGGGTGACCACTCAGGGAACAAAATGAAGTATGGATCAGCAACAGTGGAAAATCTGAGAGTCTGGCACCGCCATTACCAGCCACGTTCTGGTGGAGATAACGAGCAATCCCACGGCTGAGCACTCGTCACCGCCTGACAAAACATCAAACGGAAGTGCCACTACCGGAAAGCCCATTCCCGCCTGAACCCTCTTCCTGTTGGTCGCGTCCTTTCCGCTCAAGACGTGCACTTATAGGCGCTTCTAAAGGTCTGCAAGGAAGCGGGGGGGGGAGAGA
>CM031601.1:15081924-15094685 GCA_018398815.1 Conus ventricosus
ACCATCACCTTGTTTTTCTGTTTTGTCTCTTCATACCCATCCCTAATGTCAAAGGTGTAGTAGAAGATTGGATTCACCCAAAACAGTCCTCGTTACTGTGCTCGAGTTTCAAGAAATTGCCATACGTACGACAATACAGTCATTATGTGAACACTTCTTTAGTGTAAAAACATAGTGTATTGTGTCCCATGTCTAATCATCAAGAGCCTGAAACCATGAACTTTGTTACATGATATATGTCTGCATACAATAATCATTACCCAACTACTGGTCACACCCACACCCACACACACCCACATCCACCCCCCCCCCCCCACACACACACACACAACACGCACGCACACACACATACCCACATGCACACGCTCACGCTCACGCTCACACACATATATATGCATATGCCCGACCTACCACCTGCACGCACCACCGCACGACACACACACACACACACACACACACACACACACACACCACACACACACACACACACACACACACCACACACACACACACACACACATACACATGCATGTGCACACAAGAGAGAGAGAGAGAGAGAGAGAGAGAGAGAGAGAGAGAGAGAGAGAGAGAGAGAGAGAGAGAGAGAGAGAGAGAGAGGCAGGTAGGCAGGCACTGTGCACACACGTATGCGCACAGAGAGAGAGAGAGAGAGAGAGAGGAGAGAGAGAGAGAGAGAGAGAGAGAGAGAGAGAGAGAGAGAGAGAGAGAGACAGACAGACAGACAGACAGACGACAGAACAGCCATACAGACAGACAAACAGACAGACAGAGACAGAGACAGAGAGAGAGAGCGCGCGAGACACAGAGAGACAATTAAGCTAGATATCTAAGGTAAAATAACTGGACGCTGTAGAAGGGCAACAGAGGAGTAACAATACAAAAAGAAATGGATCCTGCCAAGACCTCCACGCCTTAAGCAGATGTATCTAACTTCAGTCCTAGTCACTCCTGAACGTGACGCATGACATCACATATTCCCATTATGTTACACTTGATACTTAAACAACTTTGACCTACCTGCAATTTGAAAAACAAAATGACTACTGGGCTACACACTTTGCTGTTCGTCCCTCTGGGTAAGTCTGCCGCCACATTAGATAATATCCCACAGCTATTTTGCCAATGTGATGGCATCTGCAAACCACTATAGTGGACTTGTCCTGTCTCAAATTGCCACCGTCTGGTGTCCCTATGGTTATAACCATTGAGACGTTGAAGTGCGTACGTTTTTTTTATGGGACTGTGTAAGCTGCACTAAAAGAACCATTAGTGCTGAGGTAACGACTGATTCCACCTTTAGTGCAGCTTGTTGGTTCATGTGGTGAGAGGTGTTCTTGAACTTTGGGTTCAATTTGCCTGTCTTTATAAACCTTGGTTCCTTTTTATTTCAGAACAGGGCAACGAAATGATTATTCGCAGACTATAGATGGAAATGTCAAATAGGTTTATAAAGACAGGCAGTTTGAAGCCCAAAGCTCAAGAACACCTCTGCGCTCTGTGATGAAGCACTATCGGCACATAATCACGTTACCTGAGTTAAAAGCACTGCCCGCTATACATTCATTTCCTTCCAGCTTCTCATGAAAGCCATTTGGTAGGAGAAAAAGTATGTCGATTTTGGTGGGGACACTCCTTGCCACCACCATTTCTGCGTCATTTACGCATTGCTACTCTGTAGTTTTGCATTGATCTGCAGCGTTATAACTGAGTTCGTGCGTCTGTCAGACTGTTTCTGTCTCTGTCTCTGTCTCTCTGTCTTTCTGTGTCTCTGCGTCCTCTCCCCCCCCCCTCTCTCTCTCTCTCACTCTGTTTACACACACACACACACACACACACACACACACACACACACACACACACACACATATATATATATATATATATATATATATATATATTTTTTTTTTTTTTTTTTTTTTTTTTTTTTTTCTGGGATTGCATTCTTCTTAAAACTGAAAAGGCAGAGGAGTCAAATTACCACTTTCCGCGGTCACTGAGGAGAAAACACCAAGTTTCGAAATATCGGTATATGACCAGGAGTTATATGTTAGTGAGTTTCCCTCCCTATTGGAGGGTGTCTCCCCCTTGGAGACTATAAGCTTGCTGAAGGTTCATTGTGAGAAGCATTTATTTTATTTATTTTTTCCCCCCATTCACCCACTCAAGCACATACTGTTAGGTAGCCAGAATCATCTACCACTGCAGATATGAATGCTTATCTCCCCCTATTTCTTCAATCTAAGACATAAGAGCAAGCTTCTGTTTATAATTCAATATTTCTTGCAGTCATTGCAACACCAAGCTGCTCTGTAAGTTGCTGGAACGGTGCTCGGTACTTATCCTTGGAATTTATTGGTTATATATATATATATAAGGAGTTTTAACCTTGAGTTTTAACCTTCCTTTTTAACATCATTGACAAATGTTGCTCCCCAAGGGGTCGAGCACTTTTAAAATCATTTTAGGCTCTTTGGTTATATTCATCTTATATATATATATATATATATATAATATATATATATATATATAATATATATATATATACATACATACATACATACACACACATATAATATATATATATAAATATATATAATATATATATATATATATATATATATATATATATAATATATATAATATATATATATAATCAGAGTTAAAAAGCCACTCAGGACGTAGAATTTAACAGTGCAGCAGCTGAATATCAAGAGGCGCTGAAAAAAAGTGGCTACAACTACAAATTGCAATACAACCCAGATAACAACATGAACAGCAACAGGAAAAACAGGAAAAGAAAAATGATATGGTATAACCCTCCATATGATGGAAGAACAAAAACTAACGTAGGAAAAGAATTCCTCAGAATCCTTATAACATCATTCCCCAAAGAACATGTACTATCTAAAATATTCAACAAAAATACCGTCAAGCTATCATACTCGTGTATGCCCAACCTTAAAAATATAATTGATTCTTCCAATAAAACCAAAACCAACACAACCAAAGAGGGTGATGAAAGGATATCTTGTAATTGCACTAAAAAAGACCAGTGCCCTCTGAATAATAAATGTCTCTACAACAATATTGTGTACCAAGCTACGGTAACAACAGACAGTGATAAAGAAACATACATAGGAATCACGGCTAACCACTTTAAAACCAGATATGCAAACCATAAACAGTCTTTCAAAAATGAAAAATACAAAAACCAAACAGAATTAAGTAAATATATTTGAAAGCTGAAAAATAAGAAAATAGATTACAACATATCATGGAAAATTATAAAAAGAGCAACACCATACAACAACATTTCTAAAAAATGCAACTTATGTACTACAGAAAAGTGGCTGATATTATGTAAACCCCACCTAGCATCCCTGAACTCTAAAGTAGAAATGATAAACAATTGCAGGCATAAATGGAAATTTTTGTCAATGCACCATTCCGTAACACGTCCCCCCTGAACGCGCCCCCAAAAGAAAAGCCGGCGGGCCACGTGCCGCACGCGCAGAGCTCACACGCCCACAATATATAACACCGGTGGCGTGCCCAAATTGTATACCCTGAGGAGAGCGCTTTTAGCTTGAGACAAGCTTGTAGGTTTTAACCTCTTTGTTTTAAAATCCTATTTTAAACTGGTATATATATATATATATATATATAATATATATATATATATATATATACCAGTAGTAATAAAAAAAATGTCTGTCTCTCTCTCTCCTCTCTCTCTCTCTCTCTCTCTCTGTGTCACAGAGTTAAAGGGTGACCACTCGGGGAAAATGTGAAGTATGGATCAGCAGACACTGGAAAATCCGAGAGTCCTGGCACCGCCATTACCAGCCACGTTCTGCTGGAGATAACAAGCTGTCCTTACGACTGAGCACTCGTCACCGCCTGACAAAACATCAATCGGAAGTGTCACTACCGGAAAGACCATTCCGCAAGAACCATCTTCCTTTTGGTCGCATCCTTTACGCCCAAGATCGGGCACTTACACGTGCTCCTTAAGGTCTGCAATGGAGAGGAGAGAGAGAGAGAGAGAGAGAGAGAGAGAAGAGAGAGAGAGAGATAAGTTTAACGGCTGTAAAATGAGAAAAGTTTCAGACAATGTCGGCAAACGGAGAGGAGAAAACAAAACAGCACCGACAATGAGAATGAAGGTTACAGGTCCAAAGTGTCCCACTGGAGTTAGCAGATATAATAGATACGAAGATCGGCCTAGGACTAGATGCAGACTGATATCGCTCTATGATGAGCAGTGGGAAATTATGCCGTCTGTACTGGATTCAGTGTTTCCGTAACAGTTCTTTGTCCAGTCCACAAATGTGTTATGTGCGTGTGTCGGTCGGACCCGTGAGAGAGGTAGGGTATGGATAAAATACAGTTTGAACGGAATTTCACTAATTCGTATGTGCTGTGAGATTAGTATGATCAATATCTGATTAAGCGTAAGTTGCTGTTTATTGCTTCAGTCCTCCCCGTCACCCCCGCCCCTCTTCACGTTTTCGTATGGTCGTTACTGTTACGTGTGAAACACGTTGTGGTGCTACTGTTTCTGCTTGTGATATAGTGTATATTGCAAGAAGATTGACTTTTATCTTGGTTTTAAACAAATATTTAATCACAGGTACGTACTATGTTTACACAATACAAAATGAGCAGCAACAAGCTGAACGCTTATAGTGTGCTCTGCAAAATGACAATACACAACTTATTTACCTGGCGGCTACAGTAACACAAATATTGCATTATTTTAATGAAAACAATTGACAGTTTAAAATCTATAAATCGCATGAAGAATACAAAAAGAGAACACCCCCGCCCCCAACCCCTTCCCGAAAAGAGAAAAAATAATTAAGAGAAATAAATAAAGAAACGGAGATTAAATGAAGCGAGTCGATGAGAAATACACCACAAGCAGGCACATTAATTTGTTATCATCACAATTTGAAATAATGGCAACATTTTTAATATGATCTTTTTTGTCATACCTGAAACCTCCAAAAAGGCAAAGTATCTAAAACCGGTTGTTTCCAGAGATAAACTTATGAACAGCTTCAAATATCAATATATTGGTATCTATCTGCAGATTACGGTCACCGTTTAAACAGAGTTTGAACATTTCTGTAGTGTGATGGGAGATCGGAAATAGTATTTGCGCGGGTTTCATTAAAACGAGGACACAGCAGAAAATAGTGCTCAGCTGTTTCCTCCCCATTGCCACACTCACACAGTGGGTCGTTAGAGGGCGGTTGAACATACATGTCTGAGATCACTTATTCCAAGACGAAGACGGCAATGAATAATTTGTGTTTTTACTCTCGTCAAGGTTAATGTACGGTGGTATGACAGGACATCAGCCGAGAATGATGCTTGACTACGCTTAAGATGGACTGGTTTTTAATATAAACTGGGAGACTGTTCCATGAAGATGAAGTTGAAAGAAATAAAGGATTTCCGATAAAATTATATCAGGACTGCATTTTGGAATTGTTACGCTCTGTCAAGTGCAGCTTTTTTTCAGGATTCCGGGTTGGAATGGGACGGATAGAGAGAACAGGAAAACACGGATTCTAACTCCCCCTAGCCCCACCTAGGTTCGGGCTGGGGCGACCTAGAATCCGTGTTTTCCCTGTTCTCTACAAGTAAGACTTCAATAACCAAAAAATAACGATTATCTACAAAACAAACATACTGTGTAGGGTTATCCGTTTTTAATACTAATTACTAAATTTTTCAGAGAGTAACGTAGGGAAAGCAGCAGTGGCTGAACGCACCCCATAGAGCAACGTGTCGACACCTGATTACTTACTACGTGACTAGACATAACGATTTCGAACCAACGCCAGTCTTTGTTGCGGCAATTAGACACAGCTGCCATCGCGCGATGGGCCGATGTCACAGCTGACTCACATTTCTCTCACTGACTGCTGACCGAAAAGGGACGCTTTTAAACTGTGCTCTCTACTGTGCTTGGTTTGTTTAAATTTAACAATAAATCTACTGTGTTTGGGTTGTGTTATTTTAAAAATGAATAAAAGTTTACTTTAACTGCATGTTAGAGTATTTGTTAAAAAGGAACTAGGCAAGCAATACAATTTTTTAAATAAAAAGAGCAAAAACCCCCCTCCCTGAGCATGGCCAACTGTTGTTTTAAATTTTTAATTTGCAGGCGTCATTTTGGTTCAAACCATGCTTTCAGGGGGAAACCCCAGGAGAAATGTTTGCCCGGGGAATTTTTTGGGTGGTGGTGGCTGGCCTCTGGTCGGAAGGGCTGGCCTCTGGTCTGAATGGTCTGGATGGGGTGAACTTGGCCCCCGACTCGGGAGGGGGTGAACTTGACCCCCACACTCTGGTCTCACTCAAACTCGAAACCATGTAACCAACTTGCAGGAAGCCCAGCCCTGAACTCAGCAACTCCAAACTCCAAAGTGTGACGCCTGCGGTGGCCAACCGACCCCAATAGCGAGTAGTTGAATTCTATTAAAGCTTACTTTTGGTGGTGGTGCAATCCACGTGTACAGGAAGCCCACTCCTTTAAACTACTTCGTGATGCAATCGATAAAGCTGCGTGTGCGACCTCCAGACAGGTGGCCGTTGTGTGCGGCGCAAATGCCGCGTGTGTTCTGTTTAGCAGCTGTGTGTGGAGTGTGTGTTTGTTTGTGTGCGCGTAAGTATGTGTGTGTGTGTGTGTGTGGGTGCGTGCGTGCGTGCGTGTGTGTGTGTGTGTGTATGTGTGTGTGCGGGGCGTGTGTGTGTGTGTGCATGCGCGCGTGCGTGTGTGTGTGTGTGTGTGTGTGAAGGGTGTGTTGTTGTTCTTTGATTAACGTCTTTTCACTTTAAAGTGATATTAGACAGTGAAAACGTGTGTGTGTTGTGTGTGTGTGTGTGTGTGTGTGTGTGTGTGTGGTGTGTGTGTGTGCGTGTGTGCGTGTGTGATGACACACTGTCACCCAGCGCGACAAAACACAGGGCTCACACATAAGAACCAGCCAAGTTCACAATAGGCCACTGAAAGTATGGTCGAGAACTCGTTCTAACATCCCAAGACTAGTTACAGCGCTTAATTCCCTTGGGCCATTTATGGAAAGTGTATCCTGTTACCCACTTTTGAACGACTTGGTTGGTAAAGGTTAATCAAGTAACCTTTAAGTTCTTAATTAAGTTACCTCTAAGTTCTTAGTTAAGTTTTTTAATCAAGCCACCCCCAAGTCTTTAAATTAAGTTCTTAACTCAAAATCACCCCAAGTCACTTCTAAGTTTTTAATTAAGTCACTCTAAGTTCTTAATCAGTCATCCTTAAGTTCTTAATTTAAATTCTTAATTAAAGTTTTAATTAAGTTACTTCAAGTTCTTAATTAAGTCTTAAATTTAAATTCTTAATTAATTACCTCAAGATTGTAATTAAGTCGTTCTTTTTAAATACAACCAAGTTCTTATTCAAGTTTATCTTATAATTATCAAAAAAAACAATACAAAACTATGTTTTTATCTTAAATAGTAGAAAGCTAATATAGTACACACACGCCTCAAAAACGCGTCATCGTTGAGGGTGTCTTGCTTAACGCCCTTGGCGTGAGATCGGTCGGCATAGATCTTAATGAAGTTCTTAAAACCCTAAGCAACCGCATTGATTACAATTCTGGTCTATGGAAATGTCTTTTATAGACTCCATGTCCCTTTTTTTATTGACTTCATCATTTTAAACAAATAATAATCCGCCATGGTCAAATTTTTATCAAAAAATTTTTAAAAATATATTCCATCTGAAATGGATGAAAATGAAATTTTTGGTTGTTGGCGGTGGGTGGCTGCTGTTGTCTTCTTCTGTATTTAGTGGGTTTAGATTTTTTGGCTGCTTTTGTTTTTGTTGCCATTGGTATATATTTTATAACCGTAAAAAACCGCCCCCAGCAGCACAAAAGGCGCCAAAAAAAAACAACATTTTAAGTTCAATATTCCATGAAGACTTTGGTGCTGTAGACCCTTGAATTAACTTGTTTTTTGTTCTGACTGGCATTGAAACAACTGTTGGCGTTGGGGGTGTTTTGTTTTCATTATGAGTTATATTCTTGATTGTAACTTTAATTTTCTTTGTCTGTTTAACTCTGCTACTCTTTTCCTGCTGCAACACGCCCCCGGATGCTTTAGCTTTTCACTTGTCACTATCCTTACCTGATTCAGTGTTTTCTGATTCAGTGTTTCCTGATTCTGCTGATTTTCCGACTCGTTTTATTTTGAAGGGAAATAAAATCTATATGATTAAAAGTAATAATCCCATGATTAATGGCGATAACAATGTTCCAAATCTGTAATATAAATCACAGCTTTTGAGACTCTAATGACTTTGTTAAAACTGGGTCTTGCGTTAAATCATAGTAAAATCTTGTTCAAATCAATAGGCGCAAATCTACTGACTAGTTTAGTGTACAAACTAAGAACTTTTGCCCAACGCTTTTACCATTCTTGACCCCAACTGCGCTTCATACCTGTTTTGATACTTTATAATGTCTTGTGGCGACATCTGTTTGAATCTGTTTCTAAAGCTGATTCAGTTCCGAGGAACTGTTTTTTTTTTCCACATGCTGCCAAAGAATACAACCTTTCTTTTTTGGGCATAATACTTGTCAACAACTTTTTTTTCTTCATTTGTAAGTCCAAGACTGTGTAGCCGCTCTGTAGCTCTAGCAGATCACGCTGTTCATGTTTTTTATTAATTAAATTTTTTTATTTTTAAAATGACACCGAAAAAACTATTGCCAACCTTGTATACCATTCGCCGTTATTGGAGGGCTAAGTTAGGGTACTCAATGCTTGGTAAAACCTGTAAAAAAAAAACCGCAGATTCTTGGCAAACTAGACTTTGAGGGTTTAGCAAAGCTAATCGCTATTATTACAGCTTTCATTTGCTACGAAAGATTTCTAGTTAAGCAAGGAATAATTTCCCGAGAATATAAATATGTAAAAAAAATACATTTATAAAAAATGGCTTCACTCGTAATGATGATAGGTGGTGCTGTTTGGGGAAGCGCTTGCTTTTAGCGGAAGTAATTATGCTTTTTGTAAACTACGGGATGACGGTGAGAGAAAAAGACATAACAAAGCTGTGGAGCAACTAGCTGCAGCACAAGATCGCTATGAAAACAGAGAATTGAGCATTAGATTTTATTAACGACACACTGAAAAAACAGTCATGCAGTTTACACATTTAAAGATGTTGATCAAGCAATAAAATAATATTATCTAGTAACGGGCAAACCAATCGAGACATTGCCCCCACCGAAATTTAGCGACTTTTATCATCCATCAGAAAAACAAAAGATGCAAGAAATCGCGTTTATTGTCGTTGGTATGACGTCGTGTATTTTGTTGCGCATAATTTTGGGCTAAATAAAAAAGAAAAAATCTATTATTCACCAAAAGGATATTGGAAGGAACACGGCAATTAAAAAGCAAGCCAAGCAGCGGGAGTTAGTGAACAAACAGCGAAGGAATGGTTATCAACACAAGCGATTTGGCAAATTTATTTACCGCGCCTAAAACGAATACAGAGACCACATTTTGTGAATACAATACCAAAACACACCCATCAAATGGATCTTCTATATTTACCCTCTGAAAACGATTAGACGAAAAAGATTTAAGTACGCCCTCACAGTCATTGACATAGTTTCCCAGATAAAAAAGATGCAGAACCATTAACACAAAAGATGCTTCTGCTGTGCTGTCGCTATACAACTGATATATCAACAAGGGCCCTTAACTTAATCCTCGAAAGATTCAAGTTGATGATGGAAAAGAATTTAAAGGCCAAGTGAATCAATTTTTGTTAAACATAGATTGCCATTAGAAGAGGCATTCCGGGAGTTCACAGATCACAGGCTTTAGTTAAAAAACTTTAACAAACAGTTAGCCGAAAGACTTTTCTCCTACCAGTATCACAGAGACTGATTGACAATTCTCGCAACACAGAATGGGTTAAAGACTGCCCTCAGTTTTGCGCGCAATGAATAATGAAGAATTTAAAGGGCTAAAACCATTTCAAGCAATCAAAAGAAAAACAATAAATGTTGCTGAAGACTCCAGTACACCCAGCAAACTATTACCGTTGGTTTAAAAGAAAAGGGACCTTTATTTACCGGGGGGAAACGGAAGGGACACTCGCATCAGGGCAACTGATCCAGTTTGGGGTGTTGACCCATATGAAATAAAAAAAGAAAATTGTAAAAATGAATCCGCCCAGTATTATTTACGAGAAACTGACACAACAAAACAACCGGCCCTCAAAGATCTTTTGTGAAGGAAGAACTGCAAATAATCCCGCCAGACACAGTTCCGCTTAATTAATTTACGGGTTTTATAATGTCCAGTTGCATATGAAAACTCTGGATTAACAAACACACGTTTTTTTGTTTGTTCTATCTAATGACTTCTTTTTTTACAACGTTGTGTCGATCTCATGTAGATTAGATCGTATTTTACGTTGTCATGATGAAAAGTCTTATTGTCAAACAATGCTTCTTTTTAGTTGTCAGTGATATTCCGACTGCACAACACTGCGGGATATTCCCTTTGCTTCTTAATGGTTTTCACCTGGCTAGAAATACGTACATTTTTGAAACCCTTTAACCCCACATACTCCTTGATCACCTTTCCAGATAATTCATCCTTCATCTTCCCCAAAACCTTCTTATTAGTAATTGAATGTAAAGGGGAATCTTTAGGATAATCAGATGTGTCGTACCATCCCACTCGCTCCTTTAGCTACTTCTATTTCCATGTCTTTATAGATGTCTTCAGTAGGGATATCTATAACAAAACTATCTGTATCTGTGTAAAGTACTCTGACTCTGGATACAGGGGTTTAAAGTAGTCATAAAGAAATTCTAACATCAAAAACTTGATAATTCAAAAAAAGTAAACCCAAAAAATACAGGTTTGTCCCAATTTGACTTTCTTTTTTTTTATCATTATGCCAAAAAGCTGATCATGAAATCTTCTGAAGTCCGATAATTAGGTTTTGAAGTCAGCTTAATTGCTTCGTTCTCTTTGGTGACCAATCTAACATCTTTGCGCTTGTGCGGATTCTCCATAGTCTTTCCAAAACAGCTGTTGTTCATCAGCTTGAAAAAGTCTTTTTCTGAAGCATCTGTGGATTTAGTTCTGAGATCAGTGTTCTTCATGATGTATGGTTTCATGAACTGTTCTTGATCAAAAGCAATTATACGATGAACTGCTGCCAACTTTAAACCATGTCTTAAATAAAATTGTAGAAGCCTGTAATGGCAGACATAATTTTTTTTGCCTCGAAGATTAGGCACAAGTTTAGGCGGCTCTCTTGGATTCATCTTTAGACTTTCTGCTGCTAATGGATAGTCATTATGCAGGTCATGGAGTTCATGAGGATATTCTAAGTCAACTTCTAGAATGAACCCATGCTGTTGAACCGGCGTCAAACTGCCCAACCACTTTAATGCTTTTGAATATATTTTCGGATCACCGCCTGTGTACATTTTAAAGTTACGTAATGGAAGTGATTGCTCCATAGCCCATCCATACAGATTGTTTGCATCTAAATACATGAGATAGTTAGACCTTTTACTCGGATCATTAGTCGTCCAAGTATTTGTTGTTTGCTTTACAGTAATGATGCGACGCCATACTAATTCCTCACGCAATCCGTTTTCATCATCTGAATCATTGGTAGGCAGACAATAAATCAATCTGTACTTTAGTAAACTTTAAGAAAGCGTCCCAACTCATCCCGGGCGCAGAAATGTAATGCGCGGGATCCAGGCTATAATGTTTCATGCAGGTCTTTCTATAATTTTCAAAGACGTCCGCCAACAAACATACATCTGCCATTTAAATAGGAGTCATGATAGTCTCCCATCGTTTTACACTCTAACTTTTGCCACGCATTTTGAGCATGCTGGTAATCAGAATCACTAATGTCCTTTCTCTGAGACTAGAAAAGAACGCGCCTTTAGGTGGAAGTGTATCTTCATCAAACCTTTCCCAACTGTTCATGTACTCATAGGGTAAACACCCTTTCTAACAAGCGTTGGGGTCAAAATATTCTTCCGTTATTGGGCAGGACTTTAAGGACATAGCCAGTGACTCTAATGAACCCATCATGTGCTGCATAGAGTCATACAAAGAATGTTATTTAAAGTGAAACACATGTACTTTTCTGATGACTGTGCGATGCATGACACCCTGAAGGCATCGCCCACTGCTTCATTATAAGATGAGAGTCGTAACCTCGCAAGTTATGAAAGAAGATGGGCAGCTTCCATGTCTTTGGTTCAAACTTTAGTTGAATGATTGCATTTACTGTGCGCAGCTCCTCTGAACTTCCCGCTAATGTGATCATGGTCTCTTACTTTTGGATTGGCTTCCTCACTGAGTTCTAAACCACAAATCCAACAGTGAGTGGCTGAGTCATACTGTTGTTGGGCTTCAGGCGTCATCATGATTTCAGATAAATTCAGTTTATTAGAACAATCATTAGGGCACTTGCTGCATGCGCGTAAAAAATCTTCTAGCCGCATCGGGTCCTCTGTATAATTCTGGCGTTGAATGAGCGCCATCCGACCTAACAATAATAAAGGAAAATGAACAAATCTGATGATTATATTAAGACTGTTTTCGAAGTTTTTGTGGCGCTGGCCCTTCATAAGGAACAATGAGTTGATTCGAAGCCTGCGTAAACTACGTATGCAGAATTTTGC
>CM031601.1:15099785-15102285 GCA_018398815.1 Conus ventricosus
AGGAAAAAAAGCTTCATCGTGTCCTATACCTCTTGAAGAGTTTAAAAAATTCTTTTCCCAGCCCCTTTAAAATAAAAAATACTGGATGTGATGATACCCTTTTTGTTGAAGTATTGAAGGGAAAATTTTCAATTGACATTTTAAAAAAATTCAATTTCTGGGGGTGAAATTTAAAAAAGTCATTAAAAAGTTTTTAAAAAATAATAAAGCAGCAGGGAGTTGATTTTTGTAAGGAATGAAAAAATAAAGAAAGTGTTCCCTTTTAAAGACAAAGTTTTATTGTTTTTTGTTTAAAACGTGTTTTTTTATTTTGGTATTATACCAGAAGGGTTGGGGGGCAGGGTTAATTTTTAAACCCCTCCTTAAAAAAAAAGGGGGATCAAAAAGACTGCAATAAATAAGAGGGGGAAAAAAAAAACAAACCCCGGTTTAAATTGTGTAGGCAATTATTCCAAAGTCAAATTTTAAATAAAGACTTACTTATTTGTTGAAAAGAATGGACTTGTTTCAGAAAACCCAAGGGGAGGTTTTTAAACCCTGCATTCAAAGATTTTACCTTCTTTTGTTCTTTAAAAAATTGGTTGACATGTTTGCAAAACAAAAAATTTGGGAAAAAAATAGTGTCTTTTAAAAGATTACAGAAAAAATTTGATTCTATTTGGGACAAAGCTTTATGGCACAAAACCGGGGAGTCCCAAAGGCCCTATCTGGGAAAATTTTGCACGTTTTTAATAATATGTTTTGTCAAAAAAAAATTTTTTTTGTTTTTCATTTTTTTAAAATGGTCAAAAAAACAAAAGTTTTTTGGGGATTTTAAGGGGGGGTTCGTTTCCCAAAGGAAGGGAAAAACCTTTTTTAAACCCCTTTTTGGGGTTTTTATTATTTTTAAAAGATCTACAAAGGGTTCCCCTTTTTGGGGAAATAACGTTCTACTCTAAATATATTTAAAAGCAAGAGTTTTTTAAAAAATGGAACGTTTATTAAAATTTCTTGTATTGTATATGCGATGAACAATTTTTAAATGGCAAAAATTTTAAATTTAGCCCTTTTCCAAAAAAAAACTTAAAAGCCTTACATTTATATTGCATGCAATGCAAAATTTGAAAATAAAACCAAAAAAAAACAAAAATAGTTGTTTTTCATTTGGGCAAATTTGTAAAGCGGGAAATTTTTTTTTTGGGAAGGGGGGGGAAAAAGAGGTTTTTAAATTCCCCAAATTAAAAACTTAAAGGGACGAGGGGGCACAGGGAAAAGGTTCGTTTTTAAAAAAAGCCAAAAAAAAAAGTGGGCCCTTTTAATAAGGGTTTTTCAAGGGGAATGTTTTTATTATTACAAATTTGGCCCCCAAAGGAAAAACAGAAAATTGCCAATTGATGTTTGATCAATTTTTTTATTCCATAGTTGTACCTTTTTGTTGTAAGGTTTTTTTGAAATTTGGGGTTTTGAAAATGTTTTAAATAAATTTGAAAAAGTTAAAATTTTGTTTTTTTTTAAAAATATTTTATTTAGATTTAAAAAAAAACTACAATGAATTTATTGATTTATGGGTGAAAACCGGGAATCTATCCTGTCCTGTACTTGGGTTAAAGTAAGAATGATAAGGGTTTTTTGGGCTAACTTATTTTTTCCCGATTTTAAAAAAGAAATTTAAAAAAAGTAATAATTTCTTACAAGAAATATATACAAAAGGAAAATTTTTTTTCACAAAGGCTTATTTTTTGTTAAAAACCCCTTTTAGTTGGAAAACGGGTTTTTATTGTTTTTTGGGAAAACTCATTCTTTTACAAACAGAAAAACTTTTGTTAAAAAAATGTGTTAAAAAAGGAGTTGCAAAAATAAATTTTTCTCGTGTTTGGGGCAGTTCTCTTTTAAAAACACAACAAGGGGTGTATTTATAAAAATATTTAAAAACGTCTTTGGAAAAGAAATTAATTTTCTTTTTTTACCAGAAATTTTGAAAAACCCTTTTTTTTAAATTTTTGGTTTTAGTAACCCAAAAATTGCAAATTGAAAGTTGGAAAAAACACCATAATTTCCAAGAGAATTTCGTATTTGTCGTAAAATTTGAAATGGGTGAAATTTTGGGGATGAATTTCCTTGCATCATGGAATTTCCAAAAATATAAAGAACCTTTGTGAAAAATTCTCCCTAAAAAATATCCCCAAAAACCCAAAATTGTTTTTTAACTTTTGTAATTTATTTTTAAAAAGGAAGAAGCATTTGTTTGAATATTAGTTTTGTTTCAAAAAATGGGGAAATTGTTTAATTTAGATCGTTCAGTTTTCCCCCAAAATTCAGCATTTCCAACATGTTCCCCACATTTTTTCTGAGGAGTTTCGGTTATTTTCTTTTGTTACATTTGTATCCCCAAGCCCGCAGGGGGGCAAAGGATTAAATTTTAATTTAATTGAAATTTAAAAATTTTTGTGTTTGTGGGTGTGTGTGTGTGTGGGTGTGTTGGTGTGGTAGTGTGTGTGTGTGTGTGTGTGTGTGTGTTTTG
>CM031601.1:15104785-15109785 GCA_018398815.1 Conus ventricosus
GCTTCTCCACCAGTTCATGGGGGTTCTCCACCAGTTTTATGGGCTTCTCTACCAGTTTTATGGCTTCTCCACCCGTTCATGTGCTGCTCCACCAGTTCATGGGCTTCTTTAAAAACCCGTTTCAATGGCCACTCCACCAGTTCAAGGCTTCTCCACCCGTTCAGGGTTTCTCCACCCGTTCATGGCTTCTCCACCAGTTTTAATTGGCTTCTTCACCCGTTCTATTGGGCTTCTCCACCTACCAGTTCATTTGGCACTCTCCGCCAGTTCATGGGTTTCCTCTACCAGTTCATTGGCTCACTACCAGATCATGGGCTTCTTACCCGTTTCATGGGCTTCTCCACCAGTTCATGGCTTCTCACACCCGTTCATTGGGCTTCTCCACCCGTACATGGTTCTCCACCAGTTTATTGTCTTCTCCACACCGTTTTCTTGCTTCTCCACCTACCAGTTCATTGGCTCTTCTCCGCCAGTTTCATTGGTTTCTTCTCTACCAGTTCATTGGCTTCTCCACCAGTTCATTGGCTTCTACGCTAGTTCATGGGCTTCTCACCACATGAAGAACATCCGCAGTTCATTGGCTTTCCCACCAGATTCATTGGTTTCACCACCATTCATTGGCTTTTCCACCCAGTTCATTGGATTTCTCCAACCATTTCATGGGCGTCTCCACCAGTTCAATGGGCTTTCTTCACCAGTTTAATGGGCTGCTCCACATTGATTATGGCTTTCCACCAGCTCATGGCTTCCCACCAGTTTTTCATGGGCATCTCTCAACAACTTTATGGGTCTTTCTCCACCAATTCAAGGCTCTCCACCAGTTCATGGCTTCTTCACCATGTTCATGGCTTTTCCAACCAGTTCATGGCTTTCCACCAGTTCATGGGCTTCATCACCAGTTCATGAGCTTTTCCACCAGTTCATGGGCTTCCCACCCTGTTCATGGGCTTCTCCACCAGTTCATGGTCTTCTCCACACCAGTTCATGGGCTTCTCAACAATGTATGGGCTTTCTCCACCAGTTCGAGGGGCCTCTCTACCAGAGATCAATGGCTCTCCAACAATTTATGGGCTTCTGTGCCAGGTCATAGGATTCTCCACCAGGTAATGGACTTCCCCACCAGTTCATAGGGCTTCTCCACCTGTTTTATACGGGCTTCTCCATCAGTCATGGTCCTCTCCAACCAGTTCATGGGCTTCTTCCCAACAATGTATGGGCTTCTAGTGCCAGTTGATGGATTCCCCACCAGCGAAGGGACTCACCACCATTTGAGGGCCTCTATCAACCCAGTTAATGGCTCCCCATCGCTATGAGCTTCTTCCAACAGAAAATTGGGCTTCCTCCACCAGTTCATGGGCTTTCTCCGCCAGTTAATGGACTTTCGCCACCATTCACTGGATTCTCCACCAGCTAATGGTCTTCTCCCACCATTTTGATGGGGCCTCCTCCACAAGTTGATGAGCTCCTCAACCCAGTTCATGGGATCTCCACCTGCCAATTGGTGCGTTTCCGCAAACCAGATTCCCTCTAGTGCGACCCAATCGTAAGCTGATCCGAGACGTGACGACCGTTGAAAGTTCTGGGAGAACTAAGCACAAACCGCATGTACATTTACATTGGCTTATGCAATTTTGAATAGTAGAAGTTGAGCTTTGAGAGGCGGTGCACGTTTCTTCCTCTTCTTCGACTCCCCACTTTTCCGTTATTCTACCACGATCCCTTTACTTCACTCTTTTGGATATCATAACCCGTCAGGACAGGAGGGCCCCCCCCCCCCTCCCCCCGGCCCCCCACGGCCCCCCCCCCCCCCCCCCCCCCCTCCACTGTCTCTTTCTCCACTCCCTCTCTCTCGTCTCTGTCCCCTGTATCTCCTATCTCCCCGCTGTCTCTGTCTGTCTGTCTGTCTTCTGTCTGTCTCTCCACTCTCTCTCTCTCTCCCTCCTACTACTCTCACCTCTCTCTCTCTCTCTCCCTCTATCTCTCTCATCCTCTCTCCTCTCTCTCTTTCACTCTGCGCGCGCGCCGTGTGTGTATATGTATGTATTATGTATGTATATATATAAATATATATATAAAAAATATATATATAAATATATATATATATATATATATCTATAATATATATATATATGTGTGTGTGTGTGTGTGTGTGTGTGTGTGTTGTGTGTGTGTGTGTGTGTGTGTTGTGTGGTTTGTTTGTGGCCCTCTATTATCGCTCAACCTTCCTACACTCAGATTTTGTAGGAGGTAAGGTTGGTACGGTTGAGGGGTATGGTTCAATTTTTTGTTTTGTTTATTTGGTGTTTGGTGTTTGTAAGAATACTTTTTTGTACCACACCACTCTGGATTTTTTCCCAGTTGCTTTCATCCACTATTCAGAAGACGAACAATATGTTGTGTGTGTGTGGTGTGTGTTATGTGTGTGTGTGTGTGTGTGTGTGTGTGTGTGTGTGTTGGTGGTGTGTGTGAGAGAGAGAGAGAGAGAGAGAGAGAAGAGAGAGAGATGGGAGAGAGAGGACGAGAGATGAGCAGAGAGAAGAAGAGAGATGGATCGAAGGATAACTGACTTGACAATCGAATACATTCAGTGGTTGGATTGATTCATCGATTTGGCTGATTCATTGGTTGATTGAATTGAACGGTCAGACAGACAGACAGACAGAACAAAAGGCAGGATAAGAGGAACATGAGCAACACTACACATACACCACACACACACATCACACACCACACACACACACACACACACAGCACAGCACACACACACACGCACACATCACGCGCGCGAGCGCACGCACGCACACGCACGCACCCACGCACGCACGCACACGCACGCACGCCGCACCCGCGAGCGCACCAACCACACAGCACACACGACACACAACACACACACACACACAACACACACACACACCACACACACAACACAGCACACACACACACACACACACACACACATAAGCGCGCGTCCGCGGACCCTTTAGTTAGCCTTTTACATAAACCATTACCATCTGCATCTCACAGGGGAAATATGAAGAAACGACAGAGCAGATAGATGCACAATAATCATGTAACATAAATGTCCATATTATTGCAGAAAAATGTACGTCAGATTAGAAATACGAGACACATTAGATGTTTCAACACGGCGAACCAGGACAATGATAGTCCGCAGACTGACATTATGTTCTTTTGAAGTGTTTATCAGTGGAGTGCATTTGTTCGAGTGGTTCGCTAGGATTACAAGGCTTAGATTTTGTGGGGCAAGGACATTCAAAACGGGGCACACATTATACCTGTTAGTAAGTACAAAAGTTGACGGCACACACTACCCATGAGTTACTGCAATATTTCGGTATTACAAACCTTTTCATCCAGCAACACAATCCAACTGACAAGCAAAACAGCAAGATTATATGGCGGTGGACTGACAATTATTGTTACATTCAGTCATATATATCTCCAACGAGCTCTCGAAAAGGTTGTGCACCAACTTTAATGTTTAGTGCAGTCGACAATTTCGCTTCATGAAGACCTACTGAATGTAATATGGCCGAATGCATAAGTCCGCTAAATGGACAAGTATAGCTGACAGGTAACGATCATGCAATGAAAGAGGGATAAGGGACACGAACACTGTACAGAAGATTGCGGCTCTTCTATCTACAACGTTATAAAACCAAACAAACAAAAATGGACCACAGTATGACATAAAAGCATCGTAAGAACCGTTACAATGGATTCACTTATAGCATCATAGAAAACAAAATCATCTGAAGGGAAACAATAACAACACCTGACTCTTCCTGGAATCCCTTCTTATCCCGTCTTCTGGGGATAAAATCCTTTTCCTCCTGAAAACAACTGACGGCCCTATCAACGGCCCTACAGCTCTCTTGAAGTATTTGCCTCAGAGAAAGCAAGCTGTGGACCTAGTGAAAAGACGGTGTACACAGCGATCGTGTATAAAGAAAAAAAGAAAAAGAAAGTAAAGAAAACCGAAAACAAGGATTGGAACCCTGTGACATGAACTAACCACATAGAGTATACAGAAAGAGATAGAAAAAGAAACACAAGCAAACGTATTATTCAAAATTTAGAACATGCATAATACGTGTAACGGCCATTTTCCATAAACTATATAATTAGAAGATGGGAACAGACCTTTGCCACGCACAGGTATTAATAGCATCAGTTTGAGTTACATGAAACAGCGCGTCTCGACCGCTGGTCCTTTCGTTGAAAAATGTTTCCTAACATTTCGAATTAGAAAACACAGTATCTCTGGCCTGCAAATATGATTTAACCAAAAAAAAAAAGCTATTGAAATCCATCAGTTGAAGCAACATCCCTCCCTAAAGTGTCACTTTCTTAACCGATGCCATTCTTAAGATAAATTCCCGTACATTTGCAACAAAATAGCCATTGTAATATGGGGCGGGGGGAGGGGTGGGGTGGGTGGGGGGGACCTAGAAGATGAATTTACTTACATATCCAGCAATATATGTCTAAGTTGTGTGGGTGAACTCATTTTGAAAGATTCCGCTCACACAATCTCTATCATTTCTCAATCCCAGTAATCTTAGTTTCAGGATTATTCAAAAGTGATATAAAGACAACTTTTCAGTTGTTCCAGTACTTGCGACAATGTAGTCTATAAAGTTATGACAAATCTATTCGAGTTCACTCAAAATCTCTCTTCTCTCTCTCTCTCGTCTCTCTTCACCTCTCTCTCTCCCTCCTCATCTCTCTCTCAATCACCTCTCTCCAGCAATCTCGTCTCTCTCTCTCCTCTCTCTCTCACATCTATCTCTCCTTCCATCTCGTCTCTTCTCTCTCTCTCTCTCCTCTCTCTCTCTGTTCACCTCTCTCTCTCCGTCTCTCCTCTCTCTCTCCTCTCAAGCCACACACACACACACACACTCACACACACACAACACACCACACACACACACACCTACCCACACACACCACACACACACACACACGACACCACACAC
>CM031601.1:15114785-15119785 GCA_018398815.1 Conus ventricosus
CTGTAGCCTATGACTCACATTCACACTTAAACGCTTTGTCAACTTTTAGTAACCTGTTATGCTCTGATCTCTGTACACACAAACTACGTAATGTTGCAGATGAATCTGTACATATGTCTGTTCTGACATCATTATTATCTCTTTTATTGATGGTTATATTTTTGTTTTCTGGCCAGTGTGATTTACTTTGTGAAAGTACTTGTGTCACCATATTGATTGAATGTAATCCATCCAACGTGTCCCTCTCTCCTGTCTCTCTCTGTCTGTCCCCCACCCCTCTTCTCTCTCTCTCTCTCTCTCTCTCTCTCTCTCTCTCTCTCTCTCTCTCTTCCTTCTCTCTCTTCTCCTCTCTCTCTCTCGCGCTTCTCATCTCTCTTTTTCTCTACACCTCCTCCACTTCTTCTGCAAAACCTACTTTTCTTTTCTTTTTTTTCTTTTCTTTTTTTCAAATGAAAAATGTTAAATTTTTTTCTTGCTTGTGGGATTGCTGAATTCTCTCTTTTTTTTCTCTCCAAAATTCTTACTGCTTATGTATGTCCTATGTTCATGTAAATGTTGGAAATGAAATTTTAAAAAAAATGCATTTTTGTACAAGAATTGCACAGCGTGAAGCAGTTCACCTGCCTTGGTGTCGCTGTCATCCAAGACGGATAAAAAGAAATGATTTGTTTTTTACGTGGATTGCATAAACAACAGAAGGAATTGCCTTGTAAAGACAACAGATGGGAGAGTAGTCAATGATTATACAGATAAAAGATGGAGGTGTGGTGGATTGATTGTATGGATAACAGAGAGAATGTAACCAATAATTGTAAAGATAACAAGAAGAAGTGACGTAAATCACCACGAAGATAACAGATTGGGGTGCTGCCAGTCATTCTAAATATAGCAAATAGAATGTGATCAGTTATTGTTAAAGATAACATACGAGGGTTAAATAAATTATGATAACAAGAACAGATGGTGATGTAATCATTTTTTCTATTTAAAAAAAAAATAAATAAAAAAAACAGATGGACGAGCAGTCATCATTCTAAAGATAACAGATCGAGGTGTCGTCAATCATTTGTAACGAAAACTAATGGGGGAGGAGTCAATTATTGTCAAAAGAACAGATGGAGGAGGTGACCATCACTGTAACGATAACGAATGGAAGTGTGGATTTTAAACAAATATAGTGTGGAAGGGAAGTCAGTTATTTCACAACAAGCAGCGGCAGTGTCATTACATTGAAAAAGAGACACATCTGACATGTACGATGTTGAAAAAAAAAAAACGTATCTCAGACACCACTGTGATTAAACCAAAGATCAGTGGATGGAGACTTGAAGCTGTCATGAACATGTCACAGTGGTATACAGAGGAAAAGTAGAAAACGGCGGAGGAGGAGATGAGGATAAGGAAACGAAGAAACGGGAATTCAGATTCCCTATGGTGTCTTAGGACCACCATGGGAGGAAAAAAAAGGTAGGGGTTCTGAGCAATGACTGCAGAACGATGTCCAGCCTGGGAGGTGTGGTCAGCTCTGAGGTTCAAGATTCAAGTGTTCCTTTGCAGACATCTCCCTTCACAACAGATGCAGCTATGCGTTTTTCGGTGCTGTCCTCTGTGGTACAGATAGATTGCCAGTGTCAGACTTCGTCAGCAAAGATCCATTTTGTTGTAGCACCACGAAGTTCATGTGCATGTGTGTGTGTGTGTGTGTGTGTGTGTGTGTGTGTGTGTGTGTGTGTGTGTGTGTGTGTGTGTGGTGGTTGCTTTGCGCGCGCGCGTTTTGTGTGTGTGTGTGGTGTGTGTGTGTGTGTGTGTGTGTGTGTGTGTGTGTGTGTGTGACAGGATAAGTGAGTACTTGGAGAGTTTAAAATGTGCGAGGGAGTCTGGAACACGTAACATCCATGATGAGGTTGTAAGAACACAAAAAAACCCTCAGCAAATGCCAGTTTGTAGAACTACTACAAACACACCCATTTACAAAACTCCAAGACATGCCCAAGCACCTCTGTCAAAACATTGTGTTGCAGGAACTTGGAAAAAACTTCCTAATATGACATCAGGAAAAGAGCAACAGGGAAGTTCTGATGAATCTTCCGGGAAACAAAACTGTTGTTACATCTGTGAATGGTTTGGTCACCAAAGATAACAAGTAAATTATTTCTGTTGTCAGGCCAGCCGTCCAAAGAGACCACACCAGGGTCTCAAGTAAGTGAACATCAAAACTCTGAGCAGATCGAAATGGCAAAAATCAACATTTTGATTTCAATCAAATCCTGTGATAAAAGTGACAGATCTAAAGCAAATGGTATCAGCGAGCATGCTGATCAAATACTTATTAACATTCTTTCATAAAAAGCCGATGCTAGGAATGCAATGTAGCAGTGTCATAACAGAGTGCGGTAGCCTTTAAAGACTCTTCATGACAGTAACCGGGTATCTTTCAATCATACTCCACTCAGCAACTATCACAATTCTGGACTGAACATGGACTCTTCTCCCAGCCTGACAAGTTTTGGAAAACTGTGGGTGCATGATCCCCCTTTACAGTGCCCAGACTGTTGAGTCAATACGTGAAGAAATCTTTCCCGACTGCAGCGCCAGAACACGGGACCCACTTCAAACTTTCCCTCTTGAACTGCCAACGGATCTCTTTATATTCCCCCTCCCAGGATGAACCAACCCTAGTTCTGGCTGAATTGTAATGTCTGGAACTGCAGTCTGCAGACAAATCGTCTGCCTGAAATGACACAACTTGCTCAGATAGAAAGCAGATGATGACTGGTGTGTTTAGTTAAATTCCCTCCAGAAGAACCACGCTTCTATTTGACTTAGTTGTATACTGTCGTCTGTATGAAGCGAAAATGTGGAACACCGCATTCCCTGTTCAAATTGGCGCGGTAGGTCAGTCTATTTGATCTACTTGTCCCGTGTATATATCTAGTGTCACACAGAGCCCAGACAAATTTGCACTTTGAGCAGGTACTGAAGGCCACAAAAAAATAAACAGACTGACTGATGGTAGCAAAAAGTGAGATAAGAATTCACAATTACAGTACCGAATGTGAAAACCAATATTGTATGAGGCTGCATGTTGCCACCCCCCCCCCCCTCCCCCAGCTTCCTCCCAAACACCCCATTTACCACCACCCCACACATGCTAAGACATATTCACACGAGTAACAAAGGTGCGTGTGTGCGTGAGAGAGGAGAGGAGAGGAGAGAGAGAGAGAGAGAGAGAGAAGAGGAGAGAGAGAGAGAGAGAGAAGAGAGAGAGAGAGAGAGAGAGGGGGGGGGAGGGAGGGAGGGAGGGAAAGAGAGGAGAGAGAGAGAGAGAGAGAGAGAGAGAGAGAGAGAGAGAGAGAGAGAGGAGAGGAGAGAGAGAGAGGAGAGAGAGAGAGAGAGATGCCATATACAACATAAAGACCTGGACTGCACCATGTATCAAAGTAATCCACTGCCCACATTTCTCCCCCCCCTTCCTTCTCACTACTCCCCCCCACCCCCACCCCTCCTCCCCGCCCTCTTACCACCCTAGTCCACCCATCCCTCACTCGAGCAGGCCAGTCACCTCCGCCATGTCCGGCATTAGTTCCTGTATCATCGCTCTCCTTGGAGACCCGTGCAGCCTTTGGGATCAGACGTCCCTTTCCATCACTGCTTTGGGGGGTCCGTGATGCTTGGCCAGACGACAGCCTCTTTCCTCCACATCTGAATGACTCCCAGGAAAATTCTTCCCCAGGCCAGATCGGGACACATAATGGAATGCTACCTGACCTGTGCAGTGTAGTGTAGTCATGCGTGCCTAAATCAATTGAGGCGTTCATTTTAAACTAATTGAGTGGTATAAAAGGTGTAATTCTTGATGCACGTTGCCCATCAAATGTCTAATAGCTGTGAATCGTTTGCTCTTTATTGTTCGGGGGAAACTGGTAGACTGATGAACAGTTCAGATGGTTGGCTCCGACAGGCACAATTATTGTCATGCTGCTTGAATTCCGAGCGATGTCACAGGTTAGCCACACGGACTAACGAGGGAAGGTTAAATAATTTTCACTACATAAGGTTGTATGGGTTATACTGCGATGGGGAGGGTCAGATGAACTAGATCAACATGTCCAGTATTCTGACGCGCACCACTGCAGCCTTGTCAGAAAGAACGTAGCAAAAACAACAACAGGATCAAATATATTCGTACATACATGAAGTTGTCAGGGCCTTTTCTGCGATGGGGATGTGTTCAGATACTTCCCTGACCATGGGAAGAACGTATGGCCCTGATGCACATTGTACTAAGAAGTAAGAAAACACACACAGAATCTTATATACGACATAGCTGAAACTGTGAGAAGCTGCGTTGTCATTATATTTCAATACCCTTTAAGGGAGTTCGATGCTTGAGAATACCACAGGACCAGCATTAGACAACTCGATTAACAGGCTAGCTGAAAGTGACAACGAACAACAAAGCACACTGCAACACACATACACCCACACAAGATAGCACAAACACACACACACCACACCAACACACACACACACACACACACACACCACACACACACACACACACACACACACACACACACACACAGTATCTGTATACAAAGAGCTTGAAGCCCAATGAGACAAAGCTTACAGTTTGCAGAATATTTAGAAACCGTTAAAAAAAATCCATACCTCGCCCTAATCGTTAGTCAAAACCAGTCAAATACATAATTATATTCTACCATGAAGTGCACACAAAACAGCAGGGATGGCCTTGTAAAGACAACAGACGGGTGTGTAGTAAATAACGGTAAAAAATGAAGAATAAAAAGGGAGATGTGGTCAATGATTGTTGGACAGAACAGATCGAGTTCAGTCAATAGTAATAAAGATAGCAAACGGTTTGAAATCATCAATTGTCAAGGTAACGGAGAGAGTGAAGTCAATTATCATAACTTTGGCAGATGGGAGGTTGTAGTCAAATATGTCAAAAAAAAGAACAAATAATGAAGGTGTGGTCA
>CM031601.1:15124785-15127285 GCA_018398815.1 Conus ventricosus
AAGAGGAAGCAACAAGGGACACGACGCACCGGTTTCACGCACAAGAGAAACAAAACCGCACCGGAACGGGCCTTCAGGTGAATACGGAGTGCTTCGTGCGAAAATTATCCCTGCCAACGCAGACCACGATTCACGAACGGCAAGAAGCATGGAAAACAGAATGCCGCATGGGGGGACTCGCGAGGCCCATGTCATATCAAAGTGAGTTTATGACGATCAACATTGAAGGGCTGTCGCGTGTGTAGATAACGATCTGCGTGCTACATTAGTGATTTTGACATTGGTTCCTGGTGGAAACGTTCGCTACCAATTTCGGAAGTTTATTTCCAAACCATCACGCTTTCATTGTGCCAGGTGTTAGTCTGTCACTGATGGGGTACTGCAAGATTGTCGGAGGTTTAGCACTTCTCGTGAAAAAATCACTCTTAAGTAGTTGAAAAATGAATGTGAGATGATACATATATTGTATCAGAAAACTGTCGTAAGATTCTGTTGGGAAACAGAATCACCGGAATTCTAGTGGTGTGTACTTGCTCAAGCTCTTCTACATATTACAAAACTATTGAGTAGCCAATGGTATACATTTTGGAGCAATGTACATGGAATTAAAGAATCTCTTGGAAATTGCGCTGTTGTTACTGCGGATTTCAATGCTCGCACTGGGGGCAAGAATGCAAAAGACTGTGATGATGATCTGAGCATGGAAATGTTCAGGACAGAGTCTGTGAACGTGAGGTATACGTAATCAAAAGATAAGATCAAAATGACTTTGGCACGTACCTGTTAGATCTTTGCAATTTTTCATCTTTTCATTTTGAATGTGCAATTTCAGAAGATTTAGATTATGGTCATATACTTATATTTCACCAACAGGTTGTAGTATTGTTGACTATGCCATAGTATCAAGATGTTTATTGAAATATTGTGTTTCTTTGAATGTTACACCAAGAACAGAATCAAAAACATGCTGTTGAAGTTGTGTTTGACTGTCAATTAGAAAGAGCTGATCAGCATGACATGGCTCAAAATATTTACACAATTGACAAAATAGTTTGGGATGAAGAAAAAGTCTATGAATGTAAGGAAAATATATCAAGTGACGAGTTTCAAGTCATATGAGGCAGGCCTCTAGTCTGGTTAATGTTGACGTAAATAAAGCCATTCAAGTGTTTAATGATGCATTGCTTAAGCTAGTTCATGCATGAGAAAACCATTACAGTCGGAAAAAGAACGATCGATCAATGGTTTGATCAAGAATGTAGTCAGCATAAAAAAGAACTCGGTTACCATTGGGCAGTGTTATAAACACAAAGAAGATAATGAAACAATTAGAAATTTGGATAATCAAAAACGCCAGAGAGTACAAGGAGCTCTTGAGACTGAAAAAGAAAGACCACCGCACAAAGGTAATAAAATTCTTTGAATGAAAATATCAATAACCCCACTGGGTTTTGGAGCAAAGTAAAATCTTTTTCGTGCAATAAATTTACTGACAACAAATTACCAAAGATGAATGGTTTAAACATTTTTCCCAAGTATTTGAGTCTGGTGTGAATTGTAGCCAGTCAGAAGGTATTGTGGCGAATCAGAAGATCAGGTTAGTGATGGGTCAAACCAGCATTAACACAGATTCTCTTGAGTGTGACATTTCGGAAAGTGAAGTTTATGCCGCGGTTCGTTCATTAAGGAATAAAAAGGCTGCTGGTCCTGATGGAAATTATCGGAGAAATCTTCAAAAACTCAGTTACTGTAGTTGCTCCATTTTTAGTCATATTGTTCAATATATTGTTCTCTACTGGAACTTATCCCCTTCAGTGGTTAGGTCAGTTATTCAACCCTATTCAAAAAGGGCGACAGGAATTTACCTGATAATTACAGGGGAATATCTTTGTTGAATATATGCAGTAAATTGTATTAGCCATATTCTGAATGGACGACTAAACAAATGGATTGAAGAAAACCATGTCATTGATGATGTCAGGCAGGTTTTAGAAAAAGTATAGTACTATTGACCATGTCTTTACATTGTTTGCCATGGCTCAGAAACAACTGCTACTTCACAAGAAACTGTATGTTGCGTTTATTGATTTCAGAAAGCTTTCGATTCTGTCCATCGTGCAAAATTATGGTGCATTTTGAAAAAAAGAGGGATTCGTGGGAAAATGTATCACGCAATACTAGCATGTATAACATTGTTTAAAGCAAGAGTTAGAGCAGGAAGGGATTTAAGTGATGCATTTTTGTGTCCATCAGGTCTAAAGCAAGGGGAGGTGTGTAGTCCAGTTCTTTTTCCCTTTTCATTAATGAAATGGCCGTGGATTTATCAGAAAGGGAAACATGGAATTCAGTTGTTACCTGATTTTGTAGAAATTTTGATACTTATGTTTGCTGATGACATTTTTTGTTATCTGATTCAGTTGCAGGTCTTCAAAACCAGTTAAATGTTTTGTACAACACGTCTAAAAGACTCGGTCTTATAGTTAACTTAGAGAAATCAAAC
>CM031601.1:15137285-15144785 GCA_018398815.1 Conus ventricosus
GAAAAGGGGAATATTTTCAAAGTCAAACATATACATTCCTGCAATGGTGAGCTCATGTGTGAAAACCGAACACTGTCATCCCTGGTCTACAGATTCAGACTGAATGCTCTCAGATGCAAATTCAACAGTCATGTTTAGTGCGTCTGCGGTGAGGAAATAACACCTGTCCATGTTATTCTACACTGTCAGCATTTGAAATCATTTTTACCCACTTCGATTTGTGATTCAACGGTTTCAGATTCATCTTTTAAGAATATTTTATTGAACGATTTGCTTATGCTGGATGTTGTTAAAGGCTTAAAACGGAGCCCAGTTGGCTCATTGATTTAATGTTTACAAATGTTTTGAGTATGTTATTGTTGTTAAGATTTCATTTTTGAAGGGAAATGGTAGGGAGATTCAGAGACAGGAAGACGGAGGTTTGTTGATTTTTTGTTTTTCTTTCGTCTAATATCACAGCATTGTGAAAAGACGTTAAAGAAAAGAACGAACACACACACACCACACACAACACACACACAACACACACACACACACACACACACACACACACACACACACACACACACACACAGAGAGAGAGAGAGAGAGAGAGAGAGAGAGAGAGAGAGAGAGAGAGAGAGAGAGAGAGAGAGAGAGAGAGAGAGAGAGAGAGAGAGAGAGAGAGAGAGAGCATCTATACATCTTGTTGATAACCCAAACATAGCACAGGCAGCATCAACCCTGCAAAAACAGAGTTCATGGGAGAGAGCTGTCTAACAGACAGGAAGACTTGGCAGCAGACGGGGGGGGGGGGGGGGGGGGGGTTGGAAGGGGGCGGGGGGAGGAGGGGGGAGGGGGGGGGGGGGGGCGGGGGGGATTAAGGGGAGAAAAAAGGTAACTGGAGAGCCTAGGGGAGGAGTTTATTTCAGTTTCTCTCCCGCCTCTCTGAACCACCGTGAGAGGAGAAAGGGGAGGGGTTGTAAGCAAAGAGAGGAGGGGTGATGCCAAGCCTGTCAGGTGTCAGACGAACTGAGGTTGGAGAATCAAGTGTTTGTTTGCAGACAGCTCCTCCAACAACAGATGCTGCTGTGTGCTTTCCCGTGTGCCGTCATCTCTGGTATCACTTGTATCAGAAGGATTGCCCATGTCAGATTTTTGCCGGCAACGATCCATTTTCTTTGGTGTTTGAGAGCCTGGTGCATGAATACTCGTGTGCGTGTGTGTGTGTGTGTAAGAGAGAGAGAGAGAGAGAGAGAGAGAGAGAGAGAGAGAGAGAGAGAGAGAGAGAGAGAGAGAGAGAGAGAGAGAGAGAGAACGTATAAAACGTGCTCGCGCCTCTGTGTGTGTGTGTGTGTGTGTGTGTGTGTGGTGTGTGGGTGGGGGGGTGGGTGCGTGCGTGCGTGCGTGCGTACGTGCTTGCGTGCTTTCGTGCGTGCGTGCGTGCGTGTGTGTGTGGTGTGTGTGTGTGTGTGTGTGTGTGTGTGTGTGTGTGTGTGTGTGTGTGTGTGTGTGTGTGTGTGTGTGTGTGTGGTGTGTGTTCGTATGCATATATGATAGGATAGGGTGGTTAATGTGACATTCCATGACGTGACAGGAAATCATCTAGGACGTGGAAAATCGGAACATGACCTGAAGAAGACACGACACAACATCTCTGCCAGTTCCCAGAAAACCAACGAACCAATTCTTAACAGAATTCCGTGACTGTTACAAGAATCTCTGGCACTGGTGCTTCAGGAGTCTGCAAAACATCGCTAGACATGACAAGAGGGAGAGAAAACAGCGCAGATGTTGCGATCATGATATATTTGAAAAAGATAGACAGTAAACAAGTGGGATATTTTTTGCTCCCATAAGAAAACCTAACACAGTGTAACTTTTATTCAAGACTGGCACAGCCTTTTAAACTTGAATAAAGTCAGACAAATACATAGACGAACAATCTAATAGTGGGGGAGCAGGCGATACAAATATATCTGCCTTCAAAAGGGATTGCGATGGTTTCCTTATGCAGCTAGTGAAGAGTTTCCATATCTATAACATATTTTCTTAATTTCATGTTCCCAGTTTCTCCATCTTCAACCCCCCCCCCCCCCCCCCCCCCCCCCCCAGTAAGTCCAACAAATCATTACTATGAAGACAGTTCAGTTGTTGGCCTGCGCTTGTTTTTTCCCCCACTATTAGATTGTTCGTCTATGTATTTGTCTGACTTTATTCAAGTTTAAAAAGGCTGTGCCAGTCTTGAATAAAAGTTACTCTGTGTTAGGTTTTCTTATGGGAGCAAAAAATATCCCACTTGTTTACTGTCTATCGTTTACTGTTCCCTGCCTCATTTCATTTCCGATTTTATATTTGAAAAAAAAAAATCCAGCTAAACACACACACACAGACACAGACAGACACACACACACACACACACACACACACACACACACACACACACACACACACAAACACACACACACACAGTGATATTTGTAAAAAAAAAAAAAAAATACTTATGCGGTGCCTATCCTCGGTTAGCGACCAAGCTCTCAGCTTTTTTTTTTTTTTTAATCCACGCTCATCTAGATACACCAGGCTGTCTAGGTAGAACCGACTGAAGAGCTACCTGCTAGCGTTATGTTCAGTTGTTTTGCGCGTTATGTAGTGTGCCAGTCACTCAGTTGTAATCATTTGTTTGTTTCTTTCTTTATCTGTTTGTTTGTTTGTCTGTCTTAATTTTCAATTTCCATTTTCATCCATTTCTGTTGGCCTCCTTTTCATAAAGTCGGTGTTGTGATTTCATATGTTGTGCGAGCTGTTTCGAGTGCGTTCACACACACAACATCGGTTTATGGTTATAGTCTCATTCGATGGACTTACATGCATGACTGATTCAATCGCTGAAGACCGCATGGGCTGAAGCTACCAATCAAGCAAATTTAAATGAAAACTTACAATGTCAATTGAATGAACATTGGAGCGACCAACGTCCTCACTAGTTTGAATGGATTAACAGTCCATACGAGCACTTTAAGTGGGTCGAACTCGATTTCATTCCAACGCGTTTATTTTCGAAAAATGCAACGAACTCCAGTACTGATTTGGATGTTACTTCATGCCCATCCTATGATTATCACATCAATAAAAAAAAAATTGGCATAGAATGAGGATAGATAGTGGAGGCTGAACAGCCATCGTATATGTTATCTACATTATTCCAAATGACAGTTGGGAATTTTTTTCCATCCATGACGTAGATGCGTTGTACTGCCGTTACGCTCCAAGGGCCCAGTACATCCGTCTTCGGCGCTGGGTTTTCTTGTCCGAGTTTCCCTCTCGTAGGCGACTTGCCGACCAAGGCTGATGAGCATCCCCTACCCTGGTTTGTTTCTCCGAGGTTTTCCTTCCCGGGGCTAGAGGCTTTTATGCGCCTCTTACTCGCACGATGAACCCGTCATAGGACACATGGGGAATTTGGTATGGTGTAACAGTGCCACCTGTTACCCCGCCCCGTCCTGGTACGAACATCGCCAGTTGGTCCGGGACTGCTTTTTCGACCAGGCAAGCCTGACTTATATCGCAGCTAACCCTCATATCTGGGGGCGACCCCCTATCCGCCAGCCGGGGATCCGCCGGTTTGGGGATAGTCGCCCCGCCCGGAGTTGGGATTGCATTGCTGGGGAAGGGGGGGGGGGGGGGGGGAAGAGGAGAAAGAGAGAGAGAGAGACAGAGAGAGAGAGAGAGAGAGAGAGACAGACAGACAGACAGACAGACAGACAGACAGACAGAGAGAGAGAGAGAGAGAGAGAGAGAGAGAGAGAGAGAGAGAGAGAGAGAGAGAGGAGAGAGAAGAGAGAGAGAGAGAGAGAGAGAGAGAGAGAGAGGGAGCATACGCGTTTTAGTTCGTTCGTTTTTGTTTTGTAAACTCATTCCAGAGATGTTAACGTTATCAATCTGGAACAGACATTGCAGGTGTTATCGACATAATGTCAGCGTCATTCGGGATTAATTTGCTGGAGAGAGAGAGAGAGAGAGAGAGAGAGAGAGAGAGAGAGAGAGAGAGAGAGAGAGAGAGAGAGAGAGAGAGAGAGAGAGAGAAAACGAATACGAATCTTTCATTCAGTTTAAGGCCAACGCCCCATACTGAGTGGGGTTTCGAAAATGCAGCACAAGTTAAAAGAGGAATCTTAAAAGATAGTTTTAAGATTCCTCTTTTAACTTGTTTTAACTAATGTTGCTCACCAAGGGGTTAAGCACTTAAAAATTGTTTTAGGCATTTTAAATATACTGATCTATATATATAAATATATATATATATATATATATATAATATATATATATATATATATATATATATATATATATATATATATATTATGTGTGTGGTGTTGTGTGTGTGTGTGTGTGTGTGGTGTGTGTGTGTGGTGTGTGTGTGTGTGTGTGTGTGTGTGTACATGAACAGAATGATAGAAACTGTATTAAAAAAAAAAAGGTTAGGTGAATAAAATAACTGATTTCGCTGGGTGATGAAAGAGGTGGTAGTAGTTATGCGTGGGTAGTTGTGAAAGGTGTGTGGGTAATGTTAATAAGGGAGGGAAGGGGATGGAAGATAAATGGGTGATAAGGAATAATTGGGGTGGTGGTGAGGAAAGGGGTGGGGGGTAGGGTGGTGGGGAGGAGGGTAATGTGTGTGGGGGGGAAGGGGGGGGGGCAAGAGAAGGGGAGCTCATATCTCTTCATCCACTATGGGGTAGGGGGTGGTGGTGGGGGTGGGAGGTTGGGAGGTTCATATAAATAGTGTTGTTTAAAATAGTAAACAATGCTGTGGGATGATGTTCATTGTAACAGGTGAAATAATGTGTTGGCATCAATATGCTGATGGTTGTTGAGAGAAGATGGCAGTGATCAATGAAAAACAGGGTATCATGTGTTGCACACACACACACACACACACACACACACACACACACACACACACACACACACACCACACACACACACACACACACACACACACACACACAAACAACAGGGGTGGGTGGGTGGGGGACCACATGTAAACAATGTTCTGGGTGAGTTATGATCATATGATCATAATGGGACTAACTGTGGAAGGTTTTCACACACATATTCACAAACACATACACCCATTCACAAACAAAACAAAAAAAGGTAAAAATTATCATTATCAATCAGTCACTGATGGGTGATGATCATGTGCGATCAATGGTAGTGTAGGAAGATATTCTTCTCCGTTCCCTTAGGCAGGAATGGTGGAGGTACTGGCAAAGGCTTCTATATGGTGAAGGCCCTCCAGTGGTCAATAAAGTTTTGCACTCATCAGTGTGTTGGCAGGCCAGGATTGTACTTTTGGTGTTGTTGTGACTGTTCCACCGTCATTGTGGCTGCATGGCTAAATTGAAGACTCGCCAGGGTGGAGTATTGCAGAGATGTGATGTCACAGTCTGGAGTGCCCAGTTCTCAGTGTCACAATGATGGCGGTCTTCTTCTTCGTTTACTTACAGTCTGGAGTGCCCAGTTCTCAGTGTCACATCTTTAGTATTCTAATTACATGAGATTAGTTCCCATCGTTGCCTTGCCTGCTAATGTGTCTGCTCTGTCATCTCCTTTAACACGTGCATGTCCTGAGCAGTACATCCATATGTGTTTCTCCAAAGGAGGGTTGTACGTTACTTCATGCTAGCTAGGGATTCCCATTCCACTCTTCACTTTTCGAAGTAGGTTCATGGAGTCAGTCAGTACCATAGCTTGCTGAGTTTTAAACTGGTCTGTGGATGAAAGCCAGTGGAGTGCTTGTGTCACTGGTTCTATCCCCATTGTTAGACTTACAGTTGTTAAACTGTGCGCGCCATTGTCTTCCTGGGTAGTTTGGCCAATCTGCTTCTCTGTGTATACCCAGCCTGTTTTAACTTTGGTGATGGAACCGTCAGTGTACATAACGATATCTCTATTTTTGTGTGCCAAGGTTTTCTACCAGCATCTGAGTTTCTGCATTAGTGTTGCCGTCTGGCCATTATGGAGAGTATCTTCCAAGCTCAGGACTGATGGCAGTTTGGTAGAGGTGTTTAAAAGTGGTCTGGATACTTTCTCTATTCCTTCTTTTCGTTGAATTCTCTTAACTGGCATACAGGCCTTATATTGTCTTCTACCTGTCCCATCCATGATTTTACACGTCCTAGGCGAGCGCCTTTTCTGTCCTTAACTTCAGCATGTAGTGGGTTCTGGGGGGATTTTCAAATGCTGTGAAATATGCCTTCACCTGCTCTAGTTTGTGTCTTACCTGCATTGAAGGAAGGTCAAGTAGTTATCGCATAGTTTCAGCTGGTGTGTTTCTCGTTGTTCCGAAGGGGAAAAAAACTCATTGCCTCATTTTGAATTCTTTCTAAGTTAAGAAGATGGCTCGAGCGTTTTTAAATTAAAGTCAAATTACTAAAGTGTCTTTAAATGATAAGCTACCAAAGTACATGTTGAATCGCGTTGAAAGCACTAATTCTACAGATCCCTGATAGATGTTTCGGAGAAAAAAAATTGCAATAATATAATCTCATATCGTCGAGTCACATAGAGAACTGTTTTGTCGTCACGTAAACTATTCTTTTTAAAGAAAAAATGTGCATCAACACTGAACAGACACCCTGTATTACCCGGCTAGTTCTCTCTCTCTCTCTCTCTCTCCTCTCTCTCTCTCTCTCTCTCTCTCTCTCTCTCTCTCTCTCTCTCTCTCTCTCTCTCTGTAAGTGCGCGCGCGCGCGCGGGTGTGTGTGTGTGTGGTTGTGTGTGTGTGTGTGTGTGTGTGTGTGTGTGTGTGTGTGTGTGTGTGTGTGTGTGTGTGTGTGTGTGTGTGTGTTCTAGCAGCTTATCCACGTTGTAAATCAGTCTGTGCATCTGTCTCTTCCAAACGTCGTATATAGACGCTGGTCAGAGAAAGAGCTGTTCCGACAACATAAAGGACTGGACCAAAATGACCATGCCAGATCTCCTCAAGACAGTCTCCAATAGAAGAGCCTGGAGAGAAACGGCGGCTGTCTCATCACGTCCTCCCAACGACCCCAGCGGTCAAGGGAATGACTGACTGACTGATATCAGTCTGTTCATCTGTCTCTTCCAAACGTCGTATACAGGCGCTGTTTAGACTGCGCGTACCCTGTCTTGCTTTGCATTTCCTGCCTCTCCTACATATCTCTGTGACTGACTCTCCCCTCTCCTTTGTCTCTGTCTTCTTTGTGTGGTCTCTGTCGTAGACTTAGCGGTTGAAATAGTTTTGATCTTACTGTGGGACTAAGTCTCTGTGGTGGTTAAACTATCTCATGGGTGTAGATCCAGTAAGGATATGCTGAAAGATTGTCCCCTACATTTTATACTGTTTGCACAATGTTTTTAGTTTTTCAGCAACATTTTTCATCTCCACACTTTCGTTTTGTTTCCTTTACTACCCTTCGCTGGCTGCTTTAGGGGTGCTGTTGGATTCTTTTTTGAACTGTTGGTGGTGAGAACACCACATAATTATGGGCT
>CM031601.1:15149785-15157285 GCA_018398815.1 Conus ventricosus
GTAAAATGATAGCTGCTATAAGTAGTTAATTATTTCTATTCTCAGAGACTCTTTTGTTTTCTCAAAGGCATCGCTCTTTTTCTCCACAACAGTTCGTGTGTCTACGCAACAGTACGAGACACATAGATGACTGTTCTGAAACAAAAAGGCCTGCAACTGTGGGGTTATGTCGTGCTATGTGTGTCTGTCGTCAGCTAACACTGCGGCATTATTCAATGAAAACTGTTAAATCGCATCGTTTTACAAGAGTGTAAGAGCTCACCTGGAATACTGTTTTCTTGGCTGAACGTTTGCACAGTTCTTACAACGTCTGTGCCCCCATGAATGTCTGTGTATGAAGTGCGTGTTGACGAACACACACACACACACGCGCGCGCACACACACGCACGCACGCACGCACGGAATAGCTCAGTTGGTAGAGCGCCGGACTCGTAATCTTGGTGATCCTGGGTTGCGGGTTCGAACCTCCGCCGGGGAGTTTCGGTACAGGGGGATTTTTCCCTCGGAGTTAACATTGGTTCTGACTTTATTTCCCATACAGTCCTTCGAATGACACTATAAACCGAGGTTCCGTGTGTGAACGCACGCATAACATCTTGCACACACGTAAAATCCCATCACCAACTTTCGGAAGAGTAGGCCAGTTTGGCCGTTGATATGGATGACACGTTACACATAGCATGCACCCTGCGTGAGAAATGGAAAGAATGAAGGAAGTAAGGAAAATGAGTGATCGATATTGAACGATACTGACTGGATGACACGGGAAACGACTGAATGAAGCGCCAGCTGGCAGCTCTTCAGTCGGCACTACCCAGGTAGGCAGCCCGTTGTGTAAACGAGTGTTGATTGTAAAGCGCTTAGAGCTTGGTCTCTAGCCGAGAATAGGCGCTATATAAGTATTCATTATATTATATTATTATTATTATTATTATTATTATTACACACACACACGCACGCACGCACGCACGCACGCACGCACGCACGCACGCACGCACGCACGCACGCACACACACACACACACACACACACACCCCACACACACACAAGCACCCATGCCCACACACCCATTCACAGACCCACACACACACACACACACACACACACACACACACACACCACACACACACACACACACACACACTAATAACAATAACACAGCCAATGGTAGGTAACTCAAGGGCTGATGCGAAGACACTCGCCAAGTTCAAGCCCATGAGGCCTTCTTATTGCACTCTCTTATCTTAGCCATTCATTCATTTTTTCTATCAGCTTTCAAGCACGCGCATTGTGGTTGCGAAACTTTGAGAATGTGGCGCAGCATACATGGATTGTCTGCATGCAATGACATCCCCAAGAGATAACTGAAACTGGTGCATCGTAATGGATAAGCTGACAATAGACAGTATACTGACGAAAAAGTCAAGTTCTTCAATGAATTACCGGTTCTAATCTCCTTCCTGATACCCATCTCTAGTCAAAACAAAACAAAAAAAAAATCGATGCTGGGCTCATCAGAAAGGTTATCAGCTACGCGGGGATTAGGGCATGTCTGTGTGGCGACGACCATTGATTAGCTGTCAGTGGTGTGGGCAAGTGTATTCATGTTTGATTGATGGTCTTTTCGGCACTTCTCGCTGTTACAAGGCAACGTTAAAACCGCGGGTGTCTTTGATCCTCTTCCTCCACCTTGAATACATCTCTCCCTCCTTCGTTATCCTCCTCCTGCACCACCGCCTCCAGCCCTTCCAATTGCAGCACTCTCCACCCCCCCCCCCCCCTTCCCCTTTCAATCACTGTCATTCCGTTTTGCCCAAAGGTATTTGGCCATCCCGATGATAACAAAAAGAGTTCCCGAAGTGTCATTTTGCATCGTCTCTCTCGATCAGATCATTGCTGAAGATGTTTATTTGTATTAGCACTTTGTTCGGAAAGCTCACAAGTTCGTGTTTTTTTTATGCTGTACGTCTGTCCAGAATCAGTGTTGACTAACACGCGTCATTAAAACAACAAAGAGGCGAGAGGAGTGGAGAGTGCAGAATGCGGGTGGACGTAAGGAAACCAACCCTCTTTTCACTCTGCCTGCCGTCAGTGTTAACGTTAGTGGCACTATCTCCATCTTCTTCCACAACACACGTACTTAGAGCTCCCCTGCACTCTCTCTCTCTCTCTCTCTCTCTCTCTCTTCTTCTGGATCGCCAGCACTACCTTTAAGATCCATGATCTTCCATGACATTTACGTAAATGTGCGTGCTCACATGCATCCAAGCACTGAAGCTTAGTGACAAAGTAGATCATGCAGACATACTGACACTAAAGGTCACCAGGAGACCACGTGTCAGCGATATGCTAAGTGATATATTTAAAAAATCCAACAAAAAAGAAACAAAGAAGGAAAAAATAAAAGACACAACAACAACAACAAATAGTAAAGGCGGGGGTGGTGAGGGGGGAAAAATATTGTTTTTCCTCCGAGCAATGATTTTCCCAACCCCGTCTATTAATATCAAATCGGAATAATACTAACAATATACAAAATATCATGACCTGTAATGTCTCCTGAGAAACGAAATATGTTGGGAATCTACAAAACCCAGTTTTACCTCTTTGACCCCTTTAAACACAAGAATCAGCATGGTTGAATTCTAATTACATTATGCTTCTATAACCAGGGAACAAAGAGTCACGAATCCGAATATATATATATATATATATATATATAATATAATATATATATATATATATATATATTGTTAAAATAGGTTTTTTAAAATAGAATCTACAAATTTGTTTCGAGCGCGTTGCGCTGTCATCAGGATGGTTTTTGGTTTGCCCACCGCCGATGTTATATAGCGTGTGGGCTCCCGTTTTTGCACGTGCGGGTTGGCTGCACGTGTTTTTTGGGGGCTTTCAGGTTTTTGTTTTGGGTGTATTCACTAACAACGATTTCCATTTATGCCTGCAGTTGTTTACTATTTCTGTTTTGGTGTTTAAAGTTGCTAAGTGTGGTTTGCATAGTATTAACCATTTTTCAGTTAAACATAGGTTGCACCTTTTTGAAACATTGCTGTATGGTGATGCTCTTTTTATGATTTTCCAGGATATATTGTAGCTTGTTTTTGCGTCTTTAAGTTTCCAGATATATTTGCTCAGTTCTGTTTGGTTTTTATATTTTTCTTTATTAAATGACTGTTTGTGGTTTGCATATCTGGTTTTGAAGTGGTTTTCAGTGATCCTATGTATGTTTCTTTTTTCATTTTCTGATGTCACAGTGGCTTGGTATACAATGTTGTTGTGAAGGCATTTATTGCTTCAGGGGGCACTGCTCTTTTTGATGCAATTGCAAGATTTCCTTTCTTCACCCTTCTTTGCTGTGTTGGTTTTCATTTTATTAGATGTGGCAATTAAATTTTTGAGGTTGGGCATGCATGAATACGATAGTTTGACGGTGTTTTTGTTGAATATTTATATAGTTTGTGTTCTTTTGGGAACGAGGTTGTTAAAATTTTAAAGAATTCTTTTCCTATGTTTGTTTTGAGTTTTCCGTCGTATGGTGGGTTGTACCATGTGATTTTTCTTTTCCTGTTTTTCTTATTTCTATTTGTGTTATTGTCTGGATTGTATTGTAGTTTGTAGTTGTACCCACTTTTTTGCAGTGCTTCTTGATATTCTACTGCTGCATTGTTGAATACTCTTTCATTGCATGACAGGTTTGATAGTCTCTGATTTATGCCATTGGGTATGGTTTTTAATACAGATGGTGGGTGGTTGCTTTTGATGTTTACATAGATAGGTGTGTCATTGGGCTTCTTGTATGGTTTATATATGTAGTTAATGAGATCAAGTGTTATGTCTAGGTAGTTTACTACCTTTTTGTTTGCTTCAATGGTGATTTTTAAGTTGTGGTTTTGGAAGATTTTACATAATTCTTTTTTCTTATTTTCAATGGTTCTTGGGTTGTTGGTTAGTGCAGCAAGGCCGTCGTCTCTGTATAATCCAACTTGTTTTCCGAGTTGTTTCTTGATGTTGGATAGCATAAATAGTCCGACCAGTTCGCATGTTTCTGCACCGTCATATGATCCCATGGTTACATCAAATGTAACCTCAGTGTAATATCAGCAGGATTGAGGCAGTACAGAGCAGAGCAGCCCGGTTTGTTCTCAGAAGATACCACAACACTTCAAGTGTAAAATCTATGATAGACAAACTGGGCTGGGATCCACTCCAGCAACGCAGGAAGACCTCCCGCCTCCACCATGTTGTACAAAATCTTGCATGAGGAGGTCTGTGTGGACGCTGCCAAACTGAAACCTGCACCACCAAGACAATGAAGAGGACACTCACAGCAACTGACCCAGATCTATTGCCGCACCCAATACCGACAACAGGCATTCTTTCCCAATACCATCAGGGACTGGAATGACCTGACTGAGGCAGTAGTATCAGCCAAAACCCTCGACACATTCGTGTCAAGGGTCCGATTAAATTAGAGTAGGAACCAGAGTAGGGATAGGTGGGTTTTTTTTAGTTTTTTTTTTAGTGGGCTTGGCTGCACCTTATGTGTAGCCAGGGCTGGCTTACCCCCGAGGGGGGACAGGGTGACCGTGGTAGCCTGCCAGCAGATCCACGCATAGCTATTTTAGCTTTATTCAAATTACTGTCTGTTGTGTAGTGAGAGTGTGAATGCTTTTTTTTTTTTTTTTTGCGTCAACCCCAAAGCGGCAGAGTAATCAACCTGATGATTGTGGCCGCTCAACGGATGATGATGATGATGAATGTTGAGTTTCTGTTCGTTTTCTTGATCCAGGTTTCATTTTTGCTGTACAGTAGCGTTTTCTTGGTGTGGAATATGATTTCCATTTCTGACCCTGTTATGTCTGTATGGTTACTAGCAAATTTCAGAGCTTTGGTGAGCAGTTCCTCATCTATGGATGGGTAAAAATCTACTATGTCGAATGTGATGAATACCGTGTTGCTTTGTTTATCAAGTGTTTTGAACCATTGAATAACTTCATTTGTGTTCTTCCAGAGGTTGTATTCAGAGTTTGATTTTACGTTCTTTATTGTTTTTTTTAGGATTTTCTTACTTATTTGCCTAGTTCAGATTTAGATGGGTTTATTAGTCTACATGTTGGGTTGTTGTGAAAGTTAGGCTTGTGGTCCTTGAGTGTTATGAACGCTTCTTTTGTTGCTGTCGCTTCTACCCTGTCACTTAGGTCCATGCGATGTGCAAGTTCTTTTCTTTAGTGCGGATATTGTCATGTGTATTTTTATCGGCTTTTGTTGTAGTTTTTTGAATATTTTTGTCAAGAAGTTGGGAGTATTCTTTTGGTTCCATTTTGTAGTAGTTACTGGTTTTATCAGCCTTCACAAATATTTTTTTGTCGTTTTGTATTGTTTTATTTGTTTTTTTAAGAGTTCAGCGCAAGGAAGATGGCGTTGAAGCGATCTGAAGCGATCAAAGCTAAGTGAATTTTCGATATTTTATTCGTTTGTGTCTCACCTGAAGAAGACCTAACAGAGAGACAGAGAGAGAGAAAACAGAGACAGTCAAGAGAGAGAGAGAAGAGAAAGAGAGAGAGAGAGAGAGAGAGAGAGAGAGAGAGTAGAGAGAGAGAGAGAGAGAGAGAGAGAGAGAGAGAGGAGAGAGAGAGAGAGAGCGTGTGTGTGTGCATGTGTACAGAATAGGGGAGGGAGAAAAATCATCCTCCAGGACAAAGGACGATCCAGCTCCTGGCAGATCACCCATGGGCTTCTCCCTGCAGCCTCACAGTCCACCTGCTCAACGCTCAGAACCCCCAGTAGCGCAGTTCTCAGAAAGCTGCCAGTACTGACTATATGGGAAACAAAAGGCATGGTGTTCTCACTGCCATGGAACTTTATGTGATGACCGCTCCAGTGCGGATATTCGCTGACAACGCCCGGCATTATTTGGAGTGATATATGAAGGACGACTTTGCTTTCTAAATAGACTGCGACTTTCGGTTTGCATATCCAGTATGAATCCAAACACAAAATGAACAGGTGGGCAGAGAACAGATAACGGGCGACTGAAGGGTGTTGCGTTTATCATGACAGAAAAAAACACAAGAAACTACCAATTTGCTAGACAACGAGAAACACATGGCAAAATTAATTAGATGATTGGCGACCTCGACTAATACAGATGAACATTTTCAGCAGGATGTTCTCGCTGAAATGCCCAGCAAAAGTATTCGAACGTGAAACAATACCGACCAGGCTGACTATCTTCAGGAAATAACGAACCTAAAATTACAGAAGATGCAATACATAACTTAACAAAAATGTTGAAGCTGGACAATTAGCAACTGAAAGGATTTCGACAGAGTATCTTTAACGTTTTCTATTTTGTTTTGTTTTGTTAAAGTCAATCGATTTTTGTTTCCAAATTCAAACGGTGGGTATACTTTCTAAACACCTGTTGCATAAACAGCATTTTTGGAGGCTGGATCGTTTGACCTTTTTTGTATTTTGCGTGATGGAAGACAAGGTTGATCTATGTATCCCCCACACACACACACACACAACACACACACACACACACACACACACACACACACACACACTCACTCACTCACACACACACACAAAGCACGCGCGTATGCAGGAACGCTCTTGTGCATGCACGCGCACAGGAAAGCGAAGAGAGAGAGAGAGAGAGAGAGAGAGAGAGAGAGAGAGAGAGAGGAGGGGGGGCGGCTTTACTTGAAGAAACAAAAATACAACCAACCACATTACAGTGGTGTAGGGGAACCCTTATTTAATGCACACTACAGACCAACACAGTGAGTTTTCGACAAATGTGTTTTCTTCAGACACAAACAACAACAACAATGACAACAGCACCAGCACCAGCACCACCAACCAACAACAACGACAACCACAACAGGAAGAAGAAGAAGAAGAAGAAGAAGAAGAAGAAGAAGAAGAACAAGAAAAGAACAAGAACAAGAAAAGAAGAAGAAGAAGAAGAAGAAGAAGAAGCAGAAGAAGAAGAAGCGGAATCTGGTGACTGAATCTGGCATCATGAGACAGTGTATCTATCAACATCTTTGAGTTTCCCGTCTTCCCTCCCAAGTCCACCCTCCCTATCCTTTACACTCAAACTCCTCGTTAACCTTTTCTCTCTCAGACATACACTTTACATAAATCAAATGGAAAATGTCTTCACATCCCGAACAGCGAGCTACGTTCATTCTTCTATACATCACCGAGTAAGTAGCATAGTAATCAACCCAAACAATAACATGGAGATATGGATAACGTATGCACATTACTTGGTTCATCTTTTTTCCCAACTCCAGTGGAAATCCACCCGGCTTAAGAGAGCGTTCAAAATACAGAAATGAAGGCCGGCTGTTGTTGTTGATGTTGTTGTTTCACACAGACCATAAACCGAAATCCTAGCTTAGATAAAAGCGCTCCGACCATCTAGAAGTCTTAAAGATTGAAAACAAAGAACAAAACAAAAACAAAAA
>CM031601.1:15162285-15169785 GCA_018398815.1 Conus ventricosus
CCTCCCACCCCCCACCTCCACCCCTTTCATTATGCCATTGTTGGACGTTGTTATAAACTGACACAACACAATTAAAAGTTTGATTTGGAGACAAATAAATGGTCTTTTTTAAAAATTTAGAACAAGCCACAAATTTCTCCCTCTCTTCTACCCACCCACTCCGTCACTTAAGAATTTTTTTGGCCCCCTCCTTAAAATTTTTTTTTTAACCATTTCCGGCGCCAAAAAGGGCCCCATCTTCCCTTTTTTAAATTAATGAAAAAAATTGTTGGGATTTTATTTTTTTTAAAAAAACGAAATTTTTTGGTTTTCCTCTTTAGAAATTTGGAAAATTTTTGTTTTTCCGAAAAATTTTTTTTAAAAGGACACAAAAAAATGAATTTCATTTCTATCCTTTTAAACCAAACCCGGGGAAATTTAATTTTGATTTTTCATAAAAACTGTTTTTATATTCAGATCCCACTTTTAAAAGGTCAAAAACTAGTTCCCGGCATAACAAAATTTACAAAATATGACGCTGACAAGTATTTTCCAAAATTGGAAGGAGGGAATTTTTAAAGACATATAGGGGCCAAAAACCTTTCACTTTTGAGAAAGTTTTGGTTTACTAATCTTGCAGTAACAAACCAATCTTTCTCTGCAAAAAATTTGGTAAAAACAAAAATTTTCCCATTCCCAACCCCTTCATTGATCCAAACAAATAAAAAACCAAAAGTATAAACCACATGTTTTAACAGTTATAGCCCAATTTTATGAAATACAACTAAAAGTGCCCCAAGGGGGTAAAATTGGGGGACCTTTTCCAAGATCTTTGAGATGTGCCTGTTTAGGAAATCTAGGGAAACAGACATTTTTTGGGAATTTTTAAACCCCAATATCTTTTTGGGACGTTAGATTTAGTCCCAAAGGGGAGAAAAGAGAGAGAGAGAGAGAAAAAGAGAGGGGAAGAGAGAGAGAGAGAGGAGAGAGAGAGAGAGAGAGAGGGGGAAAACTAAAAGTGTTTAAGGCACGTTCCCCCTTTTGGGGGACCGCAAACCCTTGGTCATTGACATTTGCTTTGGGCAAAAACCCTACTATAATTTTTAGCCCTCTGAACTTGGCGACTAAACTCTTGGGGTCTTGCCCATTCAACGGAGGGCAAAACCCAAACCCTTTTAAAATTTGGGTTGTCCGGGAACGAGAAGTTTGATTTAAAACTTAGTCAAAACAGACAAAGGAACAAAACAAAGTGGCAAGCGTAGTCCCAGGGGTTTTAGAAACGTAAACCAGCGGGAGGGGAAGGCTGTGGGTTAGCCTCCATCGGGGGCGTTTATCCACGCCTTTTAAAGGGGCCCCAGGTAGCTTCTGCCCTAGAGCCGAGTTACTTTTGGGCTCCCCTTTGTGAACACTTAAAATCATGCAGTTAAATTTCATGTATATCAGGGATGACCCCATAAAAGTTTGCTTATTTTCCGGACTAACACGGGGATGACCCCTATGATAGTTTTCCGGTTATTTTCGGGGACTAACCGGGGAAAAACCCCATGTAGTGACGGTTATGCCCGGACAACACTGGGATGAGCCAAAAATAGTGGGTTTAAAGTCGTGACAAAACACGGGATGAGCTTATGATAGGGGTTGGATTTTTGTCGTGACTAACCCCGGGGATGACCCCAACTTTTTATTGGGGGGGTTTTTGTCGTGACTAACACGGGGAAGAGCCTATAAAAGTGGGGAAATTATGTCTTTACAAACCCCACGGGGATGAGCCCATGATATGTCGTTTAAAAGCCCGTGACTAACACGGGGAAATGAGCCCTAGGATGGTGTCGCTTAAGTCGTAAAAAAACCCACGGATGAGCCCATATGGGTGGGATTATGTCGTGACAAACACGGGGAATGAGCCCATGAAGTGTGGATAATGTCTGACAAACACTGGGATGACCCCAATGGATTTCGGTTATGTCGGACTAACAGGCTTTTTGACCCCTATGGAGTGTGGATTATGTCGTGCCAAAACACGGGGAATGACCAAAGATAGGTGGATTATTCGTGACTAAAACAGGGATGAGCCCAGGGATAGTGTGGTTTTAAGTCTTTACTAACACGGGATGAGCCTATGAAGGCCCGGTTATGTCGCGACGAACACTGGAAAGGGGTGTTTGTGTGTCTCTCCGCCGTAAATGAAATTTTGGGAAAAGGACCAAAGTATGCAACCCCTCTCATATGGGCTCACGCAGGGAAAATTTTTTTGTTGAAATTCTGTACTCCTTGGCCCATAATCATTATCCTTTGTTTGCCACTGAAAGCTCAAAGTCTGTATTTCCTTTTGCTAAAATTTTTTTTGTTTTTGTTTTTTGTTTTTTTTTTTCCCTCCGTTTTTGCCAAGTGAAATCAAAGTCAATTTTTTCGTTGAGGGGCGGGGGTTTTTTTTGGTTTTTTTTTTTAAAATTTTTTTTTTTAATACTCCGTCCTGAATTTTGGGGTCAGCAAAGTTGAGCAACTGGGGGCGTTGTGAAAAAAAGGGCGAAACACAAAATGAACACAACGGTGTATGTGTGTGTGTTCATTTATTTTTTGATCTTTTTCCGTAAGATGTTTCCTATGCCCTACTGCCCATAAAGTTTGTACGGCGTTTTTTTAAAAACTCGATTTTTTTTTTCCCAAACCCCATTTACGGGGGTTTTTAAAAAGCAATCTCGGTTCAAAAAACTAGTTATTTCTGTCGAACGCTTTAAAAAACCTTTTTCCGGAGCAGGGGGAAATTAAAAGGGACGGGAAAACTTAACTGTCTGGGTTAAATCGTTTGGGAAAGGACGGGGCCCGGGGGCCTAAAAACGATTGATTGGGTTGGGTCCTGTAGGGGGGAGTTCGAGTTTGACTGTTTGGGTTTTGTTCTCCTTTCCCCAAGGGTTGTTTGAAAGGAAATTGATCGTTTTAAACCCTCCCCGATGCATTGCCCTTCCCCCCTTTTTCCCTTCTCCCCCCCCTTTTAAACCGCCTTCCGAAACCTGTACATCTTTTCCCCTGTTTCGTCGTGTGTGTTGTTGGTGGTGTGTGGGGGTGTGTGTGGTTGTGTGTGTGGTGTTGTGTGGTGTGGGGTGGGTGGTGGGGTTTTTGGGTGTGTGTGTGTGTGTGGTGTGTGTGTGTGTGTGTGTGGGTGTGTGGAGGTGTGTGATGTGTAGTGTGTGTGGTGTGTGTTTGTGGGTGGTGTTGGGGTTTTGGTGTATGTGTGTTTTGTGTTTTGTGTGAGTGTGTGTGTGTGTGTGGGGTGTGTGTTGTTTTTTTGATTGATTTAATTTAGAGTTCTTCACAACATGGTATATTAACTAAAAAAAAAAAAAAAAAAAAAAAATAAAAAAAAAAAAAAAAAAAGGTGTAGTGTGAAAAGTCTTATAGAGTGGTGTGTGTGGGGTGTGTGTGTTGTGTGTGTGTGTGGTTTTGTGGTGGGGGGGTTTTGCGATGCTTTGCATGCACGCACCCTGCGCGCCCCCCGTGTAAAGGTGGAGCGTATATATTTGTGTGGGGTGTGTTGTTTTGTGTGTGTGTGTGTGGTGTTTTGTGTGGTGTGTGGTGTGTGTGTGTGTGTTTTGTGTGTGTTTTGTTGTGTGGAGTGGGGTTGGGGTGGGGGCGTGCTTGAGTGCGCGCGCCCGGCCGCCACGGACAAAAAATGCATGAAATTTTTTGCCTAAAAACGACCAAACAAAAATTTTTAAAAACTGATAAATCAATTACAAAAAATGAAGTTTAACAGAACTCGATATACCCTTTTGCTTTATCAAACATTTTGGGGCGGGGAAAAAAAAATTTCCTTGTAAAGCCCCAAAGGGAACCAAATGTTTTCCCTTTGGGGATATTTATAAAGATGTTAAAAAATTGGGGACTTTCAAAAAAAAATATGTTGAATGAAAGGGGAGACCACAACCCAAAATTACATCCTTAAAAAATTTGGGGGTTTTTTCCCACATTTTTTAAACGCATCTTTAAAAAATTTACTGGACAAGACTTTGACATAAAAAAACACTTTCGTTTTTTGGCAGGAATTTTTTTCATTGTTCATACAATTTTCTAATAGAGAAATGTTTTCATGTTTATCCATTTTTAATCTTTTCTTTCGGGTTTTTTTTTCTTAAGAGAAACCCTTTTTTTTTGTTTTTTTTAAACAGCTTTTTCCCTTTTCCCCATAGAACCACAATGGGGTTTGGGAAACCAGCAAAACTCTACAAAATTTTCCTTTCGCCATAAGGGAATGTTCAAAAATTTTTTATATCAAAAATTAATTCTTTCCTTACTTTTTGCACCCAAAAAATTTTCGTAAGTTTATAAAGAAAAATTTTTTTGGGGTCAAAAAGTTTAGAAGGCGGGAAAATTTGCCAAAATCAAGTTTAGATTTCCAAATAAGGCCAAAGGGGTTTCCCATATAGCAGCATAAAAACTGAAAATTTTCCTTTCCTAAACAAAAGGGATTTTTTTGGGTTTTTAAAATTTGGGGAATTACAAATCCGGGCTCCTGAAATAAGTTTTCTAAAACTGAACCACCGTGAGATTTTAAGATGATTTTTTTGGAAATTATTTTGGTTTTCAAGTTTGTTTTTTTGTTTTCAAATGAATCAAATTAATATTTCTTTTCTTTTTTTAGAGTATATAATCTAATAAAAATTTGGAGAGATATGCTCCCTTAGGAACTGGGGGAATATTTGGAGGTTTTAAAAATGGATGCAAAATCATGTCACATTTTTTAAAAAAAATCATCAGTAAAAATTTCGAAGGGGCTGCAGGTAAAAATTTTCTTGCCCTTTTAGGAAAACCCCAAATTTGGGAATCAAGAAAATTTCATTTGTTCCCCAAATTTGATATAGAAAAACTTTTTGTTACATTTTTGGGGCTGTTCCCTAGTTTGCGTTGATCATCAAGTGAAAAGGGAGATTAGCTTCTTTAAAACTTTTTAAAAAATTTTTTAAAAATGACGGGAAACACCAAGGGGTATTTTAATTGCTTTAAAAGGGGCTAAACTTTGTAACCGCTTAAAAATGTTTGAGAAGCTGAAAAATATCTTCCGTCCCTAATCAATTTTGAACGAACCAGACTAATTAAAAAAAAGTACAAAAATTTGGGAATCTTGACCCCACGATTGTGGGACTGATTATTTTTTGTAAAAGAAAGCCTTTGTCCCGGGGAAATTTTTTTATAAGATATTCAATTGGAATCTCCAGTTTAATTTGGGAGGAAAAGGAAAACCCCCCCAAAAAATTTAACAATTTTTGGAAAAAATTTAAGAGTTTTTTTTTTCTGCAAAGTGAGGCAAAATTTTGGATTTTTTCCCTTGTTTAATAACTAAAAGTGTCTTTTCCCCTGATAGTTTTTAAATCCATTTTCGTTCAAATAAATTTTTTCCTTTTTTCAATTTCCCAAATTTTATATAATTTTTTTAAAAAAATAATATGGTTTTTCTTATTTTTCTGTTTTTTTATGTATGTATTCATCCACATTTTTCAATAACATCGGCCTATTGGGACTACATGCAACCAAATTTTGACATATTTTAGGGGAAAACGTGAAGAGAAATTTTAAATAGAATAGGGGCAATAATGGAGCCTGAGGGATGCCAATGCAATATCTTTTTTAAAAAAAGTAAAAATTTTTCCAAACCCAGTACAAACTGATCCTCAGATAAGAAAGATTTTATTAACGATACATTGCCCTTTGCCCTTAAAAAATATTTTTCAACTTTTTAAATAAACGAAAATGCCAAAACATCGTATGCTTTTTTAATGTCAAAGAAAGTAGCAAAGTACTTTTCTACGAGCAAATTTTTTTTTTAACATGACTTGCAAGTTTTTTCAAGGGATCGAATTTTACTTCTAACCCCCTTTTTTGAAACCTGCTTGATTGTTGGGGAAATTTTGTCATTCTTTCACAAAATTTTAAAATGCCCTTTTTCCCCCTTTTTTTTTTTTTTTTTATTTTTTTTTTTTTTTTTAGTATTTTTTTCCCAAATTGAAAATGTTAAGCTATTGGTCGATAACTTTTCAATTGCGCCCCAGGTTTTAACTTGTTTTGGAACTGGGATTAACCCCCTAAACCTCTTCCCGAAAGTAGGAAAGTTTTTATTTAAAACCAAAATTTTTGGTAAAACAGTGAAGTAAATTGCTTTCCCAGGGGACAAAGGGGAAGTGGCAAACAAATTGGGTACGAAATTTCCCTCTAAAACCAACAGGGTTCCTTTTTCGAGGAGAATGAAATTATGCTTCTTTAAAAATTTTTCAAATTTTTTGATGCATTTAAGAAATGGTTTGGGGGTCCGGTTTGGGGGGATCACAATAAAGGTCCTTTTTTTCCTCTAGTTCCTGTAACTTTTGGTATCTGTAAGAAATTTTATTTTTTTGAGTTATTTTTTTGGAAAAAAAACTTGTACAAAAGCTTCAGCTTTCTCTGATGAAAGTTGGAATATTAATTTTTTCTAATTTAAAGGAAAAAGGGTAGATAATACTTTTTTTTTTTTAATTCCCTTTTTCCCTTTCCATACTCTTAAATGTCCCCTTTTAGGGAAAAATATTTTTTTAAAAGACAAAAATTGGGTTGAAATAAAATTTTCCTTTTGCGACAATCCGTTACTTGGGGGGGCTTTTTGCCAAAGTTTTTATTTCAAAAGGGGGTTTAAAGGGGGGGGGGGGGGGTTTTGGGTTGGGTTTTTTTTTTTTATTAAAAATAGGTTTTTAATTTTTTTTAAACCCAAAAAAAATTTTTCCCATTTTTTTCTTTAAAAAAATTTTTCCCCTTCGGCCCCTTTTTGATTTTCCTTTTTCCCGGCCCGCAATTTTTTTAAACTTTTCCCCAAATTTTTTTTATAAAACCCCTTCCCTTATTTTTCCCCTTGGGAGGGTTAAAATTTTTTAAAGGGGTTTTTTATAAAAACTTTCCAAAAATGCTTTAAATAAAATTTTGTAAATTTTATCTTCCCGTTTTTCTTTTTTAAAAAAAATTTTTTTTAACTTTATTTTCCAACAAAAGGGTTTTCACTTTTTCCCAATGGGAAAATCACCCCAATAACCCCTTTTTTTGGCCAAAATTCAGGAAAAGAAATTTAAAGCAAATCGATGGGGGTTGGGCCATGCCTTGAATATCACACTCCCTTTGTTATCTAAACCCTCATTTATTAATTTAATAATTAAATCAACCCCAAAATTTTTTAAAAAATCGATTGCAAGAAAAAAAAAAGGCAAATTAAAAAGTTCCCAGAATGGAAAAAAGGGGCATTGAAATCACCCAAAAAAACCATTTTAAAAGGGGGTGTGTGTGTGTGATATGTGTTGTTTTGGGTGTGGGGTGTGTGGGTGTGTGTGTGTGTGCGTGTGTGGGGGTTTTGTGTGTGTTTGTGTGTGTGGTGTTGTGTGTGTGGGTGTGTGCGTCGTGCGTTGGTGCGTGTGGGGTGGTTTTGTGTGTGTGGTGGTGTGTGTTTTGTGTTTTGTGGTGTGTGGGTGTGTGAGTGTGGGGGTGTGTGTGTGTGGGTGTGTGTGAGGT
>CM031601.1:15172252-15177252 GCA_018398815.1 Conus ventricosus
TGAACCCCTGTGCCTAAAAGAGAAAGTGTGTAAGGAGGTTTCCCCTCATGTTTTACTTTCGTGCGGCCCCAATAATAGGGGGTGCCTAAGCCATGATTAAGATCCGTTTTTTGCTAAAGTCTGTCTTGATGTATATTAAATTTCGTTACGATCCTTTCAAAGCCTTCATGGCTATTCTGTTGCTGAATGGATTAAACGGTTTGTCATTTGGTAATGGCGTTGCCAGCTCAGTCAAAATACGTCTGAAGGTGTAAATAGAAATGAAATCTATTACACTGACCTAACCAAAGGATTAGGATGATTTAAGTGATCACATACGACACCCCACACCCAGTTGATGCACAAAACACAGCAAAGTTTAACTGGTTCTGATAAAACTGCATCGGATGACTGAACCACACTTTTGCGATGTAGTCTTTTTTAACAGGGGGGTTAAGATATCTGCTTAATGGAGTACTTACCTTTTTATGAAAGGTGTCAGTCTGGGTCACAGAAATGTCGAGGGTGTCAGTTGTTTTATTTTTAAGATTGTAGTGCGGCCCAACAGAATATTTTGCATCAGTATATTTGAATGCACTCATTTTTAATTTGTTTTAAAAAATGTTTGTAACAATAACAATCAAGACCGTCCTTCGTTTTTAGAGCATGCAGTAGAACGATTGCGGAACCCCAAAACGGTCGCGCTCCATGAAATATTCTACAAAGTCGTATGGTTTAATATAAGCAAAGCCAAGGAGAATAATAAGATTAAAAAAGTTAAAAATAAGGCCAATTAGTTAGCCAGTTAACCATACCTGATGGTTATTACGGGTTTTGCTCGCTAAAAGAAGCAATGAGTAACTTCGACATTGCTCTCAAACTTAACAATGCGAATCTGAAAACAATGTTGACCTTCAAACCTGAAGAAGAAGAAGTAGGGTACTATTTTGATAAAGAGCTAGCTAAAATGTTAGGCTTTACAACTGTCAATCGGTCCGTTCATAGTTTTAGAGTTACGTCAAACAAAACTACTTATGAGGGAGAAAATCCGCTCGATCTTGCATTACATTCATTACTCTATGTTCATTTGGACGAGCTGAGCACTGATGAAAAATTATATGATGGAAGGCCCTCAACTGTTTTAAGAGCTCTTCCGTCAGGGAAAGCTGCATATTGCGATTATGAAATTATACAATTCCTAATTTACAGTTTAAAAGATTAGTTTGTGGGAGGGTCGGATCATTTAATATAAAAATCAAAGACAAAGCGGGGAAAGTTGTGAAATGTGAAAACCCTGCACATTGTTTTGGAAATAAAATAATACGTTACTAAAAAATAATGTCGCGTGGGCCAGAAGAATCAGGAGTTACATTAGCGCCTGTAAGGTGTATAACCTTAGAATTAAAAGACCTTGCAGATGTTGCGGATTTTGAAAAAAATGGTGAGATAGGCGCTTTCAATGGTTTTGAGTACACTAAAGATGGTGATTATAAACGTAAAGAGGTTGGCGACAGCAAAAAGTTTCCTAAACTAGAACAACTGCGCAATCTAGAGGCAAATAATGTTGGACAGTATGAATATAAAATAGTTCGAAAACCTGACCTCAAATGGCACTTAGAACCATATTTAAATGGGGCATAAAATTTGAATTCATAAGCCCCTTTACATATTTTAGACGTCAAAAAAGTTTCAGAAAAGCATTCGACTCTGGCCCTTTACATGTAAGTCTTATGCCGGACGACAATAGTCGGAAAGAAATTGAAATAACGCCGTATGGGGAAAAAACAGTACATCCTCCACAGAAAAGAAACAGTTGTAAAAAAAGCTTTTTACAAAATTACAGTTCTTTCCAAGCAGAAAATTAGGAGACACGTTCACAATGATATTTGAAATTTCTGTCTTTAAAGATGTGGAGAGGGATGGGGTTGTGGGGGTTAGTGACGACCTTATAAAAGGAATTAATATTAGCTGGCAAAACTTAGACTTAAACGCCTTAACGTTACCATCGTCGTTCTTCACAATGGTGAGGATATTAAGATCATAACAACAACAACAAAATCAATGTGACTTAAATAGAAACAATCTTACAGAACTGAATTGGATTAATCTTACACATTTAGGCCTCATAGGGTTTTATTATACTGAACAAGTTTTGACGGCGAGTATGATAAAAATAATAACTGGATTAGATTAAATTCTGTTATAAAACTATGGAGCAGTTAAACTTTATGATAAAATCCCCTCATTGTTCAATGATTTGTGGGCAGACTGGTTGTGGAAAAACAATATTTGTCCAAGACTTATTACAAACAGTTTATCGCTATAATTTTGATCATATTGTGATTTTCTGTCCAACACTTAAAAGGAACAAAGCATATCATGATAGAAGGTTTATATGGGCAGACAATGACGTATATTTAGTTAATCCTAGCACTAAACTGAGTAAGTGTTTAGAATACTTTTATAAAGTGTTTGAAGGAACGCAGACACTCTTTATTATAGATGACTGTTCGGCAGAAAAAGATATAGTTAAAAAGAGAAACACTTTGTCAAAGCTGGCTTTCAGCGGAAGACATGATGGGATAAGTGTGTGGATTTTATGCCAGAAATATAACTCGGTTTTAAAAGACTTTAGAGAACAGTTAAAGACTGTAGTGTTATTTCACATGAAAGACAGAGACTCATTTGAAGAATGTTTGCGCGAAAATGATGTTATTGAAAATGATCAGGAAAAACACAGGATTAAGCAAAAATTAAAATCTGAAAACTTTAGTAAATTAGTATTAAAAACGGACAATCCTACACAATATGTTTGTTTGTAGGGCAGTTATTTTTTGGTTATTGAAGTCTTACACAGTATGGTTGTTTGTAGATAATCGTTATTTTTTGGTTATTGAAGTCTTACTTGCCAGAGAACTAATAAATGCCGCTTTTAGGCCACTTTCGCCCAAACACTTGGTGGAGGAGCAAGTGGGGTAGAACAGACATTTATCTGTTCTCTTCATATTACGTGATTTCTACATTATTATGAGCTTACCAGATCGTTTCTATCACTGGGAATTAATCCTAACACGATTGCGCAATCATTATTCACATCATCTATTAAAGCGTTTGTCCCAAATCTCTCTCTCTCTCTCTCTCTCTCTCTCTCTCTCTGTGGGAGTGGCCTCCCTTGTTCGGCAACCGGCAAGACGTATTTCAGCCGCTCCGGTAAATTTCTGCTTGTATCAACTGTATTGTGTCCAGCATTCCTGTTCAAGGTCTTCCATCCACTATGGAAGCCACACTCAATGCTGCACTGGAAGAAATGGCATTGTCGTCATTCAAAATATAGGGTAGAGTTAAACAATCTGTCGTCGTTCTGCGGTTCACTTCGAGTACCGAACAGCCCCCTGCCACGCAAACTCAAGGCCACAGTATGGCGTATAGTCGCAAGTACCCGTCACAGCTGAACAGGGATAGGCACAGAGCAGAGACCTACAGAATCAATCAAAAGAAAAAGGCAAGTGAAAGTTTATGTTCTCCGTCCGGTTTATTTTTGCCGACACCTAGTATATTTCACAACGTTGACAGAACCAGCGAAAGTTGTGTTCTATGTGATGAGATTTTCGAGAGTGACAACCATCTCCCTCTGTCTGTAACCCAGCCTGCAGAAGAAACACGGCACAGTGACAACCATCTCCCTCTGTCTGTAACCCAGCCTGCAGAATAAACACGGCACAGTGACAACCATCTCCCTCTCTCTGTAACCCAGTCTGCAGAAGAAACACGGCACAGTGACAACCATCTCCCTCTGTCTGTAACCCAGCCTGCAGAATAAACACGGCACAGTGACAACCATCTCCCTCTGTCTGTAACCCAGCCTGCAGAAGAAACACGGCACAGTGACAACCATCTCCCTCTGTCTGTAACACAGCCTGCAGAAGAAACACGGCACAGTGACAACCCTCTCCCTCTCTCTGTAACCCAGCCTGCAGAAGAAACACGGCACAGTGACAACCATCTCCCTCTGTCTGTAACCCAGCCTGCAGAAGAAACACAACACAGTGACAACCATCTCCCTCTGTCTGTAACCCAGCCTGCAGAAGAAACACAACACAGTGACAACCATCTCCCTCTGTCTGTAACCCAGCCTGCAGAAGAAACACGGCACAGTGACAACCCTCTCCCTCTGTCTGTAACCCAGCCTGCAGAAGAAACACGGCACAGTGACAACCATCTCCCTCTCTCTGTAACCCAGCCTGCAGAAGAAACACAGCACAGTGACAACCATCTCCCTCTCTCTGTAACCCAGCCTGCAGAAGAAACACAGCACAGTGACAAGCAAACAGAGGTTGATTTGGAACCGTGCCACAAAGAATCTGTGACAGCTGCACACGATGAAGTGTCGGTCTTGGATTTTGGTTCAGTGAAGCCAAGCACTGATCAAGACTGTGTTGACGAATGCTGTGATGTGGTTTATTATCAGGACAGGCCTCCAGCGAATGACCAACAGAACGATCCTCCAGATAACGTGACTCTCAGTGACATTATGTCGTACTTACAAGGAATGTTAAGAAACATGGAAAGCTATCATTCTGTTGACAGAGAGAATGTGCAACTGACTTCAAGCGGCAATTCAGATGTGGAGGACGGAAATCTTGATGACAGTGGATAAACTTTTTGAAAGTCTTAATGAGAATCACATCTGTGTTCGATGTTTGTTAGCCATTACCGTGATTTGGTTCCCTCATCGCGATGTTGTTTTTCTGACATTTATTGTTTGTGTACTTTTGTTGATATTCATTTTCGAACAGCACCTCCCCCACCGTCACCCTTGCATGAGAATGGGCTTTGTGAGCTTAACTCATGAAATCATTCGTTCGTTCGTTCGTTCTCTCTCTCTCTCTCTCTCTCTCTCTCTCTCTCTCTCCTCTCTCTCTCTCTCTCTCTCTCTCTCTCTCTCTCTCCCCTCTCTCTCTCTTCTCTCTCTTTCTGTGTGTGTGTGTGTGTGTGGCTTTCTCTCTCTCTCTCTCTCTCTC
>CM031601.1:15179752-15187252 GCA_018398815.1 Conus ventricosus
GCTCTATCAAATGGACATGGTTGCTTTTCTTTTCTTTTTCTTTTCTTTCTTTTTCTCTTCATTAGTTAGCAACTCTCTCTCTCCACATCTCTCTTTAGTCCTTCCTCTGCAGACTCTCTATGGTGCTAAATGCTACAACTCGGTTCTCTCCACTCCCCTCATCTCTCTGCCTTTCTCTCGAGCACAGCCTACTCTCAGAACCTCTTCCTCTCTGTCTGTCTGTTCGTTCTTCCCTCTCACTCACGCATTCCTATCTTATCATAAAACTCATCTGTCAAAGGGCGAGTACCATTGGTCAGTATTTTCGCGACTTCTGCTGAGGTTGCCTCCCCTCTCATTTCATTGGATATGTAAATCATGACAGTCACATCTACCTGCCTTGCTCTCTGTGGTGGTCAATGGTCATTTAGTTAATTAGCTAGATTTCACCCCCACCACATACTACCTTCCCCCTCTCCCTTTCCGGCGACGTCGACTTAATTGTGGGCACTGGTCCTACAAATTGGCCGGATGAGTCTGATCCAGGCGTCGAGACTCGTCTGACCAGACATCGAGGCGTTGGTCAGCTACTTAGTCTGTCTGGCTGGACAGACCGTCTCCGTGGAGCCTCTCCGCTATGCTTAATTGGCTGGACCCGACACATGAGGCCGTCTACCTGGCGCCTAGAATATTTGAGTTGGAGCTTATGTCCAAACAACCTGGCTGGCGATGGACCACGACTTGGTTGTTTTATTTTTGTCTGTGACAATTTCCCCCTTGCAAAAGACTATGCTCCGCATTGTCTCAAAACAACGGGACAAAAAGACAACAACCGAATTTGCTGACACACAGCTACACGTGCAAAGTTTGAAAAATACTTTACAACAAACGGTTTATAAATTATAAGATATATCATTAGTGAATACCGCCCCAATGAGTTATCATTGACGTGCGCTCTTGTGTTATTTCAACTCATTTTATAACAACCTCTGTACGCACCTATGCAATTCCCCTACCTGCGGATTTGCCACATCTTCTCTCCACAACTATTATGAAAAGCACAATCTAATATGACAACGATCCATGCCACCTCACTGAGGAATCTCCATCCTCACTTATCGCAAACAGTGCATTACTACACAAGCGACTGTATGCTCCAAACATAACTACATTTACATAAACAAGTCTCACAAAGAAAATATGAACAAGTCTCACACAGAAAATATGAACCATAGCCAACTGGGAATGAACCCATATCCAATCAACATAACCGTAATCAACACATATTATTACAAAGTAGCTATGCTCCCCGGATATGACTGACTTCCTCTGAGTTGCAGCTTGCTAGACTACACGGCTTAAATAGTCAGCTCTGACATTCTGTCGACCTGGAATGTACTGCACTCGGTACCTGTAGGGCTGCAGTGCCATTGCCCAACGCAGCACCCTGCTGTTTTTCAGCTGTGCCTCCTGCAGGAATTTGAGTGGTTGATGATCAGTCTCTATCACGAACTCTTTCCCATACAAGTATTTTTGGAATTTCTGCACGGCCCACACGACAGCTAAACACTCCTTCTCTACCGTTGCGTACCCTTCTTCACACTTCGTCAGCTTCCTGCTGGCATACTTCACAGGAAACTCGACCCCTTCGTGCTCCTGCAACAATACTGCACCTACTCCACCGCCTGATGCATCTGTCCGCAACAAAAATGGTTTGGACATATCTGGTAGCTTCAAGATGGGACGGGAACCTAGTCTTTCCAACACCGTCTGCAGTGCTTGCTCTGCAGCGTCTGACCACTCGACCACTGCCGGTTTCCCTGCCTTGACCAAATCACTGAGAGGACTCGTGATTGCAGCGAAATTTGGAACAAACTCCCTATAGAAACCAATAAAACCTAGCAGACTCCTGACTTCTGTTTTGGTCTTTGGTCTCTCTGAATTCATCATCTTCTCCACCTTTCCCTTTTCTGGCTGCTTTGTGTCGCCTCCGACAACAAAACCTAGGAACTCCAGGCTTGGAAAACCAATCTGGCACTTTGTTGGTCTGGCTGTGAGATTGGCTCGTCTCAACCTCTCTAAAACTGCTCCTAGCTGCCTCATATGCTCCTCCCATGTCTCAGATGCTATCAGAATGTCATCCATGAAATTCACAACACCTTCCAATCCCGTCAATAACTTCCTCATCATCCGAGAGAAGACTACATGTGCGTTGACCATACCAAAAGGAAGTACTCGCCACTGGTATAGCCCCATGGGAGTGGAGAATGCTGTGACTTCCTTTGAGCCCTCACTCAAGGCTATTTGCCAATAACCCTTGCTCAGATCTATTCTGGCGAAATATTTGCTCTTGCTTGTGGCGACCTGAGCGAAGAGGTCCTCCACGTTCGGAATGACTTCTGCATCGACCTTGGTGACACTGTTCAGACGTCTATAGTCAACACAGAATCGATGCTCACCTGACTTTTTCCTCACTAAGACGACGGGTGCACTATACGATGATTTGGACGGTTCAATCACCCCAAGGTCCAACATCTTTTCCACCTCCTCCTCGATCACTCGTTTGGTGGCATACGGGATCGGGTAGGGTTTCACATGTACGGGCTTTTGCGATGTTAACTCCACCATACATGTCTCTAGAGTTGTCCTGCCTGGTTTATCAGTCAGGGACGCCCTATGCTGTTCTAGGAGCCCCCTAACTTCCTCCTGTCTCCTACTGTCTAGCCCTTCATACAGTGACACATCCCTGTATGACTCTTCTCCTGGAAACTCAGGCAACAAAATCTCCCCTTCTTCTGCTGGGTCTCCTTCACCTCCATCAATGATTGCTGCTGCGCCTATGTGCTGAGTCTCACGCTGAATATATTTGCGGAGCAAATTCGCATGGAAAAGTTTTGATTTCCCATTCACATCAATTCGGTAGTCCTGATCTACCTTTTCAATGATGGTGAATGGTCCCTTCCAATGCATCAGCAGCTTGTTGTGGTCCGTGAGAAGCAGTAACAGGACTTGATCTCCTACCTTGAGGAATTGCTTCCTCACCTTCCTGTCATATTGCTTCTTCTGGACGACCCTAGCCTCCTGCAAACTCTCCCTTGCGACCTTACATATCTCCTCTAGCCTATTGCGTAAGTCCACCACATACTGATAAGTGGTTTTGACTTCTTCCGACTCCTGTTCTCCGGACCACAGCTCGTTGAGAATACACACTGGTCCCCGAACTGTCCGCCCATACAGCAGCTCAAATGGTGAAAAGCCTGTGCTCTCCTGAGGGGCTTCCCTGTAGGCGAACAGTGCCGCTGCAATGTAGCGGTCCCAATCTGCTGGCCTTTCCTCACAGAGCTTCTTTAAGATGCCCTTCAGCACACCATTGAATCTTTCCACCAAGCCATTGCATTGTGGATGGTATGGGGTAGTGAGAAGCTGTGTGATCCCTAGCAGCCGGTTGACCTCCCTCATCACGCCTGAGGTGAACTGTGACCCTCTGTCAATGAGAATTTGTGACGGCACACCCACGCGAGAAAAGATGTCTACCAGCCCTTCAGCGACCTGTTGCGTATCTACGCCTTTCAATGCAACTGCTTCTGGGTATCTGGTCGCGTAGTACACGAGCGTCAACACATACCTGTGCCCGCCTTTGGAACAGGGCGCGATTGGGCCAATCAGATCAACAGCCACCCTCCTGAATGGTGTGTCAATTAAAGGAGGCTGTTTAAGAGGTGCCTTCCTCTTCACCCCTCTTGTGGCTGACCTTTGACACACGTCACATGACATGCAGAAACGCTTGATGTCTGCCATTGCCCCTGGCCAATGTAAATCATCAAAGATTCGGTCAGCCGTTTTGCTGGTGCCGAGATGACCCGCCATGAGCGACTCGTGACCCACTGACATGACAGTGTCACGATAACCTGCTGGTACCTCTAACTGAGTGGTCACCTTACCTGTTTTCCCCTTGGTGAACACTCGGTACAACAGCCCGCCTTTCACAAGAAATTCTGTCTCACCTCCTCTAACCACCTGTTTCTCTCCACCTCTTGCCAACTCCCAAGACTTCACGAGCGAAGGGTCTTGTTCCTGCGCTGCCCTAAACTCATCAGGCGACACGTCTATGCCTGACTTCCTTGCTGGAACGACTAACGGTTTATCAACCTTTTCCTCCTTCTTGCTCCGTGTTTGAACTGCTGCCTCTGTAGCAGTCAACAACTCAGGATCCCCTGGATCCCTTGCACCTAGAATATTTCCGATGATCAAATCATGAAGGGGTTTCTCCATCACCAACGCAGACAACTCGCCTGAGAAGTAAGGGGTACGTACTTCTATCTTAGCAACTGGGAACTCCCTCACAGTGCCATCGATTAGAGTACAGGTCTGGATTTGCCCTGTCAAATCCCCTTTCTCGACCAGCGTTGTTCTAACTACACCACATGAACAACCAGTGTCTCGTAACACTTTCACCCTCTGCTGGCCAATCCACCCTTCTTCCACTGGTAACGAACCACTCAGCCTAGTGCCCTCCATTCCTGACACTGACTGCTGTCCAGTGCTAGCCATAGGCCGCACTCTACCCTCTTCAGATTGGATTCCTTTTGGCTCCACTGCAGGTCGTTTCCCCTGGCGACCCTTATCCACCTCGTGCAAGGCTGCTGCCTTCTGGAACCTCATGCGACAATCCCTCGCCACATGTCCCTTCTTGTGACAAATGAAACACCTATTGTCCCTTTGTCCTCCTTTCTGCCCCACCACTGGGTTTGCAGACTGTGCAGAAAACTCCCCTAGTCTCCTTGCACTCTTCTCACCTGTGCCTGGCACCTGTTTCTCCTGCACCTTAGTGCCCAAACGTGCCTCTCTATACACCTCTGCGAACTTCAACAACTCCCCTGGTGTCTCTGGCTGTCTCTCTTTCAAATGTATAGTTAACTCAGGGCCGCAACCTGACAAAATCTGCTCCTTCATAACCAGCTCTTTCAATTCAGCGAACTCCTTCTTCGTACCACTCAACTCTGACCATTTATCAAAATAGTGATCTAAACGTGCACCAAACTGAGTGTACGTTTCACCTGCTTGCAATCTAGCTGAACGAAATTTCTTTCTGAATCCTTCCTCTGTGAGGTCAAATCCCTTCATCAACGACTCCTTCACGGCACCAAAATCAGATTGTTGTTCTGCCGGTAACGCAGTGAAAATCTGTAATGCCTTACCCGTCAATAGCGCTGACAAAATGACTGCCCACTCTTCTGAAGGCCAACCCTGACTCGTCGCGAACGTTTCAAAACGACTGATGTACGCGTCAATCGAATCGGTTCCTTCAGAGAATTTTGGCAACTTTGGTCGGGGGGCGTAACTGCGCACAGAGTCACTGGAAACTGAACTCCCATCATCGGTGGTCTCCCTTTGTATTTTCACTCTCTCTAGCTCTACCTGAATCCTTAATCTTTCTGTTTCCTGCGTTTCTCTAGCCTGATTATCATTAGCCTGAATTCTTAATCTTTCTGTTTCTTCCTTTTCTACTGCGACACGGCGTCTTTCCGCACGTTCATCTCTTTCCATCTTTTGTTGGGTTTCAACGAATGCTCGCAACTCTCTCCTGAGTAGCCTAAATCACGAGCGACGCTCACAAGTTGTTCAATAGGGGTGTTCTTTTCTTCCGCCATTATATCTTTTTTTTTTTTTAACAAGATTTTATTACTACGACAGCCAAACTGGTGGTTACCGACACGAGTGACGTAATAGCACAATCCTATGAATGATAATATTAGCTTGGGACAACGTAATTAGTTTTTATAAGACGCCTAGCGCCTGACCCAACTATGAGAGCGAATTATAGGCAATCTGTGCGAAATAAGTACTCTGGGGCTGAAATGCCAAGCCTAGTGTTAACTATCTTGGAAGCAATGCCAAGCCTAGTATTTAACTATCTTGGAAACATACAGTAAGACACTACCTTGTCTTAGGATTACAATACTTGAATCCCACCCAGCTTCCTCTCTGAGAACTTGAACAATTATAATAAATGGGCCAGAATATTCTGGCAGGCTCGCCAATAAATTGTCAACCTCGGGTATGTCAGTGGAGGAAGGACTAGTGCACAGCCCAAACACACTCACAGCTTGCTTATAATCTCATTCATATATCATGCATTCGTCACATCAAACCACTAGTAAAGTCTATAACTTTACTACACATGATCATAGAACGAAACATCAATGCATATGGAATCAAACAAAATAAAACATTCTCTCTTTCCTTGAACTTCACAAAATCATTTATCTAAATCATCATTAACTAACCCGGGTATAAATAGATTTTTCACTTTACCTGGCCAGGTGATCTTAGACTAATTACGAATCACTGTCTTTCCTTTTCTTCTTTCTTTTCTTTTCTTTTCACTGTCACTTTCACAACACCAGTCACGACACAACTGCTGGCACTGGTCAGGTTGGACTGCTGGCACTGGTCAGGTTGGTCTTCTGGCGTTGGTCAGGTTAGACTGCCGATGAAAGTGGCGCTGGCCAAGTATGAGGTGGAACCCCGGTTCAGGTTGAACAGTGACTATTAGACATCGATCTGTTCTCCTTTCTTTCTTCGTGCATTAACGCATTGCACTCTCTCTCTCTCTCTCTCTCTCTCTCTCTTCTCTCTCTCTCTCTCTTCTCTCTCTCTCTCATCTCTCTCTCATCTCTCTTCTCTCTCTCTCTCTCTCTCCTCTCTCTCTCTCTTCTAGTCTGCTCTATCAAATGGACATGGTTGCTTTTCTTTCTTTTTCTTTCTTTCTTTTTCTCTTCATTAGTTAGCAACTCTCTCTCTCTCCACATCTCTCTTTAGTCCTTCCTCTGCAGACTCTCTATGGTGCTAAATGCTACAACTCGGTTCTCTCCACTCCCCCATCTCTCTGCCTTTCTCTCGAGCAGAGCCTACTCTCAGAACCCTCTTCCTCTCTGTCTGTCTGTTCGTTCTTCCCTCTCACTCACGCATTCCTATCTTATCATAAAACCATCTGTCAAAGGGCGAGTACCATTGGTCAGTATTTTCGCGACTTCTGCTGAGGTTGCCTCCCCTCTCATTTCATTGGATATGTAAATCATGACAGTCACATCTACCTGCCTTGCTCTCTGTGTGGTCAATGGTCATTTAGTTAATTAGCTAGATTTCAACCCCCACCACACACTACCTTCCCCCTCTCCCTTTCCGGCGACGTCGACTTAATTGTGGGCACTGTCCTACAAATTGGCCGGATGAGTCTGATCCAGGCGTCGAGACTCGTCGACCAACATCGAGGCGTCGGTCAGCTACTTAGTCTGTCTGGCTGCTGACAGACCGTCTCCGTGGAGCCTCTCCGCTATGTTTATTGGCTGGACCCGACACATGAGGCCGTTCTACCTGGCGCCTAGAAAATTGAGTTGGAGCTTATGTCCAAACAACCTGGCTGGCGACGGACCACGACTTTGGTTGTTTTATTTTTGTCTGTGACAATTTTTTAAGAGGTTAGATGAAAAAACAACAACAACAACAACACAAACCAAA
>CM031601.1:15195745-15200745 GCA_018398815.1 Conus ventricosus
ACTATCTCACTGCCATACGGCCTGTAGGAAACCTCTAATATCTCACTGCCATACGGCCTGTAGGAAACCTCTAATATCTCACTGCCATACGGCCTGTAGGAAACCTCTACTATCTCACTGCCATACGGCTTGTAGGAAATGGGATCTAATTCATTAAATGCATGGTACACAATCGGAAGCAGAGAAACTCACAAATAGTGTACAGGATAGAAACCATACAGACCAGAAGAAAATAAGCACACACATACCACACATATGTCACGCACGCGCTCGCGATATTGATCTGTCGGCCAGGATCCCCGTCCGTACCCCTCCACCCTTCCGCCCAATTTAATCCAGAAAATAACATGTTGGCGCGAATGCTAATGAAGGCATGTGTTTCTGCAAATGCGTCTTCCAAAGCGGTGTATTTAGATATGCTAAAACATAAAACACACACACACACACACACACACACATGCACATACACACACACACACACACACACACACACACACACACACACACACACACACACACACACTCGTGCGCGTGCCCGTTAATGCACACACATACACTAGCACCTGAATTACTCTTCTCTCTCTCTCTCTCTCTCTCTCTCTCTCTCTCTCTCTCTCTCTCTCTCTCTCTCTTGATACATGTGTTTTTGTAGTTAATATACCCTATTATAAATTCAGTTACAAATTCTGAGCAGCGTCTTTCAGATTTTATGACATCCTTTCAAAAATGGTTTGGAACATTTTGCATGACAACATTTTTGTTTGCGCATTAAGGTAATCAATAATAATTGCCCAGCTTCGGATGCACATGCATGATTACAGGTTTTTGTTCTTCTTTTGCCGTTATATTCCGGCATAGGCCTGCTAAACCACAACCCAGTGAGTAACAGCCGCGCGGGGGACGCATTCTGCCAGTGCTCTTCAATTGTGCCAAGATTGCGTCCCCGCCGTGCAGTAATTGACTGTTCAGATTGCAGCCGCTTCTAAATTGTGTCACTTATTAATTAGAACGTCATCCGGTCTTTATGATGATGATGATGATTGTTTTTGTTATTATTGTTACTATTATTACCATCATCATCATCATCATCATCATCATCATCATCATCATCATCATCATCTTCATTATCATCATCATTATTATTATTATCATCACCATCATCATCTTCATTATCATCTTTTTATCATCATCCTTCTCCTCATCATCATGATCATTATTATTATTGTTATTATTGTTATTATTATTATTATTATTATTATTATTATTATTATTATTATTATTATTATTATTATTATCGTTAGTAGTAGTAGTAGTAGTAGTAGTAGTAGTAGTAGTAGTAGTAGTAGTATCATTTGTGCTGTCAGTTCGTGTAAAAATAGCTAGTAGCATCCATCCAGTGTTCTTGAAATTCTGAGGCATCTTTGACACTGACAGTCATCGCCCAGCTGGAGAACTACGCAGCAGCACAGCGCATCGCTGGACGAGGGTCATCCAGCTGGGAATCTTTATTCTGCCCCGCGCTCAGCGGTCTTCACTCAGACCATCGGTCTTCACTCAGACCATCATCAGAGCACAGGACGCATCCTATCTTTGTACCTGTCATCCATCACAATTGGCGCACAGAGCCTGCTCTTCCAAAACATAGTGATGGAGATGAATGCATAAGCAAGATATGCGTACGTTGACACAGAATCTCGGGTTGTAGTTTCATTCAAAGGCATTCCAGGGAATGGGGTCAGAACCAGTGGTTACCTGCAGGGAGTTTCATTCAAAGGCATTCTAGGGAATGGGGTCAGAACCAGTGGTTACCTGCAGGGAGTTTCATTCAAAGGCATTCTAGGGAATGGGGTCAGAACCAGTGGTTACCTGCAGGGAGTTTCATTCAAAGGCATTCTAGGGAATGGGGTCAGAACCAGTGGTTACCTGCAGGGAAAAGCCCCCCATACCAAAACAGTCCTGGAGGAGAATCGAACCAGCAACCCTATAACCAGCAGAATTAGGAGTTTAAAGTTCTACCAGCTGACCTATTCTGGCCCCCACAGGTCAGTGGTTGGTGCACAGCAGATTGGTGAATTGAGTTGAGCTGCCTGCTTAAGATCTGCGTTTCAAAAATATTTAAAAGAATATTCTACCACAAGTGGTTGATGCCAGTTCTTACAGTCCGAGAATTCAGTCAGGGGAGAAAACTGCAACAACTGAAATGGTCATTGACACACCCTCCCATCTGTGGCTGACGGCAGCTTTGAACACACTCTCCTAAAGGTGGTTACGAACTTTGTTCTTCTGTAAAATGTGAAAGAGCAATGGACGATAAACTGACACGATTCTTCACCAGAGGACGTTTCGTTCTTATGACATTTCCGTGTGTCCCCAGAGAAAACTTGTTTTAACCGCCGGATTATATCATAGAGAACAGACACTTGTGGAAAGGTCAGTGGTGTGCTCTAACTATTTCGATGAGAAGCAGCACTCATCTTTACGCGATGAAGACGTAGGACCAGGAAAAACACAAGAAAGGAAAGTGGGGGAGGGGGAGGGGGTGGAAGAGGCATAACACGGGGATCCCACAAGTGACTCACTCCGTTGGAACAGTCTAGCACAGAGAGAGAGAGAGAGAGAGAGAGAGAGAGAGAGAGAGAGAGAGAGAGAGAGAGAGAGAGAGAGAGAGAGAGGGGGGGGGGGTATGCCCGCGTGCGTGCGTGCATGCGTGTATGTATGAGCAGAATAGTGGAGGGAAAAGAAATAAAAAGCCACCCACCAGAACAGAGGACGATCCAGCCCCTGGCAGATCACCTGGGTGCCTTCCTGCAGCCTCACAGTCCACCTGCTCAGCGCTCAAATCTCCCAAAACAGCACAGTTCTCGGAAGGTAGCCAGTCCTGACTATACAAAACAAAAGACAGGGCGTTCTCACTGCCATGGGACTTCATGTGATGACCGCCCCAAGGTGGACATTCGCTGCCAACACCTGGATGTTATCTAGCGATCTGTAAACGACGACTTCACTTTGTAAATGGACTTCGACTTTCAAATGTCCGTCTTGTTTCAGCATAATGTTTGTATCCAATATGAATTCAGATGTAAATGAAAAGGTGGGCCCAGAACAGATAGGAGAAGAAAGAAAACAAAAGAGATTATTGACCTTCACCTTGATGAAATAAGCGTAACGCCACTGAACTGCAGAGGCTAAAAAGTTTCAAAAGAATATTATGCAATTATTTGTTTATTTATTCATTTATTTTTGTATTTATGTACTTATTTACTTGTTTATTTACGTATTCATTTACTGATTAATTAACCTTTTTATTTCTTAATTGTTTGCCTATCTGTTTGTTTACCTTTTGTTTGATTTATATATTAATTCCATGTCATATCTTTCATTTATTAATCAAGCTATTCTCTTTAAAAAAAAAAAGAAGAAGAAGATCGCGTGACCCCCAATGTAAGGAAGAATTTTTTAACACAAAGCGAATTGTCTGTGTCAGAGAAATATAATACGAGGTAGATTTCCTACAACAGAGGAACCAAGAGTAGCAGGAGAAAGGTTTTTTCAACACTTAATTTAAACCACTTTACTGGAAAAGAAGTTTTAGAACTGGCACAATACAAAATCTTCATCGTTTTAGTATAACGTGATGAATATGAATTTAAGGGAAGAACTGTGTGTTCTAAATAATGATGCTGAAAGCTAACCTTACTGAATAACTTCAAGGAAGAAAACGTTAAGAAACGAAGAAGAAGAAGAAGAGGAGGAGGAGGAGGAGGAGGAGGAGGAGGAGGAGGAGGAGGAGGAGGAGGAGGAGGAGGAGGAGGAGGAGGAGGAGGAGGAGGAGGAGGAGGAGACAAGAACAAGAACAAGAACAAGAAGAAATAGACAATTTCGATAATCCAACTGTGTTCTCAGCAAGGCTCTTCTATAGTATCAGGCAAGTATAAACGTGACAACGAAATGCGGGATATCAACATGTCAACGAAAGAAATAGAGCTGATGAATATTTGAAGAATGTATCAATAAATGAACATGATTATATGTGGCTCAGGTCAGTCCACATAATAACCTGTCGGCTTCACTATTGTTTAAAATGGTAGTACAAACATGAGGGATGAATACTTGAATCGGAGGTGCGCGCGCGCGCGTGTGTGTGTGTGTGTGCGGGTGTGTGTGAGCGCGCGCGCGCGTGTGTGCTTGTGTGTGTGGTACACGTCGATATTTAAAAATAAAGAACAACCTCTCCTTAGCGCATCAAAAGCATAAAGGACTTCCCAAACGCTACCTGTTCCCCGTTTATTACATCGCCAAATGGGACATTACCTAACGTTGACGGTGGTTCAAAGACGGCTTACGCCTCTTTAGAGAGGAAGGTGGGGGAGGGGGGGGAGGAGGTATGGGTGTAGTGGGAGAGAGGGCGGATGTGGCGTGCAAAGAGGGAGGGGGGAGCGGGATGGGGGGAAAGCAGGGGTAGGTCTACCCGGTCTCCGTTTGTCAAGCCCGCCAAGCGGAGCATGATGTAACGTTGATGGTGACATCAAAGACGGCTCTCTCGCATCGAAGAGGGTGGCGGGGAGGGGAAGAGATAAAGGAGTGATGGCGAAGACGTGGCGGGGTGGGTGTGGGTGGGAAAGGTCGTGGTGTGGCAGAGGAAGCAGGTGTGTTCTCCGTTTTTAAGCCCGCCAAACGGAGCAGGCGACAATAAATAACAAACAAATAGTGCTGCTGTTGATGTAGCAAGTTTTCTGTAATGACCTGACCTATTTTGAAGTTAGGCAACTATCAAGAGCTGCCCTACATGTTTGCTATTTACTGTTTGCTGTTCCCTGCCTCATTTCATATTTACTTTCATTCGGTCAAATCGAGGTTACCGGTACTTGTTTCTGTTCGTCCCATGTACTTGTCTGACTATATTCAAGATCGAAAAGGCTGTACTGTGCTAGTGTGGATTTGTAGTTGTTCATTTCTCCAGATGTTGTTGCTGCGCAGATGTGTCCGGGTACAGGGTAAGC
>CM031601.1:15205745-15215745 GCA_018398815.1 Conus ventricosus
TTCCTTATGTAACTCTTTAAAAAAAAATGATGACAACTTTGCGCACTGTCCTTTGTCTGCGCGCTTGTAAGCTCTAATATCATTGGATTAAAAAGTGAGGGGAAAAAATACTGACTAGCGCGACTGAAGCTTCGTCAGCAGACGAGACAGATCTTCTGTGACCTTGCGTCCATCCATTCCACATTTCGTCTTTTGCTAGGTAGCCTACGAAAGGAACGATCTCAGATTTTCGGTTTCTGAATCATGCAACGAAGAATGGCACAAGAAACCCCACAGTTTGAAGTAAGAGCGAGCAAAAAGTCAGTATCTTGAGAATCGGATGTGAAGTTTACAAACACACGCCACGCAACGAATGTCGTAAACGTATTGGATGAACAGTGCAGTCCTCTTTACTTCTCTTGTCAGTCTAAGCTCTGCCGGATAGGCTCACCCTACCAGCTGATGACTACTTCTCAGGTACACGACTTTCGTGACTAGGACGAAAGATGATGGGATACGGGATCTGTCAAATCCAGCACGAATGCTGTGACTGATGAGAATGCCCTGATCGGCAGAGGATTAGGCCGCAATAAGCAGTGTTCGTTATGCGTACTGGGGACATCGTGTTTGATTCAATGTTGATTCGATGTCTGAAATCACGCGCCGGAATAGATGATACGTTGTACTCTCTCTCTCTCTCTCTCTCCTCTCTCTCTCTCTCTCTCTCTCTCTCTCTCTCTCTCTCTCTCTCTCTCTCTCTCTCTCTCTCTCTCCCCTCTCTCTCTCTCTCTCTCTCTCTCTCTCTCTCTCTCTCTTGCCGAACGTGAAGATCATAATAATGATAAGAAAAAAAACCCCAACCAACCAACCAACCAAACAAACAAAAAGAAACCCATTCGATTAAAATCTACCACTAAACATTTGAAGCTGGTGACACCATCAACTTTTTCATTTCCATAGTGAAATGTGTCCTGTTTATTCAGCTTTGCACAGTTAAATGTCATTAGCTTAGTTTTAGCAGGATCAGCTGTTAGATCAAATTATTACAATATAATAGAAAGGAATCTAGTGCTTTTAAAATCCAACTTTTGTCTCTGAAAATATAACTGTCATCTGCGTATAACAAGACAAATAGTTTGACATAATTCGTTATATCAATATCCAGAGAAGCCTAATTTCCAATGGTGAGCACCCATTGTCTTTCAGATAGCCTTCAAAATCATTCAAACACAAAGCAAATAATACAGGCGAAAGATTCTCACCTTGACAAACACCTTTATGGCTCCGAAAAAGTCTTACAAATTGCTATTCATAAACACGGAAGACTTCAAATTATTATACATATTTATTATGACTCGTAGGGTTTTGCCATTGATTTTTTTTTGCTTTATTAGTTTATACCATAATGCATGCCTCCACAAGGAATCAAAAGCTTTTGTATATAATCAGTGAATGCACAGTACAACTTTTCTTCTGACTTCGGAAAACATCTATTTAATATTTAAGTATAAACACATGGCCCATAGTAGAATGATCTTTTTGGAAACCACTTCGATTTTCCAATAAAATCTGGTTCTGTTGAAGAGAGGATGACAATCGGTTTTTCGAGACTGTTGTAAATAATTTACCAACACAACTCAGCGAAGTTACACCGCTATAATTGTCGCAGTCATGTTTACTGCCTTCCCCTTTGTACAGTGGTTTAACCAGGCCAACAGTCCAGTCATATAGAACATTCCTAGAATTGGGAACTATGCTGAACAATTTACAGAAAATTACAACAAACAATGGTGCATAATATTTACTGTATTAATTACATACTTTGTCTATTCCTGCAGTTCTCTCTATTTAGATATTACGCACTGCATTCCTTAACTGTCAAATTTCGATTTGTTCTCTGTTGGGGGCCTCTGCCAGACACTTGTATTTCACTGAGAAACAATCAAGGAAAGGCATCGTTAGGGATTGTTTGATTTTTCAGTAGTACCTAAATAAGGAAGTCCCGAGGAAGGCCAGAGCCGAAACGTTGGAAAGAAAAACTTGCTTCTTTGCTTCTTCATTGTGTGCTTGTTTACACACACACGCATACAACACACACACACACACACACACACACACACACACACACACACACACACACACACACACACACACACACACATACATACACACACACACACATACACACGCGCACACACACACACACACACACACACACACACACACACACACACACACACACACACACACACACACATACACACGCACACACCAAACACACACACACACACACACACGCGCGCGCACGCACGCACACACACACACACACACACACACACACACACACACACACACACACACACACAAACACACACACACACACACACACACACACACACATACACACACACACACACACACACACACACACACACACACACACACACACACACACACACACACACACACACACACACACACACACACACACTTCGGGAAAGCATAGGATCATCTGCCATTTCATAACAGTCACTCATCGCCAGCCGTTATATGGATTAGGCCTACTCGTCTCGATAGACCGTTCTTCATTAGTCTTAAAATAAGGGGGGGGGGGGGGGGGGGGACGAAAAGATCACTATGCTTACGGTATTTGTTATGTTCTTTATTTCTCCGTTTGTTTGTTTGTGTTTTCGTGTGTGTTTTTTTCGCGCGGGGAGACAGACAGATAGAGAGACAGACTGACAGACAGACACTGTGACAGAGAGAGAGAGAGAGAGAGAGAGAGAGAAAGAGAGAGAGAGAGAGAGAGAGAGAGAGAGAGAGAGAGAGAGAGAGAGGAGAGAGAGAGAGAGAGAGAGCGAGCGAGAGAGAGAGAGAGAGAGAGAGAGAGAGAGAGAGAGAGAGAGAGAGAGAGAGAGAGAGAGAGAGAGAGAGAGAGAGAGAGAGAGAGAGAGAGAGAATTCCAAGTCACGGTGGGTGGCATTGCTGGGCACCGTCCCGATGTCTGGCATTGTTGACGTCCTGTCGACACCTTTCTGTCCCTGCAGTCTCTGACCAGCCAGGTATTTCACACTGCTGCTGTGAGGGCCGGAATAGCTCAGTTGGTAGAGCGCCGGACTCGTAATCTTGGTGATCCTGAGGTTGCGGCTTCGAATCTCCGCCGGACCGTTTCGGTACAGGGGGATTTTTCCCTCGGAATTAACATTGGTTCTGACTCCATTTCCCATACAGTCCATCGAATGAGACTATACACCGAGGTTCCGGGTGTGAACGCACGCATAACATCTTGCACACACGTAATATCCCATCCCCAACTTTCGGAAGAGAAGGCCAGTTTGGCTGTTGGCATGGATGACACGTTACACATAGCATGCACCCTGCGTGAGAAATGGAAAGAATGAAGGAAGTAAGGAAATGGAGTGAACGATGTTGACTGAATGACACGGGGAAACGACTGAATGTAGCGCCAGCAGGCAGGTCTTCAGTCGGCTCTACCCAGGTAGGCAGCCCGTTGTGTAAACGAGAGTGCTGATTGTAAAGCGCTTAGAGTTTGATCTCTAGCCGAGGATAGGCGCTATATAAGTATTCATGGCAACAGGTGGAAAAGAAATCCTAGGGTTTAAGAAGCCACTGCGGGAATCCTGGATCAGCGATTACACATGGGAATTGATAGCAGAGAGGAAAGAACTCCACCGGAAGAGACACAACTGCTCCTCAGACCAGCAGCGTACCACCAGGAATACATCGAGAAGGACAGGCAGATGAAACGAAATGCCCAGAAAGATTAAAGAGATTGGCTGGACAAGCAAGCAGAAGATGCCGAAGAAGCTACCAAGCGCAACGACATGAGAGCTGTCTACAAGATCACAAAGAAGATAACCGGTACTGTGAGGACTGGCTCTGGACCTGTGGAGGCAAAAGATGGCACACTTCTGTCAAGAGGCGAGGAAAAGCTTGCAAGATGGGCCGAGCTCCTCAAAGAAATTCTTAGCACACCCAGGTCATCGATACCAGCTGAGGCGGACGATCCATCCCACCTGCTCCCAGTCAATACCGATGACTTCACTGAAGAGGCCAGAACAGCCATCAAGACATTAAAGAACAATAAGTCCCCTGGGTTCGATGGAATAACAGCGGAAATGCTTGAAGGTGGTGGTGACTGCATCGTCTCTTGGATGTGCAGTCTCTGTAACCAGGTTTGGAACTCCGGCGTCGTCACAGAGGATTGGAAAAATGCCAAAGTCGTCTGTATTCCCAAAAAAGGCAACCTCTCAGAGTGCGACAACTGGAGAGGAGTTACTCTACTGTCAATACCAGGGAAAGTGTACTGCCAGGTCATCTTCAACCGACTGCGCGACGTAGTGAACAATGAGCTCAGGGAACAACAAGCAGGCTTCCGCCCAAAACGATCCTGTGCGGAACAGATCTTCACACTAAGACAGAACATCGAGAAATGTGGAGAGCACCAAGTACCCCTGGCTATCAGCTTCATTGAATTCACCAAAGCATTTGACAGTGTCCACAGACCATCATTGTGGAAAATAATGAAAACCTACCGCATCCCAGAGAAAGTTGTGTCGGCCATACAACAGATTTACATAAACTCCAAATGCAGAGTCAGGACGGAAGATGGCTACAGTGACTGGTTTGAAATTGTCACCAGATAAGGCAAGGTTGTATCCTCTCCCCTCTCCTCTTTGCACTTGCCATTGACTGGGTTCTGAAACACGCAACCCAAGGAAAGGAAATCAAGTGGACAGAAGGAAACAGCCTCTCAGATCTGGATTTTACCGATGCCATTGCCGCTCTTGCAAGCACCACTCAAGATCTGCTGGTGCTTGTGGACAATATCAGCAAATTTGCAGGCAACATGGCCTCATTATCAGTGCCAAAAAGACTAAAAACATGCTGACCGGTAAATACCAAGGGCCAACAGACGCTCTCATCGACCAAAAACAAGTGGAAGAAGTAGAGAACTTCACATACCTAGTCAGCTCCATCAACATCGCCAATGACCTCGACCACGAACTGAAGTGTCGTATTGGAAAGGTAACATCAGCATTCAATTAGCTGAACAAAATATGGAACAGCAAGATATTCTCCCTTGGAATCAAACTGAAATTTTATAACTCCAGTGTGATTTCAACGCTGTTATATGGCTGTGAAACTTGGCAACTAAAGACCACTCAGGAGAAGAAACTCGACGCTTTTGATACTAAGTGCCTACGTAAGATCTTGGGCCATAAATGGTCAGACTTTATACCAAATGAAGACGTCAGGGAGAGGTCCAAACAGCTCACCGTGTCAACCATCGTCTACAGACGGCGCATCCACTTGCTGGGTCATGTCTTGAGATTACCCTCTTCAAGACCTGCAACCCAGGCCATTAAATGGACCACAGCAGGCCAGAGAAAAAGAGGACGACCCAGGATGAGCTGGCGACAGACAGTGGAGAGAGACCTCAGACTCGCGGACAGAGGATGGAGCGACACTAGCAAACTGTCTGAGGACCGTGCACAGTGGAGCGCCTTGACTCCCTCATGCTTCGCATGACGCGGGAGCATCTAAGTAAGTAAGTACGGCCAGTTCATTTTCATCACTGGTGTTTCCGAGACCAGCACCAACCTGTTCACATCGTCTGGTCTGCTGTTTGGCTCTCTCTTGATCTCGACGCACCTGGCTTGGGAGTTTCTTCCTGTAGTGCTGAACTTACGTTCCCCGGTTCCGCACAGGATCCGCCATTGTTGTTGACACTGTGCTGATTGGTTTCAGTCGTAGAACGACCACCGTGGTGCTGCCTTCACCTGAAGTTTTCCAGCTTGACACGGTGTTGTCAGTCAGCAGGGCGTTTAAGGCCGTCTCCGTAGTCGCTGGAAGTCATGTAACTGGCATTGTCACAGGAAAATACAGAGCGTTTGCCCCAGCTGAAATAAATGGCGCCGTCGCTTAGTTTCAAACCATGTGACCCTGGGTACGATGACAGAAAGGCAGAGTGACTAACTTCGGCTGGAAATGGCGTATGTCAGCTTGTCTGAAATGCAGGTGTTAAGTATGTCGGATGTTTTAACAGTACAGATCTTGCCACGTGGTTAGAATTGAACAGCACTATGTGGACATGTCCATGTGTATCAGGTTATGGCGAACGGACCTGTTTTGCAGCGGGCTTTGCTGCAGGGAAAGGCACTGAACGGTGTAAGTGTGATTGATCTTTCATGCTTTTAAGCAAAGAAAAAGGTCTTTTAAGATTTCGTTACTTTTGAAAGGTGTCGTGGGCTTGGTCTGGTTTGTGGTATACTAGTATGTACCAGGTGGAAGGGAGATTGTGCAGATAGGGAGCATGCTGACACGGAAGAGGAGGCCGATGAGTGCTAGTGGCAGGAGGTCAGAATCTCTAGATGCAGATTCTGTGTGTGCTGATACAGATTCTGTGTGTGCTGATACAGATTCTGTGTGTGCTGATACAGATTCTGTGTGTGCTGATACAGGTTCTGTGTGGCTGATACAGGTTCTGTGTGGCTGATACAGATTCTGTGTGGCTGATACAGATTCTGTGTGTGCTGATAGAGATTCTGTGTGTGCTGATACAGATTCTGTGTGTGCTGATACAGATTCTGTGTGGCTGATAACACGTTCTGTGTGGCTGATACAGGTTCTGTGTGTGCCGATACAGATTCTGTGTGTGCTGATACAGATTCTGTGTGGCTGATGCAGATTCTGTGTGGCTGATACAGATTCTGTGTGGCTGATACAGGTTCTGTGTGGCTGATACAGATTATGTGTGTGCCGATACAGATTCTGTGTGGCAGATACAGATTCTGTGTGTGCCGATACAGATTCTGTGTGGCTGATACAGATTCTGGGTGTGCCGATACAGGTTCTGTGTGTGCTGATACAGATTCTGTGTGGCTGATACAGATTCTGTGTGGCTGATACAGGTTCTGTGTGGCTGATACAGATTATGTGTGTGCTGATACAGATTCTGTGTGGCTGATACATATTCTGTGTGTGCTGATACAGATTCTGTGTGTGCTGATACAGATTCTGTGTGTGCTGATACAGATTCGGTGTGTGCTGATACAGATTCTGTGTGGCTGATACAGATTCGGTGTGTGCTGATACAGATTCTGTATGGCTGAGGGCTTTGCTGATGACTGTGTGAGGATAACTGTGGCTAACATAAAAACATCTAAGGCTTTCTCTGCGGTCAATAAGCACAGAAAACAACACTTTTCAAGCAAGAGTGCCGAACTAATCGGTATATCAGACACCAAGCGACACATCTTTAGCTACTCTTGTATACACAAACTTGACATAATGGCAGAACCATTGCTGTGCTGATATCAGAAACTTCTGCGACACATCTGCTTCATTCTTTTCCCGACCGTCCATACCCGGTTCCATGACTCAAATAGGTCATTCACCGCTCGTGGCCACCCATTCAACACTATGCCTTCCTCGGAAAGGCATCTTAACGCTCCCCTTGTCGCTTCCTTCAAATCGGTTGTCTGCGCTGGATGCCACGCCCTCGATGTGCTTCTATATAGTTATGGCATCAGCAACAGCAAACATTCTCCGCTCTCAGATCTGCAGAGTAATCAAAGAACTGAATTTCAAGAGGAAATCAAACCAACTCCACCGGTTACAATTAGCATGGACATATCAATTACAAGATAAAACACGACGCGTTTCGACCTCCTAGAGCTTCTTCAGGCAGGATAAACAGTATTCAGGACAATGAAAATGAAGAACGAGCAATCACTTATCTTCTCAGATAGGGCACAAGGTAGGCGTTGAAGTTATTTCAAATTCCTCTTAAAGTTTGGTTTTAATTTTCACTCGCAGTCACCTCACTTTGAAACAACAACAACAAAAAAAGAAATTTTAAGATATTATCTTACATGCTGATGTACACTATGACATATTTTGGAACGTCACTGGTATTTTTTTTATGATAAGTAAAATAATTTCATCCATTCTTTAATTAAAAAAAAAACTAAAAGAAAAACAAACAAACAAAAAAACAGAAACAAAACCCAAAATTCCAACAACAACAGTGACAAAAATGACCAAACCAGTAACGGTCAAATGAGTTGGGGAGGCGTGATCGAGTTCGATAGTGTGAGCAGCATGAGAACGGTGCGGTTACATTCCCATTACAGCTGCAGGCTTTGTCAAGATACCATTTCACCTAGCACACATGCATACGCGGAGCACTCTGTTCTGTTTGGTGTCTGCATATGTACTTATGGAACTGGTGCCACAGACAGCATGAGCTTGGCGTCAATGGGCAAGTAATGTCTCCACCATGGCAGCTGAAGCTGCCTTGTTTATTCGTTTCTTACTTTCCGTTAAATCCATGCTAACCTTAGAGATGCAAAGTACGGTTCTATTCCAGTTCTATTCCAAAAAAGATAAATATCAAACGGCGTTATCCCCTAGTGGCCAGCATCGGCACATGTCATGAACAGCTAGTACATTCTCTTAGCAATACTGAAAAACGATAGTTTTCTTAACATTAATAATTATGTTAATCAAATGAGCCTTAGTACTTATCCTGTTTCCGATGTCCCGGTTTGGGTGTGTGTGTGTGTGTGTGTGTGTGTGTGTGTGAGTGTGTGTGTGTGTGTGTGTGTGTGTGTGTGTGTGTGTGTGTGTGTGTGTGTGTGTGTGGTTACAAATACAGGTTTCTCAGTGTTAATATTAGAATTACAGTTGTTTTTTTTTACAAGAGAAATACAACCACCAAAACAAAAAAACAAAAAAAAAGGCACCAACAAAACGACGTATTCCATTTTTCTGACGACTAATTGATTGTCTTTTATTTGTCTTTGGAATACCTGTATCATTCAATAGAAGGAAAATCCAATATGGATATCTGTCTTCCCAGTGAAAAGACATGATCAGAAGTCTTGAGGACTCCTTAAACATAGATTTCAGCACTTCCCCTATTCTTTTTCAGCTGCACTCGTTTTAGTTATCGCCCTCTGATTTTTTTTCCATTTTCACTTGTTTGTTAATTTTGTGTGTGCATGTATATATAAATACAGGGTTACTGGCACTGTTGCGTGCATTGTCATGTACAAGTACTGAAGCGTTGAATGACATTACAACTTTGATTCATGAGACACGTGTGCTCTCTGTGCGAACATGTTTTCTTTATTCCACGTCGGATTATATCGAATGAGTCATTGTCAACTGTGCAAAAACTTGTCTTGGAATCGCGAGTGATTACAGAATTACGTCATATACACTTACCGGGAAACGTGCATGTAGGAGGACTTCGTGGGTATTTTGATATGTGTACATGTGTGAAAAAAAAAAGTTTCACACTCGCAGCATGACTCTTGAAAAAAATAAAGTTTTCATGCACTCAGAATTTTTTTTTTTTTTTTTGGCACAATTAAAAAGCACCTGCTATTTCGATCCAGAGATCCGACACCGATAGTTTTTTTGTTTTGTTTTGTTTTTTTTAATTTTGAATTTGTCTGTCAGGGACCTTTAACGAAAAAGAAAGAAAGAAGGAAAGAAAGAAAGAAAGAAAGAATGAACGAAAGAAAGAAAGAAGGAAAGAAAGAAAGAAGGAATGAACGAACGAAAGAAAGAAATAACGAAAGAAATAACGAAAGAAAGAAAGAAATGATGAGTGCGCCAGCCGAATTTCCCGGTTTTGCGTCTGTAAACGTTCGATTCAGGTCTATAATAATACAGTACAATCATTGTAAAAAGGGAATGCCAGCGTAATAGTGAAAGTCAAATCAAGGCCCATCTAGACCGAGTCCACTACTGTCTACTGCTACAGCCATTTGCTTCTGAAGGAATTTCAAGGTGAAAAGTCAAGTCAGGTTTGTTTAAATGGGTACGCTCCCTTGTTCTGCCTCTACATTACACTATATAACAATGATACATTACCACAATTAGCGTCATGACCAATTGCTCATTTCAATCCTATTTTTTGTAAATGTTATTGTGTAGAGGAAAGTGGGATTATGTTTTCATGTATTGTCAGAATCATACCTTTCAA
>CM031601.1:15230745-15244620 GCA_018398815.1 Conus ventricosus
ATCTCTACTGTTTTTGCTCCTTTGTTTGCTGTTTGACGTTCTGTAACCGTTCAGTGGCACTTCTCCCATGCTGCTCAGTTCGGTTCCCTGTCCACAGCCCCCCCCCCCCCCCCCCAACCCTTGCCTATTCCTCCTCTCCCCCTCCCCCCCCCCCCCCCCTCCACACACACATCTGGCATGTCCCGCTGCAGCCCCAGCTCCAGCCATCCACAGGGAGCAGTCAGTGTCAAGTCCTCAAGAGATGGCACTGCACTTCTGCCGAGTCACTTCGGCGGGGTCAGCGGTGCCTGTTCTGACTCTACCCCCCCTCCCCCCCAGACACCACCTATTAGGCTATCTGCTGACCATAACAATAATGGCTTATTCGCGGAATCAACATGAATAAGCATCCTCCCTCTAGGACGTCACCACCACGTCCGTACGACGACAGTCCCCATAAACTCGCCGATACTGGCGACCACGATGCTCACTCGCGAGGGGGATATGCGTAGAGAAGGAAATGGAAACTAAGGTCAGCCTAAGAACGGGACATCAACGGCTCAAAAGTTGATTTTTTTTTTAAATGCTGATTGATGGAAAATGAGGATGATGGAGAAAGCTATGAAGCTTAATTCCAGCCTGAGACTGCATGACAGGGCCGTTTTTGTTGTTGTTGTTGTTGTTGTTGTTGTTGTTGTTAATTTCATGTTATATCCTGGCGTAAACTAGGCCCGAAAGAGACACCCTCCCGCATTGTTGTTCGAGAAATGTGAGCATCACTCTCAGAGACGCATCCATTAAGGGGATGAGACTTGACTAGGTGACTCTGATCGGGAACGTATCTTTGTGCCCACGTCTCTTTGTGCCCACGTCTCTTGTGTGCCCACGTCTAACCCTAACCCTAACCCTAACCCTAACCCTAAACCCTATCCCTAACCCTAACCCTATCCCTAACCCTAACCCTAACCCTAACCCTATCCCTAACCCTAACCCTAACCCTATCCCTAACCCTAACCCTAACCCTAACCCTATCCCTAACCCTAACCCTAACCCTAACCCTATCCCTAACCCTAACCCTATCCCTAACCCTAACCCTAACCCTAACCACTTTCTTGGGCATTGGGCACAAAGAGACGTGGGCACAAAGGGATGCTTCGCTCTGATCTACTCACCTAAGCTCTCATCAAACTCAGTTCTGGGTAGGAAAGGGTCGGGACAGAGGACCATACAAGTAAATACCCGCAATGAGAATCGAACCCACGACCTCCCAGCTGGGAACAATTATCAAGTTATATTGGATACGACCTTTTTTTTTTTAATCTACAGGTTAATTTCAAAACGAGGTGTCTGTGGACGGAAAATAAAGCAACATTTTAAAAGAAACGGTATTGGTGCCGCTACAGGTTCCAAAGCGACTACAGGACAAAATGCAATGCAGGTCGACCTCTTGGGTTTTCTTCAAGCAAAAACGAACAACATTAAGGATAATGAAAACGAAGAACGAATAACCACACCACATTTTTTTTTAATTTAAAATAAGCCCTCCCCCAACACTCTAACCTCCTGGGGAAAACCCCGTTTATGTAAGGAAATCGTAATCATATGAGGCTGGGAACAATAAAGAATAAATAAGAAACAAGTAGGGTAACTCTTGCTCCCATGATGAAATAGATACACACCCTTAACCCCAAAACGAATGCTACTTACAGGCAGAACGAACAGGAAAAGGAGGAATTGTCCTTGTTACAGAACAAACAACGAAAATAGGGATGTTTTCTGGTTTGTTTTGTGTGCTATGTGCTGTCGTACCCGCTAGGGGATTCGGTGTCGTAAGCTGCATTTGTTTGGAGTTATGGGGGTGTGTTTATTTCATCATGGGGACAAGGGCTACCTTAGTTGTTTGTTGTCTATTTCCCATGTATGCAGTTTGAATTATACAAAGAAAAGTGTGTGTGTGTGCGGGGGGGGGGGGGGGGGGGGGGGGGGGGGGGGGGGGGGGCGTGGGTGGGGTGGGGGGGTGTGTGTGGTGTGTGTGCGTGTGTCGTGTGTGTGTGTGTGTGTGTGTGTGTGTGTGTGTGTGTGTGTGTGCTCGCGCGGTGCGCGGTGTTTGTGGTGATGTGTGGTGTGCTTGCGGCGTGCGTGCGTGCGTGTGTTTTGGTGTGTGTTGGTGTGGTGTGTGTGTGTGTGTGTTTTGTTGTGTGTGTGTGTGTGTGTGTGTGTGTGTGTGTGTGTGTGCGTGCGTGCGTGCGTGCACGAGCATGTATCTACGGGGACAGTCTAACCTCTCATCCACTAAAGTAAAAAGAAGCAAAATGAAATCAACATGGTGGAGAGTTTCTTCTCTGCTAATGTTCTGTGCATTCCAATCGCCCCAAGTCTAAAGCCCCTGTCACACGCAGGCTCATCGGATTTGGAGATATTTTCTTTGTGACTGTTTCGCACCGGGGCCTTTAAAAAGGTAGTGTCAGAGACAGATGAGGAGCTGGGTAATTTTGAAATTGCTTTAGCAAATTAGATAGAATTATGTTCGAAAGTTCTGATTTCGCTTAAGATAAAGAGGCGTGCTCACTTAATCAAAACGCGTGCTCGAAAGCACGCGCTGGCGTGTGTGTGCGTGGTGTGCGCGCGCGCGCGTGTGTGTGTGTGTGTGTGTGTGTGTGTGTGTGTGTGTGTGTGTGTGTGTGTGTGTGCGTGTGTGTGTGTGTGCGTGTGCGTGTGTGTGTGGCGTGTGTGTGTGTGTGTATGTGTGTGCGTTTGCGTGTGCGTGTGTGTGTGTGTGTGTGTGTGTGTGTGTGTGTGTGTGTGTGAGTGTGTGTGTGTGTGTGTGTGTGTGTGTGTGTGTGTGTGTGTGTGTGTGTTTGTGTGTGTGTGTGTGTGTGTGTGTGCTCTTTGTTACAAAAGACCAACAGACAGTCGTTTATCACTGTCTGCATGTACTTTGTTTTACATAGTTCTGAATGTTTTTATGGCCTGCCTGAAGAAGACCTAAGAGATGGAAACGAGTCATACTTGGTGCATATTTTGTTTTGTTTCTTTCCTTTACTTGCCAATTGATTCTGTTCGTGCTCGTATCGGATACAATTCAGCACCCTTATAAACAGCAGCCTTGAAACGGGTTTCTACATTTACGGCAGGGTTTTGGAGATCGTCCATGGAGGAGGAGGAGGGGGAGGAGGAGGATGTGGAGGAGGAAGGCGATGAGACTGGAAAATCAATGCAAAAGAAACGTTTCCAGCTCAGCGTGACAAGCCTTGAACTCACAGATCTTGAAATATTGCAGACGTTATTGAGAACTTCTAAAGCAGGGTAAGAAAAGGAAATGGTATCATCATGCCTGGCTAACCACATGTCTGCAAATGTCATTTTCCGAAAGGTTCCTTTCAACGCCTGTAAATTCTTTCACCCGCTGGTAACGCAGTAACCAGGAGTCGGCGAGAACAATGCAAATTCTGGTCTGGTTGATTGGGCCTGATGACATTGATAGACGGCATGAACAAGGGATTGGAAAGCACATGTAATCGGTTTATAATTGTGTCAGTAGATAAGTGTGGCAAGTGTGTGGAGAGAGAGAGAGAGAGAGAGAGAGAGAGAGAGGGAGAGAGAGAGATTCGTTTTCTCTCTTTATTGCCATGTAGACTGCTTTTCTGCTTTGTGATTCATGAACAAGGGATTTGAAACCACATGTAATCTGTTTTTAATTTGTGTGAGTAGATACACTTTGTGGCAAGTGTGTGTGTGTGTGCGCGCGCGTGCGTACATGCGCAGTGGTTATGTTTTTTGTTGTTTGTTGTGTGTGTGGTGTGTGTGTGTGTGTGTGTGTGGAGAGGGGTGGAGATAGGGAGGCAAGTAGGTGTTCGTTTTCTCTCTTTGTTGCCATCCAGGGTGCTTTTCTACTTTGTGATTCATTGGCCACTCTGTGGTCCGGGAAATCCTTTCACTTTATTCTTCACAGCTTATTCTGCTTGTTAGTTATCATTGTCATCTCTAGCGACTAGACTGTGAGACCGTGGTGTAAAGAATAGTCAATGGTTTCCAGTCGTAAGTAATATAGGTGGTATCTGGTGTGTGTGTGTGTGTGTGTGTGTGTCGTGCGTGCGTGCGTGCGTGCGTGTGTGCGTGCGTGCGCGCGTGCGCGGGGCGTGCGTGTGTGTGTGTGTGTGTGTGCACGCGTGCCTGAGTATGTGAGGGTGCGTGTCTGTGTGCTGGCGCACAAGCGCGTGTTGTGTGCATGTTTGTGCGTGCATGCGCGCGCGCGCTGTGTGTGGTGGGGTGTGTGTGTGTGTGTGTGTGTGTGTGTGTGTGTGTGTGTGTGTGTGTGTGTGTGTGTGTTGTGCGTGCACGAGCATGGATCTACTGCGACGGTCTAACCTCTCATCCACTAAAGTAAAAAGAAGCAACATAAAACCAACATGATGGAGAGTTATCAACTCCACTAATATTCTGTGCATTCCAATCGCCTCAAGTCTAAAGCCCCTGTCACACGCAGGCTCATCGGATTGGAGATATTTCCTTTCTGTCCCGTTTCGCACCGGCGCCTTTGAAAAGGCAGTGTCAGAGACAGATGAAGAGCCGGGTAATTTTGAAATTGCTTTAGCAAATTAGATAGAATTATGTTCCAAAGTTCTGAATTCACTTACGAAAGGGGGCATGCACGCGTAATCAAACGCCTGCTCGAACGCACGCATGCGCGCGCGAGCGTGCCCCCATGTGTGTGTGTGCGGTTGTGCGTGTGTGTGCGTGTGTGTGTGGTGTGTGTGTGTGTGTGTGTGTGTGTTGTGTGTGTGTGTGTAACTCTTTGTTACTAAGGACCAACAGACAGTCGTTTATCACTATCTGCATGTTCTTTGTTTTCATAGTTTTGAATGTTTTTTTACGGCCTGCCTGAAGAAGCCCTAAGAGATGGAAACGAGTCATACTTGGTGTATAATTTGTTTGTTTCTTTCCTTTACCTGCCAATTTGATTCTGTTCGTGCTCGTATGGGATACAATTCCGAACCCTTAAAAACAGCTGCCTTGAAACGGGTTTCTACATTTACAGCAGGGTTTTAGAGATCTTCGATGGAGGAGGAGGAGGGGGGAGGAGGAGGGCGAGGAGACTGGAAAATGAATGCAAAAAAATATTTCCAGCTCTGCATGACAAGCCTTTAACTCACAGATCTGAAATATTGCAGACGTTATTGAGAACTTCTAAAGCAGGGTAAGAAAAGGAAATGGTATCATAGCCTGGCTAACCACATGTCTTGCAAATGTCATTTTCCGAAAGGTTCCTTTCACGCCTGTAAAGTCTTTCACCCGCTTGTAAACGCAGTAACCAGGAGTCGGCGAGAACAATGCAAATTCTGGTCTGGTTGATTGGGCCTGATGACATTGATAGACGGCATGAACAAGGATTGGAAAGCACATGTAATCGGTTTTTAATTTGTGTCAGTAGATACACTTTGTGTCAGTAGATACACAGTTTGTACACAAGTGTGTGGTGTGCGGGGGCGCGCGCGAGGCGTGTGTGTGCGCGTGCGTGGTGTGTGTGTGTGTGTGTGTGTGTGTGTGTGTGTGTGTGTGTCTGTGTGTCTGTGTGCGTGTGTGTGTGTTTGGATGTCTGTGTCTATGCCTGTGTGTTTGTGAACAGGTTTCAAACACAGCTTTTTCTTCGAGCTTCGACTTAAGGCGAAACTAATCCTGTCCTCTAGTAGAAACAGCAGCAGGGATGAATGAACTTATAGGGAGGGCTAACGACGTTGAGATCAAGTTGCAGACCAAACGGATTAAGACGACGTTGGGCTTTTCGGCATTCTAAGAATGAAGTCCAGTAAAGAGGAAGGGTATCTCCAGTCACTCACATGTGGTATTCTTCACAAGGCGCGCGTTGCACGTTGAGTGTAAGTTTCGACCTCACGCCACTCATTTCCGTCTCTCACTACACGCATAATCCTTTCAGCCTCCCATGATTAACTCCCGAAAATTTGAACATGTCTTTGCTGTCTACTAAATAGCACACTTTGGGTCGTTTAATAGTCTAACCTAATCGGCTGGGAGAGAGGGGTCATCATTTAGCTATCATCTATCTCTGTTGCATGTCTTTTTGTATACCCAGAAGAAAAGGAGAGAGAGAGAGAGAAGAGGAGGACGGAAAAAGGAAGAGAGAGAAGACAAGAGAGATGGTCGTTATTTCCCTAACAGACTGCTTACCAAAATTATAAAAAACATGCAGCCCTTTTGCCTTGCAGATGTCGTCGCGTTGTTGTTGTTGGGGTTGTGGTTGGGTTGTGGTTTACGGTTGGGGTTGTTGGTTTTTGGGGTTGTTGGTTTTGTTGTTGTTGTGTTGTTTTTGTTGTTGTTCGCGTCTCGTTTTCGTCTTGTTAAATACTTTTTTTGTGTTGTTGTAGTTTTGTTTTTTGTTTTTTGGTTTTTTGTTTGTTTTTGTTTCGTCCTCCTCCACCATGCCCTCCTCCTTTTTTTTCCCCCTGAATTTGCACTGAACAAGACACTTTTGAATCTTTATGCTGTAGTTGTTTTTTTTTTTTTAGTCATACTTGTTTTTGTTCTTGTTTCCTCCCCTTTCCTCCCCCTTCCCCCCTCCTCCTCCTCTTTTTTCTCTCTCTTTGATTTCGCATTCAACGCGACCTTGTTCTCAGTGGGTTGCGAAGTCATGCATTACTATGTTTCGGAGATGAAGTAATTATCAGATGTCGTGTTCGTACACAAAACCCCCCATCATCCCCCATCATCCCTCCACCTCCACACCCCACACCCTCGCTCTCTCCTTGTCCCTGTCTCTCTTCTCTTCTCTGTTTTCTCTCTCTCTCTCTCTCTCTCTCTCTCACTCCTCTCCTCTCTTCCCCTCCCCTCCTCTCTCTCTCTCTCTCTCCCGCACATGCCTCGACCCCGAACACATAACGCACGAAAGGTGCTTATCCCCTCCACTCTGCATTAGAAATAGGGGCAAATTTTTTAAAGGGCAGGGGGGGTGTCATTTATTAACTGCTCTCACGCATGGACGATGCGTTTTTGGCCCCGGCAAAGGGTCAAGTATCGTCGGGGCTTTCGCCCCATCTCCACCAGAGTTTTCCCCCCGGGCGTGGGGCCAAGCTTTGGATAAAATTTTTATGAAGCCGGAAGGTGGGGGCAGGGAGGGGTATCATTTGTCTGAAAGGCCAGGACCGAAACCCGGGCTTTATTAATGACATTCGATATAAATTTTATCAGTTTCTCTTTGATATCTTAGAGGGTTATATACCTTCCTACCCCAAATTTTATGGTTTTTTCTTTTTATCTTTCTTTTTTTTTTTATTTAAATTCCCCCCCCCCCCCCCCCCCCCCCCCCCCCCCCCCCCCCTGTTCTTTTAGGGCAGTAGATAGACCGATAGACGGTTCTTTTAGATCGTAGGTAAATGGAAGGTGGGTTCTATTATAGATGTGTCTGTTTGCGTTCGTGCGCGTGCACATATACCGCGCACATGCGTCCGTGTGTGTGGGGTGGGGTGTGTGTGTGTGTGTGTGTGTGTTGTGTGTGTTTTGTGTGTGTGTGTGTGTGTTTCTCTCTCTCTCTCTCTCTCCTCTCTCTCTCTCTCTCTCTCTCTCTTTTCCTCTCTGTTGTGTGTGTGTGTGTGTGTGTGTGTGTGTGTGTGTGTGTGTTGTGTGGTGTTTTGTGTGGGGTGTGTGTGTGTGTTTTGTGTGTGTGTGTTGTGGTGTGCCGCGCGCGCGCCGTGCCATATCTGCAGACAATTTTAGGCACGCCATTTTTACATAACCAGTGCAGGTATAATTTCCCAATGAGGAAAAGAAAAAAAATGCAATAGAGGTTTAAAAAAAGGGGCATAGTTCCAGCAACAAGATCCTCGCACTTTTTTCCAAAAAATGCGCTGAAAATATTTCTTTGTTTATTGATTTATTTGTTTTTTTATTTATCTATTTGTATTTTTGTTGTTCTGTTATTCTCGCTGTTTTTCTTATTTTTTACCCCTTTCTATGGACTACGACCTGTCAATGAAATCTGTCATTTCTTCATGTATATACACAAACACAGAGACCCAACAAATAAACACACACACTCACACGCTCGCGCGCACACGTACAACAACATGCGCGTGTGGCAGGCGCGCTCACACACACACACACACACACACACACACACACACACACACACACACACACACACACACACACACACACACACACACCAGAGAGAGAGAGAGAGAGAGGGAGAGAGAAGAGAGAGAGAGAGAGAGAGAGAGAGAGAGAGAGAGAGAGAGAGAGAGAGAGAGAGAGAGAGAGGGGAGATGGGGAGGGGGCGGCAAGTGGGCTTGTCGTCGTTCTTATTATTTTGCTTTCAAATGATTTATTGTGTCCAGTTCAGGCAAATCGAACATACGGCAGATGAAATCAAAATATTTTATTGTCATTATTTATTTTCCTATTTGTTTATTCATTATTCATCGATTTTATTATCATTTTTTCATTTTTTTATTTCATGTTTTGTTCTCTTTTAGTTCTCGTCGTCAAAAACTCTACACGCGTTCGTTGATGGCTGTAATGGACAAGCAGCATGGCACAGAACTTTGACAATGATTTATAATAATGCCAGAGAGAGAGAGAGAGAGAGAGGAGAGAGAGAGAGAGAGAGAGAGGAGAGAGAGGAGAGAGAGAGAGAGAGAGGTGACCAGGGACAGACAGAGAATTATTTTGTTTTCTTATTTATAGTCCAGAGGATCGCACAGGGCGTATAAACAGGGATGTTCAGTGATGTCATCACTTGGAATTCTGTACTACAACAACAACAACAAAAAATGTGAACGATTGGTGAGAGTTCATCGGTGCAATTTGTCTCCTCTTTAGTTTTGTTTTATGAATCCATTTCATGCTATGCTTCAAACTTTCCATATGGATTTTACAGCGATTTGGAACACAACCTCGTTTGTGGTAGTGTGTGTCATCTCTCTCTCTCTCTCTCTCTCTCTCTCTCTCTCTCTCTCTCTCTCTCTCTCTCTCTCTCTTCTCTCTCTCTCTCTCTCTCTCTCTCTCTCATTTAGGAAGTTGAAAGTGCTTCTACATACTTTTGCGATACAATAATGAGCTTTATTAGAAAACGAAACAAAACAAAACTTTTAACAGACTTAAAAATGCAAGGCATAGGAAACAAAAGGAAAGCTTTATTTCTACGCATAGACATAGCAAATTGATTACCTTTACATCTTGCAAAGTTAATCCATGTTTTATCCTCTCAATACGTCATGTCAGATATCTGTCGCATTGATAGTCTGTTCATTTCTTTCACTGAAATCTCTCTCTCTCTCTCTCTCTCTCTCTCTCTCTCTCTCTCTCTCTCTCTCTTTTCTCTCTCTCTCTCTCTCTCTCTCTCCTTGCGCTATACGACTATTTGTTACATTGCGACCATTACGTCAGGTTTACAGCTGTAGGCCGATATAATTATGTGCTTGCCTCTTGTCTAATGTTTTTGTTCCTTTTATATCCACAATGCATTCGGTTTGCATAACAAAAAAGATTTTTTTAACCCTCCATAATTTTCAAACACTTGAATTGTCCGTCTTTGTTGATTTGCTGGTTGATATCATTATTTCACACCTGCGAATTCCCCCCCCTCCCCCCCCCCCTCCCCCCTCTTCCACCACTCTGCAAAGAAGAATGCTATCATAGACAAAGCTGGTATGCAATACCGTAGTATGTTTGTTGAGTTTTCAAACAAACTTTTTTGAAAAGCATTTATTTTATTTCCCCCATTCACCCACTCAAGCACATACTGTTAGTTAGGCAGATCATCTACCACTGCAGATATGAATGCTTATCTCCCCTATTTCTTCAATCTAAGACATAAGGGCAAGCTTTGTTTATAATTCATTATTTCTTGCAGTCATTGCAACACCAAGCTGCTCTGTAAGTTGCTGGAACGGTGCTCGGTACTTATCCTTGGAATTTATTAGTTTGTTGTATTTTAGTCCCTTGCGGATTCATTCCAAGAATGGCCCTCAGCACTTGTGTCTTAAGAGGATATCTTTTTATATTTTCTACTTTTCACAAGAATATGTAGCTTGTTTTGCTCTTTCATGATTTTCTTGTGCTTCTTAGGTGGCACCTTTGGTTGGTTTTTTGAAAACTCAACAAACATACTACGGTTATAGCACACCAGCTTTTCTGGGATTGCATTCTTCTTAAAACTGAAAAGGCAGAGGAATCAAATTACCACTTTCCGCGGTTACTGAGGAGAAACCATCAAGTTTCGAAATATCGGTATATGACCAGGAGTTTTATGTTAGTGAGTTTCCCTCCCTATTGGAGGGTGTCTCACCTTGGAGACTATAAGCTTGCTGAAGGTTCATTGTGAGAAGCATTTTTTTTTTTTCCCATTCACCCACTCAAGCACATACTGTTAGTTAGGCAGAATCATCTACACTGCAGATATGTATGCTTATCTCCCCTATTTCTTCAATCTAAGACATAAGGACAAGCTTTGTTTATAATTCATTATATATATATATATATATATATATATATATATATATATATTATAACATTAGAGTTTAAAAAGCACCAGAATGATAAAAATGCTCAACAAGTAGGGAGCGACATACTAGTTTAAAATAGGATTTTAAAATGGAAAAATTGAAACCAACAAATTTGTTTCGAACGGCGCTCTCGTCAGGGTGTACAATTTGGGCACGCACACGGTTTTGTGTGGTGTGTGGGCGCCTGAGCTCTGCGCGTGTGACACGTGGCCTGCAGATTTTTAAAAAAATCTTTTTTGGGACACGTTCAGGGGGGGCGTGCTAGGGAATGGTGCATTGACAAGGATTTCCATTTATGCCTGCAATTGTTTATCATTTCTACTTTAGATTTCAGAGATGCTAGATGGGGTTTACATAATATCAGCCACTTTTCTGTAGTACACAAGTTGCATTTTTTTAGTAATGTTGTGTGGTATTGCTCTTTTTATAATTTTCCATGATATGTTGTAATCTATTTTCTTATCTTTAAGCTTCCAAATTATTTGCTTAGTTCTGTTTGGTTTTTTATTTTTCAGTTTTGAAGGACTGTTTATGGTTTGCATATCTGGTTTTAAAATGGTTTGCCGTGATCCTATGTATGTTTCTTTATCACTGTCTGTTGTTACCGTAGCTTGGTACACAATATTGTTGTAGAGACATTTATTATTCAGAGGGCACTGGTCTTTTTGTGCAGTTACAAGATATCCTTTCATCACCCTCTTTGGCTGTGTTTGTTTTTGGTTTTATTGGAAGAATCAATTATATTTTTAAGGTTGGGCATACACGAGTACGATAGCTTGATGGTATTTTGTTGATATTTTAGATAGTACATGTTCTTTCGGGAATGATGTTTAAGGATTTTGAGGAATTCTTTTCCTACGTTAGTTTTTGTTCTTCCATCATATGGAGGGTTATACCATATAATTTTTCTTTTCCTGTTTTTCTGTTGCTGTTAATGTTGTTATCTGGGTTATATTGTAATTTGTAGTTGTAGCCACTTTTTTCAGCGCCTCTTGGTATTCAGCTGCTGCACTGTTAAATTCTTTCTCATTGCATGACAGTTTAGATAATCTTTGTTTATACCATTAGGTATGGTTTTTAAAATGGAGGGTGGATGGTTACTGTAAGCTTTACTATAAGCTTTCTGAAGGCTCATTTTGAGAAGCATTTATTTTATTTTCCCCATTCACCGACACAAGCACATACTGTTAGTTTGGCAGAATAATCAGCCACTGCAGATATGAATGCGTATCTCCCCCTATTTCTTCAATCTAAGACATAAGAGCAAGTTTGTTTATAATTGAATATATATATATATATATATATATATATATATTTATATATATATATATATATATATATATATATATATATATATATATATATATATATATATATATCAGCCGTGTCTCCCTGATGAGTCGATCCAGTGGACGAAAGGCCTAGGAGCAGGCAATACAAATAAATGTGCCTTTGGAGGGATTGCGATGGTTTCCTCAGGCAGCTAGCGAAGGGGTTCTCTTATTTATAATATATTCCCCCCATTTTCTTCATCTTCAATTTTTTCTATTTTTTTTTATTTTTAAAGTTCAAATCTTTGCCAAGTCATTACTATAATGACGGAAGAATTGTTATATCTGCACTTGTTTTTCCCCCACTAATTAATTGTTCAGCATTATATTGTTTGGTCAATCAGTGGGAGATTGCATCTCTTAGGAGATCCAAGTAAGGTTGTTCTATACAATTCTATACAATGAAAAAAAAACAGTGGAGCATGTTCTAAGCTCATGTAAATTAGCCTGGCTCAAGGAAGGTACACATGGAGGCACAACCAAGTGCTCAAAGAAATTGTACAAGTAGTCTGAGCTAGTACCAACACCACAAAAGGGAGAATCAGGACTCCAAAAGCACCGCAACATTCTTCACGGCAGGAGGCAGCAAATCATGGCCAAGAACAACAGTGCCACTCGAAACATGCAGGCAGAGTCTGCTGGATGGGGCAGATGACTGGGAGTGCACTGCAGACCTCCCAGAATGGAAGAGTCACCCAGAGTCATCAGCAAGAGTGGCATGAGACCAGACATAGTAGTCCACTCTAAGTCAACCAAGCAGCTGATCATGATCGAGCTCACGGTGCCATATGAGAACAGAATGGAGGCAGCTCAAATCTACAAGACTGAAAAGTATGCTGATCTGGCAAACAGCCTGAGGAGAGAAGGCTATCAGGTCAAAGTCCTCACTGCAGAAATTGGAGCGAGGGGATTTGTAGGAACGTCTGCATACAGCCTCATGAAACAGCTCTCAGTTGCAGGGAAGGAAAAAACCAGAGCCCTGAAAGCAATGGCAGAAGCGGCAGAGAGGTGTTCAAGCTGGATTGGTCAAGGAGGAACAAAGTGAACTTATAGGCTTAATTTCCCTACAAATATCAGGTGTCCCTGTGGCTCAGTGGTTAAAGCGCGAGTCATTAAGTAGAAAATGAGCATGTCCAGAGGGTCATGGGTTCGAATCCCAGCCATGGCTCATCCCGAGGTGGGGAAAAAAAAGGGGGCAGCAGAGGGACATCCGGAGGTCATGAACGGGTGTGGTCCAACCCCTAGAGTGTCAGGAGATAAGGGCCGAAAACACTTGCCTGAAGGGGGCTTCTCTTCTGAGGACTCTCTGCTGCCACGCTCTCCACGAGTTTCTTTCTACTGCTCTCCACGAGTTTCTTTCTACTTAGCCACTCACAATGCTTGGGTTATTGAACAGCAGAGCTGACCACTCAGACTGTTCATATTTTTTGATCTCCCTTGCATCCTTGAATGGATCCTCAAGCATAGGCTCAAAGATTGTCCCCTACATTTTATACTGTTTAAATAATGCTTTTAGTTTTCCAGCAACTTTTTTCCTCTCCACACTTTTGTTTTGTTCATTTTACTACCCTTCGCTGGCTGCTTTGAGGGTACTGTTGGATTCTTTTTTGAACCCTTGGTGATGATGACAACACCACAGAATTATGGACTGTGGTGTGTCTCTATTTGACACCAAGAGCACAGACACAATCAGCCGTGTCTCCCTGATGAGTCCGATCCAGCGGACGAAAGGCCTAGGAGCAGGCAATACAAATAATGTGCCTTTGAGAGGGATTGCGATGGTTTCCTCAGGCAGCTAGCGAAGGGGTTCTCATATTTATAATATATTCCCCCCATTTTCTTCATCTTCTTTTTTTTTTTTTTAAAGTTCAATCTTTGCCAAGTCATTACTATAACGACGGAAGAATTGTTAATTGCACTTGTTTTCCCCACTACTTAGTTGTTCAGTGATATATATATTATATATTATATATATTATTATATATATATATATATATATATATATATTTGTTAAAAAGTAAGGTTTAAACTAAACTACGGGTTTTTTT
>CM031601.1:15247757-15250257 GCA_018398815.1 Conus ventricosus
GCATTACTCTTCCACCTGTAGTATACAAATGCCAGTATAACTCTGCATTACTCTTCCACCTGTAGTATACAAATGCCAGTATAACTCTGCATGACTCTTCCACCTGTAGTATACAAATGCCAGTATAACTTTGCATTACTCTTCCACTTGTAGTATACAAATGCCAGTATAACTCTGCATTACACTTCCACCTGTAGTATACACATGCCAGTATAACTCTGCATTACTCTTCCACCTGTAATATACACATGCCAGTATAACTCTGCATTACTCTTCCACCTGTAATATACACATGCCAGTATAACTCTGCATTACTCTTCCACCTGTAATATACACATGCCAGTATAACTCTGCATTACTTTTCCACCTGTAGTATACACATGCCAGTATAACTCTGCATTACTTTTCCACCTGTAGTATACAAATGCCAGTATAACTCTGCATTACTCTTCCACCTGTAGTATACAAATGCCAGTATAACTCTGCATTACTCTTCGACCTGTAGTATACAAATGCCAGTATAACTCTGCATTACTCTTCCACCTGTAATATACACATGCCAGTATAACTCTGCATTACTCTTCCACCTGTAGTATACAAATGCCAGTATAACTCTGCATTACTCTTCCACCTGTAATATACACATGCCAGTATAACTCTGCATTACTTTTCCACCTGTAGTATACAAATGCCAGTATAAATATGCATTACTCTTCTACCTGTAGTATACAAATGTCAGTTTTACTCTGCATTAAACATCCACCTATAGCATAGAGCTGCCAATATTGCTCTGCTTTGCCCTTTTGTCTGTGGTATACAGCTGCCAATATTGCTCTGTTTTGCCATTTTCCCTGTAGTATACAACTGTCAATATTGCTCTGCATTACACTTCCACCTGTAGTATACAACTAACAATATTGCTGTGCATTACACTTCCACCTGTAGTATGCAACTGTCAATATTGCTCTGCATTACACTTCCACCTGTAGTATACAACTAACAATATTGCTCTGCATTACACTTCCACGTGTAGTATACAACTGTCAATATTGCTGTGCATTACACTTCCACCTGTAGTATGCAACTGTCAATATTGCTCTGCATTACATTTCCACCTGTAGTATACAACTGTCAATATTGCTGTGCATTACACTTCCACCTGTAGTATGCAACTGTCAATATTGCTCTGCATTACACTTCCACCTGTAGTATACAACTGTCAATATTGCTATGCATTACACTTCTACCTGTAGTATGCAACTGTCAATATTGCTCTACATTACACTTCCACCTGTAGTATACAACTGTCAATATTGCTCTGCATTACACTTCCACCTGTAGTATACAACTGTCAATATTGCTCTGCATTACTACTCCACCTGTAGTATACAACTAACAATATTGCTCTGCATTACTCTTCCACCTGTAGTATACAACTGTCAATATTGCTCTGCATTACTCGTCCACCTGTAGTATACAGCTGTCAATATTGCTCTGCATTACTCTTCCATCTGTAGTATACAGCTGTTGATATTGCTCTGCATTACTCTTCCATCTGTAGTATAAAACCGATAATATTGTTCTGCTTTGCTCTTCCACCTGTACTTTACAATTATTAATGTTGCTCAGCATTACTCTTCCACCTGTAGTATACAAATGCCAGTATAACTCTGCATTACTCTTCCACCTGTAGTATACACATGCCAGTATAACTCTGCATTACACTTCCACCTGTAGTATACACATGCCAGTATAATTCTGCATTACTCTTCCAGTTGTAGTATACAAATGCCAGCATAACTCTGTGTTACTCTTCCACCTGTAGTATACAAATGCCAGTATAACTCTGCATTACTCTTTCTCTTGTAGTATGCAAATGTCAGTATTACTCTGCATTATACTTCCACCTATAGCATAGAGCTGTCAATATTGCTCAGCATTACTCTTCCACCTATAGTATACAGCTGTCAATATTGCTCTGTATTACACTTCCACCTGTAGTATACAACTGTCAATATTGCTCAGCATTACACTTCCACCTATTGTATACAGCTGTCAATATTGCTCTGCTTTGCCATTTTGCCTGCAGTATACAACTGTCAATATTGCTCTGCATTACACTTCCACCTGTAGTATAAAACCGAAAATATTGTTCTGCTTTGCTCTTCCACCTGTAGTATACCTGTATTCTGTCGGCTTTCAACCTAGCAGGGTACTACTCTTCTACCTGTATTCTGTCGACGTTCAACCTAGCACTGCACTACTCTTCTGACAGGCGCCCATAAACTGCCAACCTAGAACTGTACTACTGTTCCAACTGTCGTCCGTCTGCTGTCAACCAAGCGCTCTACTACTCTTGTAACTGTAGTCTGTCGACTGCCAACTTAGCAGTGAACACCTATTCAACTTGGAGTCATGCAACTGTCGACTCGAGAAGGCCCTCTCACGCGTAGTTAGAAAAAAATACAAAAAGTCAAATTAGCACTGTACTAAACCCCCC
>CM031601.1:15255257-15257757 GCA_018398815.1 Conus ventricosus
GCTCTGACTCGGCAGCAGCGGCGGCTCTAGCACAACTGGCACCTCGGGTTACTGTCGACTCTCACGTCGAACTCTCCACACCCCAGCAGGGTGGAGACAGGGGTAGATCTCGGCTACGCCCCAGACCCGGGCGCAGTGGCAGGTCGGGTCACTGTCGACTTCCTCGTCGACCTCCCCACACCCTCAGCAGGGTGGAGACAGGGGTAGGCTCCCCAGACCCTCTAGCAGTGGCAGCCAGTTCCCGGTCACACCAGGACAACGACTTTACCTGGGGGAACTGATAACTACCTTGATCATCTAGCCTTCTATAACATGGCTATTATTCATCATGGTTATTAATCATATTCATAACCAACAGTTAGTTAGTATTTCACCAGAACTTCGGGGAAAATACCCATAGCGAAATCTACACAGTTTCATTACAATATCACAGTAGAACATTCTCTTTTCCGGAATCATGTTCTACACATTTGGGGGGTGGGGTGGGGGTGGGGGTCCACATAGAACTTTTCGAAATCATGCTTTACACACTGGGGGGGGGGGGGGGGGGGGGAGGATTTCCACACAGACCTCTTTACGATAAACCAAGAATATAATCATTGCATATAAGAAAGTATTTCCTTTCTTCTCGTTCATCAAGATAAGAATGTTTTTTATCATTTCACATAATCACTACATCTCAGAGAATCATCTCCGTTCATAGAACTATTCATTAGTAACAGTAAAACCCTTAAATGCATATCAAGGAATGATTTGCACAGACGCTTGTTTATCAACACATAGATATTCATTCTTCATATTAAAGGATGGTTTAAATACATATCACAGCCATTAATACACGATAGTTTCCATCGCTCTCTTCCGGAGCTTACTATCAATATCATCTTTACAATACATCAGAAAAAACAAAACATTGTTTTCATCATAAAGCCATGAACTAGCCAGGCAACCTCCTTTTCCGATCACTGATCACCAACATATTTTTTTCCTTCTTTCTATTTATACTTTCTAAAAACAATTTCCTCCTATCAACCTATCAAGTCACAAGACATACAAAAAAAAAAAACTTTTTCCCCTAAAAAAACCTTTACTAGGCGCTGAGAAAGTTACAGTCGCCTATAGGAGGGGAGAACGATTTCGGATTGCGATTTCATATTGCTAATCATGAAATACCTGACTGCCACAGCAACTCGTTCAGGAGTCCCTCTTCGGCCACTGAGAAGTTGCAACGCCGGAACTGCTGTAAAGACTGCCTGATCATTTCAGCTCACCTGGCTTATACAGAGCGCAGGTGAGCAGCAGTTAGGTCAACTAACCAGCCGGTTTTCTGGTGAACATGTTCCGGTCAACGCGGTTGTAAAAATTTGTGACCGGACAAAAAAACCGGTCCGTCACACTAATGTGTGTGCAGGATGAAGAAAGTAAAATGTATTTGCATTTTGTTGACCATTCCCAGGACACGAGAAGTCAAGGCCAAACTGTTACTTCAAAAACAAAGTGGGAGACACAAGCATTTGCATAATACCTCATAATTCGTCGGAGTTCACAGCGCACGCACGCACTCTCTCTCTCTCTCTCTCTCTCTCTCTCTCTCTCTCTCTCTCTCTCTCTCTCTCTCTCTCTCTCTCTCTCTCTCTCTCTTCTCTCTCTCTCTCCACACACACACACACACACACACACACACACACACACACACACACATACACAGACACGCGCGCACGCGCGCGCACGCACGCACACACACACACACACACACACACACACACACACACACACACACAACACACACACACACACACACACACACACACACACACACACACACACACACACATTCTCTCTCTCTCTCTGTCTGTCTGTCTGTCTGTCTGTCTGTCTGTCTGTCTGTCTGTCTGTCTGTCTGTCTTCTCTCTCTCTCTCTCTCTCTCTCTCTCTCTCTCTCTCTCTCTCTCTCTCTCTCTCTCTCTCTCTCTCTCTCTCTCTCTCTCTCTCCACTGACAGGGGGAAAAAATATCCAGACTCACTCGTAAGTGATGGTTATTCTTACATGTTTAAATGGGTCGATCTTTAATATAGTTCATTACCACACTCAAAAGACGTTTGATTTGTGTGTGTGTGTGTGTGTGTGTGTGTGTGTGTGTGTGTGTGTGTGTGTGTGTGTGTGTGTGTGTGTGTGTGTGTGTGTGTGTGTGTGTTTTCTCTGAATACGAAACAATCTGCACAACGTTGGCATGTTAGGCTTTGTTCTATTTAAAAACAAAGCAAGAAAACAAACAAACAAACAAACAAACAAAACGAAGCAAAACAAAACAAACAAAAAACACACACACACAAAAAAAAACGATGAAGCACGCTACTTCCTCAGACGGAGAAGAAATCATACTTAAAACGGTAGGGAATATAATTTCCCGGCTCTAACAAAAATGAAAGCCTGCAACTGGTTTACGTACACCGCGAACAGTAGTGGTGATAAGTTATTACCTTGGCGCACACCATCAAT
>CM031601.1:15262757-15277757 GCA_018398815.1 Conus ventricosus
TTTGTTCTGGCAGCCCAGGCAACCCTGCCCCCCCGGGGACCATTCAGCGTCAAGGACTCCTGACACCCCCGACCAAAGGAGACGCTGCAAGCGGCCGAGTCACCTTGGGGGGCTACTCGGTGATGTTCGTTACAGTACAAAACAGGTGAGACGTCAACCCCAAACTCAACTTAATCGCTGCTTATGCAGACACGCATGGATAAGAGAAGAGAGCGATGATCGGAATCCCCATGGGGAACAGAAGTTTTTCACTGGCAGCTATCTGGTGTGTAGATTGAGCTTTCTCTGGCAAACTCTTCTTTTTTGTTTCCAGCCCCGACCGGCTTCTACCAAATTTTGAGTTTGCTGCGTGCTCAATTGAGAAGACACACGGTCGCCTTTCATCCACTTAGTGGATGCGTCTCTTAGAGTGTTGCTCAAATTTCCCGACCAACACTGCAAGTGTCAGTATCTCTCTAGCCTGGGTGATGCCGGGATATATTATGAGAAAAAAACCCATTGAGTACAGGCCTTTTATGGAATCTCAAACCGGAACAGCATCATATTCATTATCCTCGAATTCATCGATTAGCACTAAAAAAAAAAAAGTCTAAAATTCTGTAGTCCTTCGTACCCTGTTCTTATGGTGACCTCGATTTGATGTCCTCTCCATTTCCATAACCTTGGTTTTGATTCTGTTGGGGTCACCTCATTGGCAAATTCATGGGTGGATGTCGATGGACAGACGCGGTGAAGCCCTCAGGAGGGACAGCTTGCTCACGTCAGCTCTGCGACTTAGCAAATATTGTCATCAGTAGGGGGCTTAGTAGATGGTGTCCTGCGTACGTTCGATCAGAATAGGCGCCACTGAACACCACCGAGGTGACTCGACAGAAGTGCAGAGTCTCCTCCGGTGGGTGACTTCATAACGACTTGACATTGACTGCTCCCTGTGAATTGTCGGAGTTGGGGCTGCGGTGGAATGGGCTGGGATGTGGCTATGGACTGGTGACCGGAGTGAGCGGCATGGGTGCAATGCCACTGAGGTGGCGCAGAAAGATCAGCATAAAAAAGTATCAAATTATGTTGCCCTTCATACCCTGCCCTCATGGTGACCTTAGTTTCGACCGTCTTTCCCCGTCTTTGACCTTGGCCCGATTCTTTCGAGGCCACCGGTGTCGGCGAGTCCATGGGGACTGTCGTTGAACGGACGTGGACGCGCACTCCAGAGGGAGAGCTCGCCGTTGCCAGCTCCGACTAAGCAATTATTATCGTCAGTAGGGGGTTTAGTAGATGGTGTTCTGCGCATGGTGGATCAGAACAGGCGCCATTGAACACCACTGAAGTAACTAGGCAGCAGTGCAGTGTCTCCTCTATCGGGTAACCTTTTGACGACTTGACATTAACTGCTCCCTGTGGATTGATGGTGCCGGGGCTCTGTCGGTTTCGACCAGGCCGTGGATGTGGAAGAGAGGTCGGAATGAGCGGCGTGGGTGCGGCGCCACTGACATGGCATAGAAGATGAGAAAAGGCAGAAACAAAGAAACAAACAAAGAAACAAAGAAACAAAGAAACAAACAAAGAAACAAAGAAACAAAGAAACAAGCAAACAAACAGACAAAAAAAAAAAAAAACTCACAGAAAAAAGAAAAGAAAGAAGGGGTGAAGATTATAAACAGAAACAAATCGTACATACACTTGCAATCAAAATGTTCTGAAACAAACCACCCCACTCTTCTGACATCACTGCATTCGATCAGACTTATAGGTATCCTCCTAGAATCTAATTTACCTGTAAGAATATTAAAATCTAACGACCATGCAGTTTACGATGTCTCCAGTACGTCATTGACCGTACGAATATTGCTCTTTTATTTTCACGTGAAAGTAACGAACAAATTGGGATGTAAATTTGTTCACGACAAAGGTCACGTCTCTTATATGGCCCAGAATGTGTTTCAATTTAAAGTAAATATGACTTTCTTTCTGGATCTCCACTGAAAGACATAGTTTCCGAGCTAGCCGTCCTAAAATAAAGAATTCCTAATACTTCATGCTAAGCGTAGTTCCAGAGGCACGTGGAACAGAGGAAAAAAGAAATGTCAACTGAGAATAATGTTGACTGCTTTGGAAAAAAAAAGTGGACTAATTCGAAAGTTAAGAAATAAAGCATGAATCAGAAAAAGAAAGAAAAAAAAAACGTACAAAAATTCGAAACATCAGATCCCACAGGCAGAAAGTCAGCTTGTATTATCTGTTGTTGCTAAATTTTCTGCGCGCGCACGTGTGAGTATGTGTGTGTGTGTGTGTGTGTGTGTGTGTGTGTGTGTGTGTGTGTGTGTGTGTGTGTGTGTGTGTGTGTGTGAGTGTGTGGGTGTGGTGTGGGTGTGGGCGTGGGTGTGGGTGGGTACGTGCATGCGCGCGTGTCCGTCCGTCCGTGTGGTGTGTGTGTGTGTGTGTGTGTGTGTGTGTGTGTGTGTGTGTGTGTGTGTGTGTGTGTGTGTGTGTGTGTGTGTGTGTGTGTGTCTGTCTGTGTGTCTGTCTGTCTGTCTGTGCACATATGCGTACCTGCTAATGTGTTCACACCCTTATTTGCTCAATCCCTCTGTTCCTGTGGCCGCAAAAAAACACACTCCTTAAGTCTCATTTATTTATTTTCAAATGTCGAAGTGAAGAGGATCAAGAATGGCACTATTTCTACGGCAGCCTGAAAGGTTTATTCAGTGGAGCGTCTACCACTTAACTAGAGAGACACACGGGACCGAACAGACCTGTCCCAAAGCTAAATGAAAATATATCCAGGATCCTTTGTCATTTGCCCGACATGGGGAAGTCGGAACTGGTTCGGATTCATCTAGTTACTCCCTACAAAACAGGCTGTGAAAAATATTTACCAGCCACCGTGGCGAAGTGGTAAGTGTCGCGGACTCACAGCTGGGAAGTAGGTTCCCATCAGATCCATGATTCGTGAGATTTTTTCTGCTCTACTGGGACCTATCGAGAGTTGAAATTGCTATGGGCTCAATTGGGAAGACTAGGACCACACGGTGAGTTTCATCCACTTAATGGATGTGTCTCTTAGAGTGTTGCTGAAATTTCCTGACCAACATTGCAAGTGTCTGTATCTCTCAGACCTGGTTGACACCAGGATATAATAAATCATTATGAAAGTAAACGTAGAGTTAAGCCCTGTCATGCAATCTCTTTTTTGTGGCATCAGTTATCGGATCAATGGAGCACGTAAGGCAGTGATTCTTTCCCTCCCCCCCCCCCACTCCTTTTCTTTTTTTTTTTTTTTTTTTGGTTGCTTTTTTTGTTCCTAAGGCCGAAATCAACCTCTATATTTTGGGTGCTTCACACTGTCCTTTTCATCTAAAAAAAAAAGCGGGGAAAAAAACAAAACAAAAGCTATTTCCACCACTAGCTTTTTCCTCCCTCTCCAACCAGTCCCTTACACACCATGCATAGTCTGCATGTTCTCTTACAGATGGACATTGTCTTGCTGATTTGCAAGTCACGCAGACTCATACCATGCTCAAATTTCCTGACCAATGTTACAAGTGTCTGTATTTCTCGGACCCGGTTGACGCCAGGACATATTATGAAAGTAAGCGTAGAGTATAGCTCTGTCTTGCAATCCTGTACCAGAATGGAAATCCGTAGCATCATATTCATCAACCCTTTAGCCCATCGATCGTAACAATGTCCCACATTTGTCAAGTCGTCATGCTTTGCTCTCTTGGTGATTTTTGTTTCGTTTCCCTCTCCACCTCTGTTGCCTTGGTGTAGTTCTGCCGGGGTCATCGGTATTGGCAAATTCAAGCGGACTGTTGTTGGATGAACCTGGTGGTGCCCTCAGGAGGGATAGCTCACTCACGCCGGCTCCGCGACTACACATTTATTGTCGTCAGTAGGGTGCATAGTAGGCGGTGTCTTGCGTTTTACGAATCAGACCAGACACCTGCTGAACACCACCAAAGTAACTCAGCAGCAGTGCAGTGTCTCCTCGGGTGGGTTGCCTCATGACGACTTGACATTGGCTCCCCCCTGTGGACTGCTGGTGCCGGGACTGTGGCGGGCTGGACTAAGCTATTGCCGTGGACGAGGAGTCGCAATGCGCGGCGTGAGTGCAATGCCGCTGAGGTGGCTCAGAAGATGGTTTAAAAAAAACAACTGAAAACAAAAGATGCAAAGCATATAAACGTACTCCCAGTTTATCTTGAATACGCGTGATATGTTCCATAAAGAGTAAAAACCGTCTTTTGTAACCGTTAGTAATGGCTATTCTGGTAAACATCGGCCATCATCTGTGACCTATAATGAACATACTTACAAATATTCAGAAAGATCGGCCAAGAACTTTCCGGGATTTTCCATAAAGAAGAAAACCATTACGGGCCGTTAGTAACGGCTATAACGGTAAACTTAAACATCGGGCATCATCCGTGACCCATAATGAACATACCTACAAATTTTCAGAAAGATCGGCCACTTACTTTCCGAGATATTCCATAAAATCCAAAAACAGTAAGGGGTCTTACAGCCGTTAGTAACGGCCATAACGGTAAATTAAACGTCGTGCATGATCCGTGACCCATAATAAATATACCTACAAATTTTCAGAAAGATCGGCCAAGTACTTTCTGAGACATTCCATAAAAAAGAAAAACTAATATGGGCCGTTACAGCCGTCAGTAACGGCTACAACGGTAAACTAAAACGCCGGGCACCATCCGTCGCCCATTATGGACATACCTACAAATTTTCAGAACGTTCGGCCAAGCACTTTCTGAGATATTCCATAAAGAGGAAAAAACATAATAAGCCGATAAGCCGTTAGTAACGGCTATAACGGTAAACTAAAACATCGCGCATCATCTGTGACCATTAATGAACATACCTGCTAATTTTCACAAAGATCGGCCAAGCACTTTCTGAGATATTCCATCAAGAAGAAAAACCGTTACAGGCCGTTACAGCCGTTCGTAACGGCTATAACGGGGCAAACTAAAACGTTAGGCACCATCCGTGACCCATAATGAACATACCTGCTAATTTTCACAAAGATCGGCCAAGTATTTTCTGAGATAGCCATAAAGAAGAAAAACCGTTTCAGGCTGTCACAGCCGTTAGTAACGGCTATAACGGTAAACTAAAACATCGGGCATTATTCGTGACCCATAATGAACACACTTACACATTTTCAGAAAGATCGGCCACGTACTTTCTGAGATATTCCATAAGGAAGAAAAACCGTTACAGGCCGTTACAGCCGTTAGTAACGGCTATAACGGGGTAAATTAAAACATCGGGCATCATCCGTGACCATTAGTGAACATACATACAAATTTACAGAAAGATAGGCGAAGTACTTTCTGAGATATTCCATAAAGAAAAAAAAACCGTTACAGGCAGTTACAGTCGTTAGTAACGGTTATAAAGGGGTAAACTAAAACTTTGGGCATCATCTGTGACCCATAATGAACATACCTGCTAATTTTCATAAAGGTCTGCAGAGCACTTTCTAAGATATTCCATAAAGAAGAAAAACCGTTACAGGCCCTTACAGCCTTTAGTAACGGTTATAACGGCAAACTAAAACATCGGGCATTATTCGTGACCCATAATGAACATACCTACAAATTTTCAGAAAGATCGGCCAAGTACTTTCTGAGATATTCCATAAAGAAGAAAAACCGTAACAGGCCGTTACAGGCGTTAGTAACGGCTATAAACGAGGTAAACTAAAACATCGGGCATCATCCGTGACCCATAATGAACGTACCTGCTCATTTTTACAAAGATCGGCCAAGTACTTTCTGAGATATTCCATAAAGAAGAAAAAGCGTCACAGGCCGTTACAGCCGTTAGTAACGGCTATAGCGGTAAACTAAAACATCGAGGATCATCCGTGGCCCATAATGAACATACCTACAAATTTTCAGAAAGATCGGCCCAGTAGTTTTGTCTGGAGCGAGTGGAACACATTTTGACCACGGACACACGGACACACAGACAGACACACAGGCAGCATTTCTTCGTTCCCATTCTAAAGCACTCCCTGTTCTATAAGAACTGGGAGTACAAAAACGTAAAAAAATGGAGTTGTCAACATTTATTTCACTAGAAACCAGTAATATTCAAGGGTTATATTTTATATGTAACACTTCGTAGACCGTAAATTAACAGCATTCGTAGAAAAAAGTGTTCAATCGTTTTGCTGAACATATCTTAAAATTGCTCATGGTGCAGAAGCGGATACTGATTCGCATGCAAAAATAATGGGACAATCCTTGGCTCACACTCTAGTTTTCCCCAAGGTTTGTGAAACACGGTTTCACAGTTTCAAGTTAGCTTGCTGAGAGACAGACACACAAACCAGGGTACAAACAGACACAAGTAAAACCGAACTACTGTGTGTGTGTGTGTGTGTGTGTGTGTGTGTGTGTGTGTGTGTGTGTGTGTGTGTGTGTGTGTGTGTGTGTGTGTGTGTGTGTTGTTGTTGTTGTTGTTGTTGTTGTTGTTGTTGTTTTACTGTACGGTGATTTTTGTTCCCAAAGAAAGCATATGTTTGTCCAGATGTGTCACATACTACAACATAATTGAGTCCAGAGAAGAAGAAAAAATAATAGAGATGAACTTAAACACTTTCGTCATATTTATAGCATAACTTTACATTCTGAAGACAACAGATTGAAATGTAACACACACAGAGAGAGAGAGAGAGAGAGAGAGAGAGAGAGAGAGAGAGAGAGAGAGAGAGAGAGAGAGAGAGAGAGAGAGACTCAAAGACTCAAAATTTTTATTCAGATAAAGGCCTAGGCCCCTTACTGAAGGGGGATGTTCACATAACTAAGCGAGAGAAAAGCCAGTGACATATACCAAATCAACAATTAATAAACGAAATAAGATTCTTCATTGTATACACTGAAAAACTAACATTCTATGAAGTAACGATTTTCAACCTTTTTTGCGCCAGAAAAATATACATTGCTGAATTTTCCATTGTAGTCTCATTCTGTGACGACATAAGTAAAGTTAACCTGAAATTGCATGGAGCCCTATAGTATTTCGGTTGTATAAATTTTTCTCTAAGATCATTCAGAGCAGGGCAGCAAAATAAAAAGTGCAATTCATCTTCTGTTCCAGTGTTGCATAGACGGCATGTAAGCATATTTTTATTTCTGACGCTGTATCGAAAGCAATGGCATGCAATACGAGACACACCAAATCGAAACTTGGTCAATTCACTTTTTATATATCTATTCATTTTTAGCTCAATATACAGCTCTCTCAAATGAGTAGTTTTAAACAACCTGTACTGTGCAAATCTGTCACTAGTATATATGTGATCATGCCAGTCCTGCCATCCACAATCAATAATTCTTTGCCTAAAAGATGTTAAAAAACCTGATATATTTTGGGCACCCTGGTTGTCCCAGACATACGCAAATCCATAAGAATTTAAACAATGACGAACATTTGTAACCCAAGTCCTCTTTCCATGAGAATCTAAATTCAATAACATTTTGTATGCCTTAAACGGTAGCCTATCTTCATTCATTCTGGTCAGTTTCAGCCAATACTTAATACATTTCATGTATGAATTGAGGTAAATTGAATATCTGCCTAGTTCACCATAAACAAGATCATTTGGTGTTCGACTATCGACATTAAGAAAGCGTTTCAATGCAAACAAATGTACTTTTTCTATTTCTGTCGTTTTTTTTTTCAAAAGCCCATATTTCCGCACCATACTGTAGCATTGGCTGAATCTGAGAGTCAAATAGTTTACTAAAGACACTGAAAGCATTGCAATTTAATTTATATAAGACATTTAGCAAGAGAAAAACCGCTTTCTTCCCTTTATTAGCTATACTTTGGCAAGCAAAACTAAAACTGAGTCTTGTTGAGAAATAGATTCCAAGATACTTATACGCATTTACTACTTGTACTCTCTCATTTCCATACGTCCATTTCTCATTTGCCGACAAATACCCTCCCTTACGAAAAATAATGATATTAGTTTTCTTCATATTTACTTTCAATTCTAATTTACTCGCAGCATTATATAAATTATTTAACTGTCTCTGTAAACCCACTACTGTTGTAGACAATAGAATAATGTCATCAGAAAAAGTAGGATAAATAATTCTATGAGATCAAACGTAACTCCATGAAGACCATTCTCAAGTATTTCCAAAGCCAGTTCATTTATAAAAAGTGAAAACAAAACAGGACTACAAACATCACCCTGCTTGACCCCTCGTGTACAGTTCAACGCATCAGACAGTGTTGCCCCAGACCTTACTCTTGCCTTTACTTCGTTATACATGCTTTTAACACAACGATACAACTTACCCTTAATTCCGTTTTTGATCAGAACTGGCAACAATAACCTCCTAGATATAGAATCGAATGCCTTTTCAAAATCCACAAAAGCAACATATAACTTCCTATTATAGGCGAATTGTTTTTGGATAGCAGCAAGCAAAGTTAAAATATGATCGATTGTCGAATATCCCTTTTTAACTCCGGCTTGGTACTCACCTGTAACATCATTTTGGGAAATCCATTCTTGTAATCTACTATTGACAATTGAACTGTATAATTTGCTACTAATGTCACATAAGGGAATACCTCGATAATTGTTAACGTCATTGACATGACCTTTCTTATATAAAGGAATGATTACGGATTCTGTCGAATTTTTCGGAAAAATTCCTTTCTCAAATAAATAGTTAAATAGTGAGACTAGGAAATTAACAACTGATTCCCCGGAATTTTTGAAGAACTCACTAATGACCAGATGACTTTTTTTTTTTTTTTTTTTTTTTGCTGTCCCAACCTCTGCGCTACCTCAGAGGCAGTGCACCCACGCCGCTCATTCCGACACCCTGTCCACAGCCATAGCCCGACTGGCCCCGCCGCAGCCCCGGCACCAGCAATCCACAGGGAGCAGTCAATGTCAAGTCGTCATGAGGCAACCCACCGGAGGAGACACTGCACTGCCGCCGAGTCACTTCGGTGGTGTTCAGTGGCGCCTGTTCTGATTTAACATACGCAGGACACCACCTACTAAGCCCCCTACTGACGACAATAATTGCTTAGTCGCGGAGCCGGCGTGAGTGAGCTCTCCCTCCGGAGGGCGCCACCACGTCCGTCCAACGACAGCCCCATGGACTCGCCGATACCGGTGACCCCGACGGAAGCAAACCAAGGCCACAGACGCGGAGAGGACATCGAAACTGAGGTCACCATGAGAGCAGGGCATGAAGGGCCACAGAATTTGAGACTTTTTTTTTTAATGCTGATCAATGGGAATGAGGATGATTAAGATGATGCTACGGATTTCCATTTCGGTCTGAGACTACATGACAGGGCTGTACTCTACGCTTCCTTTCATACTATATCCTGGCATCAACCAGGCCCGAGAGATACAGGCACCTGCAGTGTTGGTCATGAAATTTGAGCAACACTCTCAGAAACGCATCCATTAAGTGGATGAAACTCGACTGTGTGGTCCCAGTCTTCCCAACTGAGTCCGCAGCAAACTCAACTCTGGGTAGGAGCCGGTCGGGGCAGAAAAAATGACCAGATGACTTACCATTCTTTAGCTTTCTAATGGCAAGTAAAACTTCTGCTCTCGAAATTGGCCTGTCCAGTACATTGTCTTCATTGTCTTCGACGTGGTTGATATCAATTATCTCTTCTTCGTCTTTTTCCAAAACACTTTTAAAATGATCATACCATTCATTCATACATATATCATTTAAAGGCTGGGATTTTCTTTTCGCGATCTTGTGCACTGTGTCCCAAAAGTTCTTTTGACTTTTTTACAGAGTTTGCCAATTCATTTACTAACGATTTGTTATGATCTTTCTGTTTTCTTATATTTAGGTTCTTATACTCACGTCTTGCAATGCAAAGCTGGCTTCTAATATTAGTATCCAATGTTGTTCTAAACCTTCTCAGCAGTCTTCGTACTCCACGTCTTGCCCGTATACATTCTTGATCGAACCATTCCTTCTCTTTGACCTTTTTACCTAGCAAGACTTTTCTCTGCATATCAACAGCTTGTTCTTTAACAATCTGATTGAACATGTCAAGGGATTTATTCACATCTATATATAAAAAAGCTTCTGCCGTATCTAGTTTCTGCTGCACATGATATGAGCTCATAGACATAGTAAATCGTTCCGCATACATCTCTTTCCAACAATATTTTGTCATAAATTGAGCTCTGTCGATGCTTGGTTTTCTGTTAATACATTCTTTTTCTGTTTGCCTTTGAATGGATAATAAAAGGGGTAAGTGATCGGATTCGATTCTTTCAAGAACTCTTAATGTTAAACGGTCATTCAAGAAATTGAACAAGTTCCCAGATGATAGAAAGTAGTCATTGACACTACCTCCCGAGTCCGAAATAAACGTGTAACAACCTTCAAGGTCACCAATACATACACCATTGTAAATATATAAACCAAATACAGTACACATGTTAAGTAGTTTTTTCCCATATGAATTCAATACAGTATCCTCAGAACACCTCTGTATTTTGTTGTCCACATCCTTTACATGGTTAATGTGGAGTTCCCCATCATGTAGAATATCAGGGAAAATATTGGAAGTCCTTGCATTTAGATCACCACATAATAATAAATCAAAATCATCGACACACAGTGATTTCTCCATGACACATTCCTCCAACATATCTATTCCATTGTTGTAACCGTATAAGGAATAATATGGGGAATTGTCTGGGGGAACATAAGCACATATAAGCAGGACATTCTTACTCAGTCCAAAAAAATCTTTTTCCAGCATAAATGATAAACAATACTTATAATCACAATCAAGCGGATGGACACAAGAAAGAAGAGATTTACGAACTAAGACTATTATACCCCCGGAACATCTCCCTTGCGTTGCCAGTTTTACCGCAGGTTTGAGGAACATGTAATTGAAATGTAACACAGAGAGAGAGAGAGAGAGAGAGAGAGGAGAGAGAGAGAGAGAGAGAGAGAGCGAGAGAGAGAGAGAGAGAGAGAGAGAGAGAGAGAGAGAGAGAGAGAGAGAGAGAGAGAGAGGAGAGAGAGAGAGAGAGACAGAGAGAGAGAGAGAAGCCGAAGTGTATTATGAAGATTTACATATTTCGGTTTTTAAAAGATCTGTGTAATTTCCACTGTGGATGTGATGAACAACATAACAACAGTTCTAGAGGGCAAGAGTCAAGTCAATAATTATGTAACGGAGAAAGTCAGCGTGCACTTATAATTCAGTCTGGGTCTGCAAAGAGGTAAAACCGCAGTATTCTTAATGGACGTGTATGGAAGGGAGTAGGGGAGAAAACACACATCTCCATGCAGTCGACCAGATTCTGACTCTGCCCTTTACTCCAAACTTCGTTAAAAACTATTCCTCACGATTTGTGACATTGTGTTTAATGAATCTTTAACATGCCCTTTGAACCAGGTCGGCAATTCGGAAAAAAAATATGAAAAGTTCGATTGCAAGCCACATGCAATGTTTCCAACAAATCCCATTAAAATGGGTTCTGTGGTTCCTACTCAATCTCGGAGACAGAGAGGCAAATCAACATACGAAGGTGGATACATTTACCGCTCAGTCAGGCTGAGTGGTGTGAACATCCCGATCCATACGTTCTACTTACCACTGAAATGAGGAGGAGGGATGGGGAGAGGGGGTGCGGGGGTGGGGTGGGGTGGTGGTGGAGGGAGTATCGACCTGGACTGAAGTACTAGGGAACTCGTTGTCTCCATACACTTAGTGAGCTTCTTCACCCTGTCTTGCTGTATGGACACAGGCCTGCAGAGCGCATGCCGGATGAGGCAGAGAGCGGTGGTGTGATGTCAGTCACTGACACAGGTGGCGAACTGTCAATCCAGGGAGGGTCTTCACCCTGCCGCCATCTGTGTGCACATCTGCCTCCCATCCATCCACCCCAAGACTGAGTCACCCTAAAGCACGGCTGTTCAGTTCTCCAGGACAAGTGTCTGCATGGGAAGAGAGAGAGGAGAGAGAGAGAGAGAGAGAGAGGAGAGAGAGAGAGAGGAGAGAGAGAGAGAGAGAGAGAGAGAGAGAGAGAGAAGACAGACAGAAGAAGAGAGAGAGAGAGAGAGAGAGAGAGAGAGAGAGAGAGAGAGAGAGAGAGAGAGAGAGAGGAGAGAGAGAGAGAGAGAGAGAGAGAGAGAGAGAGAAATAGGCACACAAGACAGGGCTGGGACAGGAACTAAGGAAGAGAGTAGACATCTGTTCGTAACTTTGAACAAGACTTTTCTGTTCTTCCTGAAGCCACATGCGCTGATCAAATGATTTTGATTTACTTTAATCAACACAACATATCTGCACCAGTGAAGAAATAGATAAGTGTGAGTGCATATGTCTTTATCAACGTCGTTTCGTTTCTCATACTTCTCTCTCTCTCTCTCTCTCTCTCTCTCTCTCTCTCTCTCTCTCTCTCTCTCTCTCTCTCTCTCTCTCTCTCTCTCTCTCTCTCTCTCTCTCTCTCTGTACAGAGAAGCCATGCTTTACATTGACTCAGCCACACACCATACACACACACACCACACACACACACACACACACACACACACACACACACATAACACACACACTTACACACACCCACACACACCACACACACACACAACACACACACACACACACACACACACAACACACTCATTCACTCACTCACACACACACACACACACACACACACACACACACACACACACACACACACACACACACACACACACATCTCTCTCTCTCTCTCTCTCTCTCTCTCTCTCTCCCCATCCATCACACACACACACACACACACACACACACACACACACACACACATACTCTCTCTCTCTCTTCTCTCTCTCTCTCTCTCTCTCTCTCTCTCTCTCTCTCTCTCTCTCTCCCTCCCTTCCTCTCTCTCTCTCTCACACACACACACCTGCACACACATAGGCATGCACACACTAGAGCAGAACACGTACAGAATTAAACAAAAATACATCTGAAAATCAAACAGCTTTCTTTCCTCCTTTGGGAGAAAAATATCTCTACCAGACAATCAACAGAGAAGTTGTAATAACTCAATTTCCTTGTATACCAGTACCACAAAGTACACGACTTTCTCTCCCCAGCCTTTCAGACCAATGACTACGGCCCACTGTCGCCACTTCTCTGGATTCATATACCCCAAAGCTCAGGCGCCACAGTCCGAAGGGAAATAACTCTGAGTGGGGATGCGAAAGCTCCACACAGAATACTTGAAGCCTTCGCCAGCGGCCAAAACAGCATCTTCCATGATGTGAGAGCCGTCTAATCAATGACACCGCCTGTCCTTAAAACGTTGATCCTCATTTATAATGTATGCGTGGTGGAGGGTGAGCACACGTGCAGGTGTTCATGCCTTTGCGAGTCAGGACTGTACATGTGTGTGTGTGTGTGTGTGTGTGTGTGTGTGTGTGTGTGTGTGTGTGTGTGTGTGTGTGTGTGTGTGTGTGTGTGTGTATGTGTGTGTGTGTGTGTGTGTGTGTGTGTGTGTGTGTGTGTGTGTGTGTGTGTGTGTGTGTGTGCGTTAGTGCATGCGTGTGTGTGTGTGTGTGTGTGTGTGTGTGTGTGTGTGTGTGTGTGTGTGTGTGTGTGTGTGGTGTGTGTGTGTAAGAGTGTGTGCACATGCACATGTGTGTGTGTCTGTGTGTCCTTGCGTCTGTGTGTGTGTGTGTGTGTGTGTGTGTGTGTGTGTGTGTGTGTGTGTGTGTGTGTGTGTGTGTGTGTGTGTGTGTATGTCTGTGTCTGTGTCTGTGTCTGTCTGTGTCTGTGTCTGTGTCTCTGTGTCAGTGCGTCCATGCGCACATCTGCATATATGTGTGCAGATGTGTTAATGTAAATGTTTGTGCATGTGTATGTGTGTGTGTGTGTATGTATGTAAGTGTTTGTGTATGTGTGTATGTGTGAGGGGGGGGGGAGAGAGAGAGAGAGAGAGAGAGGAGAGAGAGAGAGAGAGAGAGAGAGAGAGAGAGGAGAGAGAGAGAGAGACAGAGAGAGACAGAGAGAGAGAGAGAGTTCTAATTCTAGTGTTAGTATGAATCTTTTAATCATAAGGCTTTTTCGCATTTCAGTGGGGAGGTGAGTTCAAACGTCATTAAAAGTGGTACAAAACCGTCCAGTTTTTGAGATAAGTGAAAACTGAAATTACATCGAAAATCAGGTCTACAAGTAAAATACAGAATTAAAAAAATTGAAATTCCAAATACTAATGTTAAGGTGGAAACCGAATGAAACATGTAACAAAGTTGATATTTTCTTGAGCCGTTACGATTTGTAAATAAACATAGGTACAATTTGAACAATGGTGCATTTCGCATTTACAACAGGAAGAGATGACGTGAGGTTCATGCGGTTCGACAGCTGTCCCCTAGTGACACAGGCTAGGCATGTCGTCTCTACTGATGCAGGAAGGAAGTCTTCTCTGCCCCACGCCTGCCTGCCACCTAGGCGCCTTCTGCAGGCAATGTGACCTCACCAGCAGGCATGGTAGTCCCACAACTATGACGACGACGACCATGGGACAGTTCTGCAACGAGGTGCTGCCATTCTGTTCATTCACGGCAGCCTGCACGACCTGCAGGGCCCTCCCGTTTGAATTAGCGAGGGGAGAAGGGGAGGGAATGTCCCTCATGGGCGCAGAGTCGACATCGATCAACGTGCAGCGGCTTAGCGGCTTTAATCCCACACGTTTCCTGAGTCGGTCTCATGCAGCGCAGGAGCATCGCCACTTAGTACGAAGACAGCCGCCTAATAGCCCTAGCAACGGCCTTGAAGGGAGGTCAACGAGGAAGACGCCATCATCATGACTGACCACGAAAGAAGTAAAACATCGATTACCTATGAACGGACAACTTGTCCCAGATTTCTATCAGGGGGAACCGACTACACTGGGTGCCTCCACCCAAAGAAAGATACAGACTCCAGCCAAGCCTGCCAGCTGACAAG
>CM031601.1:15287757-15300257 GCA_018398815.1 Conus ventricosus
TTGTTATTTGCCATTTGACTGGTCTATTGATTGAAGGGACGCTAATTCTCACAATCTGTGGGCTAGATTTACGTCACATTCGTGAAGCAAAAGGAAAATGATCCAAATCCTAAATGTTGCTAAGGAGCTTATTCAAGCAGAAGGGAAAATCAGTCTGTATAATGACAGCGTCTGCCCATAAGTGGAAAATTCGCAGACCTTAGAGCGTGTTTTCCTGTGTATCAATATAGATGTGGAGGAGTTACTTTCCGAAGATGACTAATGCTTCATTTATGTGCGGGATGTACAAGATTATTTTGTTCATGTATCTACCACATGTTCCTTCTTAGTATGAGTGTAATATTTATACTTTACAGAATCCTAAATACTTTTGATAAATATACTTCGTCTAAACATCATGATTTTCGGATGTCACATTTCAAACGATGATGGCTTGCTATACAATAAGAGATGTTTAAACCTGTGCTTTTTACATAGATAAACGTACTGCTTTCTCATTGTCTTCGCTTTTGTGTGTCGTCGGAGTCGGGGGCATGTGCAAAAAGCTGGCACCGTTAATATCTTCAGCATTGATAAATTTGATAGCCATATATTTTGTATGTCCAGACTTTCAGTCTCAGTTCCAACAGGGGGTGTTATTGTGTGCGGAAGAGTCCAAATACGCTACACCATATCTGTTAAATTAAGAGGTTCACAGCAGATGGGTAAATGATGTAATGACTAAGATGACAGGCTTTAAGACGCGGGTCCCATGGCTACGAGTATATCTGTTTTGCGCTCTGGTCAGACCTTGGGTACTTTACTGACATTGTTGAATGTGTGTGTTTGTGTGCGTGAACATTGGTGAGTGGGCACAGGTTCATGTGTGCTGGTTATTGTGTGCGGTGTGTGCATGCACATGTACATGCATATGTGTGTGTGTGTGTGTGTGTGTGTGTGTGTGTGTGTGTGTGTGTGTGTGTGTGTGTGTGTGTGTGTGTGTGTGTGTGTGTGTGTGTGTGTGTGTGTGTGTGTGTGTGTGTGTGTGTGTGTGTGTGTGTGTGTGTGTGTGTGTGTGACAGAGAGAATACGAATACGAATGGTTTAATGCGTCAGGTTTTCGGCCCATTGACACATCAGGAGGGGAGGTGGGGGTAAAGGGGCGGAGAGAGACATCGAGATAGAAATAAACATGAAAAACATTTGATACATGTAATACTGGACATGCGACATGGAAGCCAGATCGCGGTACATTGCTTTGATCATTAGGGGACAAACGGAAATGTTCCTGCTGTCCATCATGATTTCTCTATGGTTTAGAATGCGAGTGTTTTCAGTGGTAGTCAGTTTGGATTTTCTTTTGTACCAGCTATTGAATCGTCATCCAGTGGGAAGTTACGCTGCGCTTTGTTAATTTCCTTTGATGTTTCTTGCAAATACGTCAATATTTCTCTACAGTTTTCATATGATAGTCCAGAAGCTTGTTGTTTAAAAGTATCAGCTGGGCGGTTCACACAGTCACCATGCTCATGACCAGAGTGCTGCACTGGCGTTGACACACTATCGGTTGGAGTTGAAGACTGGACAGAGGGTTGGTCCAACACCCCCTGTCTTCTTCTGCAACCACGTCGATGACATCAACACAACTGCCACCCTCGTGTTCCAGTGTCGGATCAGTCTGAGGCACCGTCACTGTCGCTGGGACAGTGACCCACAACGTGTTCTGCTGAAGCGGGTGGGCAGGTCGTGTCGCCGGTGTATTCATCTCTACACATTCAGGACTGCCAGCGGGGAGGGGGGTGGGGGTGACAGAGAGAGAGAGAGAGAGGAGAAGAGAGAGAGAGAGAGAGAGAGAGAGAGAGAGAGAGAGAGAGAGAGAGAGAGAGAGAGAGAGAGAGCGTGTGTGTGTGTGTGAGCGCGCGCTCGCGCGCGTGTGTGTGTGTCTGTGTGTGTGTGCAACCTGCAGACACATACACACATTTACACACACACACACACACACACGCACACACACCACACACACACACACACACACACACACACACACACACACACACACACACACACACACACATACACACACACACACACACACACACACACACACACAAGCGTGGAGAGAGAGGAGAGAGAGAGAGAGAGAGAGAGAGAGAGAGAGAGAGAGAGAGAGAAGAGAGAGAGAGAGAGAGAGAGAGAGAGGAGAGAGAGAAGAGAAGAGAGAGAGAGTAAAAACAAATGTTTTTTTGGACACTTTGGACGCTTTATTGACGGTAAAATGAATAAGCTAACCAGATTCTGTCCAGCTTTTCAACACTATGCCATCATCGAAATAGGGGGAAGACGAAAGAAACAATTAAATTGGAAAATTTCCCCGCTCTTTCATCACCACCATCACCACCCCACCACCACCCCCACTATCCATTCCGACCCCGACTCCTCATTCTGAAGAAAGAAACGAAACAATCTAAAGGCAATGAAAGCCGTATATAGAAGAGAAAAAAAAAGAACGAAAGTGAGTCATCAGTAAAGATATCTACATAAACAACCACACATAAATCATAATATTCAGCCTATAAAGCGAATAACGAGAGGATAGAAAGAAGAGCCACATTCATAATACATTTTTGGGACAGAACTCCGGATTACTCACATAAAGTTGCGTTACAGCTTTTCTTCGAAATATCTGTGCTATGATGCTTTAAGAGAAGATAAGATGTTTGTAGTTTTGAAGTAATCAAGGATCTCATTCCGGAATTTACCAGCGGAATGCGTCAGGAAAGACACAAACAGATCAGTTCTGGGTCGGGGAATGAGCGTTGTACGTTTATTATGAAAGGCAAATCACTCGCAAATTTGACACTTGGACACGCTGGTGTTAGGTTCTTCTTGATCTGATACATACAGACGGCTTTGTGAAAACGACATTTCACGCTGAATTGGAAAATATTAATTAGTTCTTTAAGCCAGTGACGTGTAGAAATGAAGATTTGAAATGTGGAAGCTAAAAACAAATCAGTACAACTGTCCCAGCGTTTTAAAAGCCACTTTGACTGGTCGAACCGCACTAAGTTGAGGCATAGTCAATATCAGAGTGTATATACGCGTGGAAGTATAATTTCCGAGTGTATTGGTCATTTAATTATTTCAATTTGTGGAGACGATTCTTTTCAATCTTACGGGATATAGCAAAAACATGATTAGACCAAGGCGGGTTATTACCAACAGTGCCCCAAAGATTTTTGTGGGGAATCGATTTCCCCGTCAAAACATGATCAATGTAATTCAAAACCCGGGTTATTTAAATTTTAAAGGGTTTTTGACTTTTTTGAAACCAAAAAAAAATTCTGTCCGTGGGCAGGGGGGGTTTGGGGGTCTGGGGGGTGTGTGGGCAGTGGAGGGTGGTTTTTTTCCCCGGGTGGGCTCTGAAAGTCTGAAATACGGGGGGGTACACCCAGGGGGATTATTTTAAAGGTTTTATGAGCTGATCCTGTTTTTTAAATTTTCCCTTGTTCAGGAGAAATTATGCCCCTTGTTATTTTAAAGGGAGTGTCCTGCCTGTTTTAACCCCACGAAACACACGCAGGCCTCCAAGGGGGGTACAGGACTCTCTAAAGGCAGGTGAAGACAGTGCTTCTTTGGGTCCTCCCGCCCTTCGGGTTTTTCTTTTTCTTCTTTCCCTTAACTAGGCGACCTGGGGGGAAAGGCCCCGTAAACGGTGAGGAAAGCCCCACTGACCACAGGGAAAAGCCCTTTTGGACAGGGGGAAAGAAAAAAACTGTTTTTCCTCTTTTGAGGGCACTTTAAGCCCTTTAAGGCAAAAAGGCTTGGCTGTGTTGGAGTTGCACTGTTTAATCTGCCCGTGGGCAGGGGGGGTTTGGGGTCGGGGGGGTGTGCTGGGCAGTGGGGGTGGTTTTTTCCCCGGGTGGGCTCGGGCAGTCATGAAATCCGGGTTTTCACCCGGGGGGGAAATCAATTTAAGGCTTTTTTTGAGCTGCATCCTGTATCTAATTTACCCCCTTTTTTCAGGAGCATTTAAATTTTCCCTTGATATTTTTAAAAGGGGAGTGTCCTGCGCTTGCCTGAAAACCCCTCGTAAAACCAGCGCAGGCCTCCAAGGGTGGTACGGACTTTTTGCGTCTATTGTCCCCATGTCAGACAATAGCTTTCCGGCATTAGCCCTGCTCCCCGGGCCCAAAGTTTTTGTGTGGTAATGCAGTGAAAAGGGACGGGCCCACGTGGTCCCCAAACCCCATTCCCGCCGTAGGGGAAGCAGGGTAATTTCCCCATACGTCATTCTTTTCCGGCCCCCGTCCAAGAAGATAAGTCTTGTGCTCTGTTCGCCTTCTTTTTTGCCTTTTGGGGTTAAAGATAGCCTTGTGTTTGCTTCTTTGCTTATTTTTTTGGTGGCTTGCGCGTTTCCCCCTTTCTTTTATTAAACCCGGGGGGGGCCTTTTGGTTTGGTTTTGCTTTATTCTTTTTTTTAAACCCACCCCTTCCTCCCCTTGTGCCTTGTTCTGGGCATTCGCGACTTGAAATTCCCGCTCTTTTCGATCTTCAAAAAGTCGGAACTCCATCGCCGGTTTCCCCCTTTTCCCCCCAAAGTTTTGCTTTTACGCCCTTGTTAAAAACGAATTTTGGGCCCCTTTTCCCCTTCCCTTTTGGGGACTCCCGATTCCCCTAACTTTCACGCCCGTCCCCTGGGCTTCCATTTCTTCCCCGGTCTTTCCGCCATTTTTTTTCGAGGGCCCAAAAACCGCGTCCTTACGATCAAACCTGCCTCGATCTATCACTGAGATCCCCGTTGCTTTTAAACTTAAAAATTTCAGGGGCTCCCCCGGGGTTTGGGTTGGAGTTTTTAATCCCTCGTTCCACCTCTTTGTCTCCCCTTTGCGATCGTCGTTCCGTGTTTGTTCCCCCCCACCAGTGCCCCAACATGGTGTGGACATAACGGCTCGGGGCGCCCCACTTTTTCGGCATTCGCTCTCTCCCCCGGGGGGGCCGCGGTCGTTTCCAGGGGAAAAAACCGCTCAGACACGATGGCGTACGGTGGGTTTAGAGGGGGGTTCCCGTCGGGGGACGCGCGCCCATCATTCCATTCCCCCTCTACCCGCCCGGCCCGGATACACGATCGTCGCGTTCGAAGTCCAACAGTCAGTCCCAGTGGGAAATGGACAACGGCAGTCATTGGACGTTTTTCTTTTGTTCCCTTTCCCCTAACCCCAAACCCCAAGGGAAAGGCCCCCATGAAAGGCCCTTCCCTTTCCCAAAAAATTTTCCCCGGCCCCCCCCAAAAGTTTCCCGCCTGTTGATTCGCCCCGGTAAGGAAAAACCCAATCCCACCCATGCCGCGCCCGGGCCCGATCATCGGCCCCCGGGGACCCTTGCCGTACCCGGACCGCGACGGGGGGCGACTCGGGAGGGAATCCCCCGAAACGCCCCCGTTTCTATTGGACTCGTGACGCTAGCACCCCCCCCATTTAACGTCCCCCAGTCTCAGCACGCTCCCCCCAACCCGGGTGTCCGGGTTCGGGCCACAAACCCGGGACACGGGACTCAACACTCGGGGAAAGGGAATGTGGCCATTTTGGTTTGGAAAACCCCCCCACTGACCAAAAACCCCGGGGTTAAAGGTACGCAGGCATCGATATTTCGGATCTGCGCCCTCCCCCCCGCGGTCAAACCCCCCCCGATCGATCGTTAAAATCTCTCCTGGGGGTCGGGCTTTGGGGAGCCGACTTTTTTCCGCCCCCCTAGGGGGAAAACGTCCCCGGTCCCGTTCCTCAGGGGGGGGATCGACCAGCGGGGCCGGGGGGTAACCTTTCGTCCCTTGAGTCTTAGCGTCGTTTTCACCCCATCCCCTCCCCCAACCACACGGCCAGGAGGCTCGGCGATGGGTAACACCCCCCGGGACCCCCTGCCACGAAAAGGGGCCCGGCGGGACCCCCCCCGGGAGTTTCAGGAGGCGTGCTCTCCCCGGGGTGCGAAGGGTTTTCCCGGGGCCCCCAGGAGACTCTGCCTCGGGGCCGCCACAGCCCTCCTTTTCCCCGGGGCCCGGTGGTTTTTTTCCCCCGAGGGGAAATTTTTTTTCCCAGTGGCTTAGCTTGCCCTTTTCCCCTGCCCTCCATTTTTTTGGCCTCATGTGGCCCCCGGCCCCCCGGGAGCTGGACCCGGCCTGGGCCCCTTTCCTCTGGGGCGCTTTTCCGTTTGGGGAGCCCCCTATTTTTTAAACCCCGATTAGGGAAAACCCCCGGGGGAGCCGTCCTCGTTTTCACCCTTTTCCCCAAAACGGTTCACGACCCCCACGCACCCCTTACAGGGCCTTTCCGAAGGGGGCCTGAATTTTCCCCTTTCCCAAAATACTGACCCAAAATTGGGAGGAGGGGTTTGGGAATTCCTCCCCCAGTTGGGGACCTTTCCTTTTTGGAGAGTTTGGGGCCCTGATCTTGTTATTAGGGAACCCCCTCCCTCAAACCAATTCTTCCCCCTTTTCCCCTTTTCCCGCTGGGTCCCCCCCTCCCCAGCGCCCCCGGCCAAGGTTTGCCCCCCCCCCAGCCATCACTCCTTTTTTGGGGACAGATAAACCCCTCTCTCGCCAGGGGTGCACATGCCGTTCCCCCAGGGGGACTGACTTTTTAAAAGGGGCCCCCCCAACGTGGCCCCAGGGGAGTTTTCCCAAGGACTCGCGTGGGCCCCTCATGTTTTTCTCTCTTTTCTGCCAATCCGGCCACCAGGGAGGGGCCTTTTCCCCGGGCTGACCTCAGGCTCACCCCCAAACCGCCCCCCTCCCCATCCCCCTTTTTTTCTTCAAAACCCTGATAGAGGGGAAACAGAATGCCAGGGCTGGCTTTCGCACACCACCGCGGGGCATGCCTTTCATTAAACATTTTCCACACGAGGGGAAAGGAATTGGGCCAAAAATTGAGGGGGGTTGTCTCACGTTTTTCAGACCCGGGCGACATTGAGGCGGGGCCCCAGCCTTTTTTTGTTGTTTCCCCTTAAACCCTTTTTCTTGTCAACAAGTTTGCGCACCCCCTTTGGGGCTGTAGCGGACAGCGCAGCCAGGAGTCATTTTTAAACTGCCTTCTGGCATTTGAGGGGACGCCTTGCAATCCAGGCCCATCTCCCCCAGCCCCTAAAAGGGGGCCCTTCCCTGCATTCCGGGTCAGGACCCGCCCTTTTTTTTCGGCGACTTTTCCTCGGGGTTTCCTTTCCCCCACCCCGTCGAGGGCGAAAAAGGGCCGCTTTTTTTTGCGCCCCAAAAACCCCTCGAAAAGCACCCCCCTTTTTGCCCATTCTTTGGGAAAGGCCCTCCCCACAGCCAGCCCCCCGCCCTACCCCAAAGCAGCGCCCCTTTCCCCGGGCCCGCCAAACACCCGACGCCCAAACCGAAAAAACCCCCAACAGAATTTTGGGTTTGGGCCCAACGGGCCCCGGCCCCCGGGAGGGGATAGCGGAAAAAAAAACCTTTTTTTCCGGGAGGGGGGGGAAATGTCAGTTTCCCAAGACTCCCCCCGGGCCCCTCCCCCCCCCGGGCAGGCAGTCGGCCCCGGGGGGGCCCACCGGGGGCGGGGGCATGGGCCCAAAACCCCGGGGGTTTTTTCCCTGTTCTGCAGGGGGGTTCCGCCCTCCCCTGGGCACACGACGCCCTCCCCTTCTGTCCCCCCCCTCCTCCTTCCACCGGCGACCCCCTCCCCCCCGGTGGGGGCCCCTTCCCTGGAAACAGGAGCTTCTCCGGAAGGGGGGCCATCACCAGGTACCACCCCCCAAACCCCGGGGTTTTACTCCGTCCCCTTTGTAGCCAAAAAGGCCCCTGGGGGGCTGGGGGCCCCACCCTCGCCCTTTTCCCCCTCAAAACAGTTTTCCTCAGGAAAAACCCAGATTAAAGATGGAGACCCCGGCCCAGATAAGGGACTCCATCCACCTTTGGGGACTGGGCCACCTCGATAGATCAAAGTGCTTATTTCCCAGATCCTCACCACCCCCCCCCACAGACGATCCCCTTCGGTTTTTTGTCTGGGGGGGCCCCGGGTGTTTAAATTTCAAGGCCCTCCCATTCGGATTCCCCCGGCTCCCTTCCTTTTTACGAAGGTTGTCAAGGAGATTTCCCTCCCCCTTTCCAGACAGGAGGGGCATTCGCCTCCTTGTCTACCTCGACGACGGGCCCCTTTGGTCCCTCTCGGCCCTTGCCCAATCCCCACATCCCAAACTATTCACTTTTTTCCCCTCTGGGGGCGGCAAACCCAACCCCCCCAAAATGCAGCTCGGCCCAGTTTAGCAAAATTTACCTTCCGGGGGATGAGCTTCGACACCACCTCCTGGTTCCTCCCCCCCCGCTCCGGGGAGGTCCCCGCCTTGTGGATCTCATTTCCCCCCTTCGCCTCCTCCCCTCCCTTCGGCAAGGACATTTTTCCTTTTCCCCCCTGGGGGTGTTTGGGGTCCCCGTCTCCTCTCTTTTCCCCCAGGGGAGTTCCAAAGCGACAGCTTTAAGGGAGTTTCCCCCCTCGTTGGTCCCCCGACCAAAGACAGCTGGGAAACCCGCCCGTCCCCCCGGGCCTTGGTTTTGTTTGGGCCCGGGGGAGTGGCTAGCCCCTCCCCCCTGGCCCCCGGGGTTCCCATCCCCTCCATCCCCGGGGCCCCCGAACTTTTAAAAACAGACGCCTCCAATCGGGTGGGGGCCCATTGGAAGGGATCACGCCTCGGGGGGGTTTGGGGTCCTCCCGAAATGCTCGTCTTCACATCAACACCTTTGGGAAATGGAGGCGGGCAGGCTCGCCCCCCTCCCGTTCCAGTCCATAGTCGGGCCCCCCGATTTGTTCTCCTTTTTTCGGAAAAACACTTTTGGTTTTTTTTTTTACATCAACAAAGGGGGGGGGGGGGGGGGACACTCCATGGCCTTTCCCTCCGTTTCAGAAACCCCCTCCGGTGGGTCCAAGCAGGGGGGGAACCCTTCGCGCGAGACACATAGCAGGGACTCACAAAAATCCGGCGACTTTCAGGGCCCATCCAAGCTGTCCCCCCCACCGGAATGGACCTCAGCCGCTTACCCTTTCAAACCCTGTGGGAGCTTTTGGGTTTAGACCAATTTTTCGACCTTTTGCCACACGGGTTTAACCATCGTCTGCCGTGTATTTTGTCCCCCCGGGCCCCCCCCCCAGCTTACGCCAAACGCGCCCTTTCCCCCTTCCCCGGTCAAGGTTTTTATTTTAAGCCTTCCATCCCCCTTCCCCCATCCTCCACAAGGTGACAGGAAGGCGAGGCTCGAGAGACCCCCGGGTATCCCCAAGCCCCCTGGGGGCCCCCTCAGTTTTCCCGGTTCCCGGGGCCCCAAGTCCCTCACCACGAAACCCCCCCCCGTTTAACACCAGGGGGGGACTGCTCCAAACCCCGTTCGGGCCCCCCTCAAAGCCCAACCCCCCGGGGTTTTTCACCTTTCCAAAGCCTGGGGTTTTTGTGTCAGCCCCGGGGCGAAAATCCAATTTCCCCCCTCGAACGGAAGGTCCCCTTCCTCCCCAATACCCTCTCCTTTGCCCGGGGCCCCCTCGGAAATCCGAGACCTAGCCATTTTCCCTCGCAGAGCTAGCACAGAATTTCCCTTAGATTGCAGTGGGAGGAAATGGGTCTTTGGGGCAAAGCCAATTGTCCCTTTACATTCGCCCCCCCAAATCCAAATAGGAAAATTTCCGGCCCCCCTTAAAACCCCTCTGCAGCTCCATCAGGGATACAGGTCGGCCCTCTGCACGACCTTCCCCCAAAGGGCGGACCTTCCTTTGAAAAATTTTATTTCCCTTTCAGAGAGACTCCCGAGGGGGTTCTCCTTTGGAAGCCCAATCCCCCAGAGTGTTCCCCCTTTTGGGCCTCTTCACTGTTCTTGGGCGTCCTCAATTTAAACCCCCCTTTTAGCCCTTTTTTCCTCCCTTCCCTTTTGACCGTTGCTATAAGATACCTTCCCCCTCGCCCTCGCTTCCGCGAGACGGGGAGGCAAAATCCATGCCTTAGCGGGGGCCCCCCGAGAATTTCCCTTTCCCCAAAAGACGGCTCCGTCTCTCTTAATTTCCCTTTCCCCAGTTCCTAGCCAAAACCAGGAACCCGGGGTCCCTCCCCTTTTCCCCGTCTTCCCCCCGCTGGGGGATACACTTGGGGCGAACCTCTTCGGCCAAAAGCCCTTTCCCTTCTCGATGCTAAAACATACTGGGAACCTCGCGCCCCAGGGCGTTTCACAAAGAGTCCCTTTTTATTTCCCTAACCCCCCGTAACACGAAAAACATCTCAGCTTGGGACTGTCTCTAGGTGGCTCTCCAAGACGGTCAGAACTGCCCATTCCCAGGGATCCGAGGATCTCCCCCCTCTTCCCTTTCCCCCCGGGCCCCTTTAGGTCAAGCGCTTTCCCCTTCGGCAGCATTCCAGCACTCTTTTCCCCTGGGGCCAAACCCCCCTTGGGGGCACCTTCTGGCGTTCGGAGAATCCCTTCATTAAAATTTTATTTGGGGGACATCCCCATGAAACCCGGGCTGATGGTTTTAAAAGGGGAAAACCCTTTTTTGGGGGTAATGCATCCCTAGGGTTAACCCCCGGAAAACCCCTTTGGGCACTCCCCCTCCTCCTTTTTCTATGAAATTTTGCTATTGTCTGACTTTGGGACAGTATATGACGCCAAAAGGGGATTTGTATTTTACTCCCTGTTTGGCTGTATACCCTTTCCCTGCCGACTTAATGCCCCCCTTCCTTCCCCGCTGCGCCAAAGGGTTTTGGGGTTACCCTTTCGGCCGGGGTCGATGAAAGACGGAAGGGGATTAAAACTGGGTTCTTCCCCGGCGGAAATGGGGTTTGGGGACCCCGGACTGTCCCTTTTTCACTGCATTTGCCACCACAAAAACTTCGGCCCGGCAGAGCAATAACTGCCCTGAATCTATGTCTGGCATGGTAAGTAACAACCAAAAATGGGGTATAAAAACAAAACCCCCCTCTCTAAAGGCAAAGGGGAAGAAAAGTGCTTCTTTGGGTCCCCCCCCACCTTCGGGTTTTTTTTTTTGGTCTTTAGAAGATGAAGGGCTATGCGATTGAGTTGAGAAATTTTATAAATTCCCTTTTAAAATCTTTTTTTTAAAACCCCCGGGGCACTGCATTTACCTTTTTCCTTTATCGTGAATGAGGTAGCATCATGAAATTTGAAACGTTTAGGAAAAATCATCAAAAAAGATCGGGATGAATTTCGTAAAACAGAATTGGGGTCTAGGAAATTTATTTTGCTGTCCCCCCTTGTTTTAGCCCCTTTCTTGGGAGCGTGAACGGAATACAAGATGGGGAAAGGAAAAGAGTCTTTTTCTGGGGGGTTAACCCCAGGGGTCTCATGGTTTTGGGGGTTGGGAATTTGGGGACTTTTTTCTGTTTCAGTGCGATTTGCTGCTGGGTTTTCACGCCACAACCTTTTTATGTGGTTCGCCAGCCCGCCCAAGGGCTTCTACCCGGGGGTTTTACACTCCTTTAAAAGACCCTTGTCAAAAATAAGTGGAAATTGTCGGAAAAAAGAACATCTGTTTTCCAGGCTGTTTAAAAAGTTTATCAATGGGGACCCAAGTTGTTGTTGTTAAAAGGTGCCATGTTTTGCTAAATGGTGCCATTTGTTTTTGACATGGTGCCATGTTATTGGGTTTACATGGTTTCCATGTTGTTGTTGACATGGTGCCATGTGTTGTTAAGATGGTGCCATGTTGTTGTTGACATGGTGCCATGTTGTTGTTGGGAAAGGTCCCTGGTTTTGTTAAGATGGTGCCATGTTGTTGTTAAAAGGCGCCATGTTGGTTTTTAAGATGGTGCCCATGTTGTTGGTTTTGTGGGGCCATGTTGTTGTTGGAAAGGTGCCTTGTTGTTAAGAGGGGCCATGTTGTTTTTAAGATGTGCCATGTTTTTGTTAAGTTTGGGGCCATTTGTTTTTGACAAAGGGGCCCTTTTTGTTGGGTTTAAAAATGGTGCCCCTGGGTTGTTAAGTTTGGGACCTTTCTGTTGTTTAAAATGGTCCTTACCTCTTATAGCAGAAAAGGCACGCGGCGGGATCGCTCCAGTTTCAAGGGAATTTTTTAGCAGAAGGGCCGAGTAATTTTTTTAAGTTGTTTATTACATCGTTAGTGGGAGCGCGTTAGGCTAATGCGTAAGGTCAGGGCATCTGCCCAAATCGTAGCCCCGAGCCCCCCTTCCCTTTAATTCTTTACCCTTTTTTATTCATTTATTTCTCCATAGCTTTAAAATCATTTCACAGCGTGGGTCTCAAAAATTAGCGGGTTTGGTGTAAGGTTTTTTTGAAAATTGCCCACGCAGTGACCCTCCTTGATAAACTAAAACGAAATAATTTATTGGGGGGGATGGTGGAAATTTGTGGGGATCCTTTTAGTCATCCCCGGGATACAAATGTTTAAAAAAGGGTTTTCGCCAAAGAAAGGGGAAAAAACCTTTAGGGTCAACAGCATGCAAAAATTGTAGTCCTACCAGGCCAGACCCCCGGGATTTTAAAACCCCCCACCGGGGGG
>CM031601.1:15305257-15312757 GCA_018398815.1 Conus ventricosus
TCAAGTCTGGGCAGAGGCATTATTAACTTGTGGACGTGCCTATTGTCATTCGTCCGGAAACTGTTTACAATGGAGGGAGGTGCATTTCCATTTACCACTTTATGCATAAATATAGCCTTATTATATTCGAGTTTTTGCTTTAGGGGAAGGATATCCAAGGATTCATAATCGTTTAGAGTTAATGAACTAGATTTTAAGAGAACTAATTTTATTGCGCGCCTATGCAATCTTGCTAAAGGTTTCAGAATGTTTGCGCTGGCTGAATCCATAAAGTAGAAGCATAGTCTATAATTGACTGTATATGGGCATGAAAGAATTGTTTTCTAGCATGCATATTCAGAAAATGCTTTATTTTTGACAACTGGAATATTTTTTGGGATATTCTTTTGCGTAGGTAAGCTACGTGATCGGACCATGATAAGTTGTTATCAATGACAACACCCAAAACTTTATGTGTTTTTACTTCTTCGATTTTTTCACTAGAAACAAATATTGAAAATAAATCAACAGGCATATTTTGACGTTTTTGTCTGCTAGTAATGACCATGCATTTAGTTTTTTTTGCATTAAGAGACATGTGATTGATTTCCGCCCATTTGACGGCACTGTTTAAACTATCTTGTAGATCGGACGTCACAACCTGCAAGCAAGGGTGGTTAGAATGCATAGATTTGTCATCAGCAAATAATTCGCAGTCACATCGGATACGTAGCGGTAAATCATTTATATAGATCGAAAAGAGTAAAGGGCCAAGAACAGATCCTTGTGGAACACCATATTTTACTGGCTGCAAATCTGATTTTAAGGAATTAACACATACTACCTGTTTTCGATTAGAAAGAAATGAGGACATGAACTGAAGAGTATTTTCAGAGAGTCCGTATAAAGCGAGCTTTTTTAGGAGAAGAGAGTGGTTTATAATATCAAAAGCTTTAGCTAGATCAATGAAGACAACTCCTGTAAGTTCATTGTTATTAATGTTCAAGAGCCAGTTGTCAATCATTTGCGTAAGCGCGGTATGGCAGGAATGGTTTTCCCTAAAACCTGACTGCTTAGGATGAATCAAATCATATTTGTTCAAATGGATAGCTAACAGAGAGAGAGAGAGAGAGAGAGAGAGAGAGAGAGAGAGAGAGAGAGAGAGGAGAGAGAGAGAGAGAGAGAGAGAGTAGGGTGGATAGGGAATGAGTGTGGTTGCGAAATGCCTATGAACATATTGCATAATTGCATAATTATTTACATTCCCTGCATGCAATGCATAACTTCTCAAATGTTTGAGAAAATGAACACGTTCAATGCCAAGTCGGAAAAAGAAGAAGAAGAAGAAGAAGAAGAAGAAGAAGAAAGAAGAAGAAGAAGAAGAAGAAGAAGAAGGAAGAAGAAAAAGAAGAAGAGAAGAAGAAGAAGAAGAAGAAGAAGAAGAAGAGAAGGAGGAAGAAAGAAAGAAAGAAAGAAAGAAGAAAGAAAGAAAGAAAGAAGGAAAGAAAGAAAGAAACAAACAAATATCAAGTCCAAGAACAAGAACAACAAAAAGAGACGAAAGGCTCTAAAGCTAAATGGAATGATAATGATAATAATGATTATGATAATGGTGATAATAATGATAGTAATACCAATAATAATAATACAATAACAACAATAATAACAAAAATCACCATCATCATCCTAATTGTAATAATACTAATATGGTAATAACAATAAGATAATAACAATAATAAAGATTAAAATAATAATAATAATGATGATGATGATGATGATGATGATGATATTAATAATAATAATAATAATAATGATGATGATGATGATGATGATGATGCTGATGCTGCTGCTGCTGCTGCTGATGATGATGATGATGATGATAATGATAATAATAGTAATAATAATAATAGTAATAATAATAATCATCATCATCATCGACAACAACAACAACAATAGGACAACAGCAACAAAACAAGAATAGCAACACAAACAACAAAAAGAAGAAGGACAAGAAGAACAAGAACAAAAACAAGAGCAGCAGCAGTAGTAGCAGCAGCAGCAGCAGCAGTAATTGATATACCGAAATATAGACTGCATGTATATATTTGAATAACAATCAGTGTATAAGTAAAATGAGAGCACAGTCTCTCTCTCTCTCTCTCTTCTCTCTCTCTCTCTCTCTCTCTCTCTCTCTCTCTCTCTCTCTCTCTCTCTCTCTCTCTCTCTCTCTTCCTGCGTTTGCCTGCGCTCGCATAGTCAGAGTGCAAACCAACATTTTTCAGTCCCTCTTGACCCTTTTCTTCTGTCTGCCTGTCAGGTAGATTTTGCCCAGCTGTACCAACTTTGGTCCAAACCAACAGACTAAACCTGATCTACTAGCCTTGCGCTAATAACTTTTTGACAGCTGCCCTCTTGCAGTGTACTAAGTTATAAGCGTCTGCAGGAATGCCTTACAAACCTTTTTTTTGTGGTAACATCTTCTCTCAAGTGAGAAAACAAACAGGGTGTGTGTGTGTGCGCGAGTGTGTGTGGTGTGTGTGTGTGTGTGTGTGTGTGTGTGTGTGTGTGCGTGTGCGTGTGTGTGCGTGCGTGCGTGCGTGCGTGCGTGCGTGCGTGTGTGTGTGTGTGTGTGTGTGTGTGTGTGTGTGTGTGTGTGTGTGTGTGTGTGTGTGGTTGTGTCTGTGTGTGTGTAAGCGAGCGTTTACACATCATTAAATCATTCTGACTTTAATTCTACCTTATGCCTATCTTCTGACCCGACTGTTTAATCCCATGTTTTGGTGTTCACATGACAGCAGACGTCATTGTTTGCCCTCAAGCCTGAAAACGACAACAAAAGGAGTCGATCAGGACGATGACCAGTCCACAGTTCCAGTGATATACGCAATATTTCTTCTGGTTATTAACAATGTTGCATTAAAAAAAAACATATCACAAGTGGCATCTGTATTTGCCTTGCTTTCAGCATTGTTTTGCCAGATGTTGACAAAGCGCAAAATAAATGGGCTGAGCAGACCAGAAATATCTATAGACATATGTATAGATAGTAACCACACGCATTTAGATACGCTAATTTTTTGGGAAGATATACAGGATAGATAAACACATTTAGTTTTGAATTATTGTGGACGGTTATGGACTCTGTGTGTGTGTGTGTGTGTGTGTGTGTGTGTGTGTGTGTGTGTGTGTGTGTGTGTGTGTGTGTGTGTGTGTGTGTGCGTGCATGTGTGCGTGCGTGCGTGCGTGCGTGCGCGCGTGTGTGTGTGTGTGTGTGTGTGTGTGTGTGTGTGTGTGTGTGTGTGTGTGTGTGTGTGTGTGTGTGTGCGTGCGTGTGTGCGTGCGTGCGTGCGCGCGTGCGCACGTGCGCGCGTGCGTGCATGCGTGGGGGTGTGCGTGCGTGCATGCGTGCCTGTGTGTGTGTGTGTGTGTGTGTGTGTGTGTGTGTGTGTGTGTGTGTGTGTGTGTGTGTGTGTGTGTGTGTGAAGGGATGTAGAGCACTTTAAGAAAATGCTCTGGCCTCTGGATACGGTAAGACAGGGGGGGGGGGGGTGTACTTTGGGATAGTGGGGAAACTGGATGTGGGGAATGGGGCAGAGAGTGGACAAGAAGAAAAGAAGGATGAAAAAAGGTACGTACGGACCAGGGGACTGCGAGTGTACTTGTATCTTTGCATTAAACTGAAGTGACAAGGAAAAACGTGAACATCAAGCGATGCTAGAGTCCTCTTTGGTGGACAATGTCCTGGCACCGAGCGTGAACAAGTCATCAGAACTGACCATCAAGACTAGAAGATATCCACCGCCCTGAACCACCAATCTCCATCCCTGAAGAAGAAAAAACCACATTTGTTCTCACAGACCTCTATGCAGTTTGTATTCCTGGATGTGACCTCAAGAGGCCGTCAAATCATCACAATATCCACGATCTCACATCAAATCACAAAATATATATTGCGCGTGTTCGGTGTCTCTAGTCACTCATCTTCCTGGCAGAAAGAGTTCCCGGAGGCTCCCCATGCCTAAAGTAGGTCAGTTGTGGTCTTTTAAGTCAACACTGACACCTCTGGTGTCATGAAAGAATAAGCGAGCGCCCTCACAACGCATCCACGTATGATACCGCTTAGCAGTCCATCATCCAAGACAATGAACTATCCCCTGGTGATATACCAATTAACTTGTGTTCTTTGTTCAATACGTTCAATATAGACAAACTGTACAGTCTCTGTGACCAAGGCACAAAAGAATAAACAAGAGTCTCACTCCTTCTATTAACAAAAAGCTTACATTTGGTAATATTTGCTCGCTCTATATACGAACATGTGTCACACGGCCAGGAATTGGGGCAGAGCTTCTGACGACAGCAATACTTTTTTTTCGTAGAGGAGGAGTACCTCGTGGCAGTGAAGGACAATTCAACGGCCAACAGACAGAAAGTCACAGTGAGTTGTCTGTGACCGATGGAAAGAAAGAGTCAAATGTCGAATAATACAGTGATTTGCATGCAAAAGTACGAATGGGAGCATGTAAAAAAAAAAATAAATAAAAAGGAAAAAATATGGAAAAATAAAATAAAAGAAAGGAACCCCTAAAAAGGTTATTTCAGAAAACGTTAACAAACCAAAGCATTTGAAAGTAAGCCAGTAGTTTCTTCTCCCTTGGAAGGGGGTAGGGGGGGGGGGGGTTAATACAACCGTCCAAGATATTCACAGGAGAACCTGTAAAAAAGAATATATACCGAAAATATGGGTATCACAAAGTACACGATTTTGTCTCCCAAGCCTTTCAGACCAATGACTGCGGACTACTGTCGCCACCCTTCCGGCTTCATATATCCTAAAGCTAAGCGCCATAGTCTGAAAGGAAATAACTCTGAGTGGGGAGGTGAGAGCTCCGCACAGAATACTTGAAGCCTTCGCCAGCGGCCAAAACAGCATCGTCCATGACGTGAGAGCCGTCTAATCAATGACACCGCCTGTTCTTAAGAAGTTGACCCTCATTCATGTTTGGTGGAGTCGAGGGTGAGCGGGCGGGCGTGTGTCCTTGCGTATAGGAGTGTGTGTGTGTGTGTGTGTGTGTGTGTGTGTGTGTGTGTGTGTGTGTGTGTGTGTGTGTGTGTGTGTTACGTGCGTGTGTGTGTGTGTGTGTGTGTGTGTGTGTGTGTGTGTGTGTGTGTGTGTGTGTGTGTGTGCGTGCGTGCGTGCGTGCGTGCGTGTGTGTGTGTGTGTGTGTGTGTGTGTGTGTGTGTGTGTGTGTGTGTGTGTGTGTGTGTGTGTGTGCGTGCGTGCGTGCGTGCGTGCGTGTGTGTGTGTCTGTGTGTGTGTGTGTCCGCATGCACGTGCACATGTGCCTATAGCATAAAGAGAGAGAGAGAGAGAGAGAGAGAGAGAGAGAGAGAGAGAGAGAGAGAGAAAGGGAAGAGAGAGAGAGAGAGAGAGAGGAGAGAGAGAGAGAGAGAGAGAGAGAGAGAGAGAGAGAGACAGACAGACAGACAGACAGACAGACAGACAGACAGAAAGAGAGAGAGAGAGGGAGTAAGTATATTAAGCTCATGAGTCATGCAAAACGGTGCAAAATCGTCTGGATGCTTAAGATAGGGAAAAAAACTTCTAACTACGAAAATCGGGTCACGAAAACGGACGCGGATGGGGAGCAAACACGTTAGAGGTGAAAATAACCATAACTACAACCACAACAACATTCACCACCACCACCACCTCCACCACCACCACAACAACAACAACAACAAGAGGAGATCTTTTACAAAACTGATAGTTTTCTGAGGTGCCACAATTAATACATAAACATACGTACAACGTGAGCAGTTGTGTTGGTGGCATTTGGAACAAGGACTGATTTAAAAATATTTATGAGCTTTTACAGAACTATCGTGGTATGTAGTAAATATACTTTTCAATGAGGTGTTGTTGTATTTAGGACACATTAGAATCAAGTGTTAAGTTTAGGGACAAACAATCATAATGTGTATATAAGTGTCAACAAAGGAAGGAAGTCAATGGACGATCAGGACATAAAATGATAAGACGTTAAGCTTTGAAACGAACTACGATGACGAGTATTTACATGCATACAACGAACGCAAACGAATGGAAGATCAAACTTGGCTAGAAACATTGGGATATCGTCATGACACGCGATGCCAGAAGAGGAAGACCAAGTGTTAATCGTAACAGCATATTTACCCTCAGGGATATCTTTAAAAACAACTAGACACACAGCTGAGAGAGAATGTCAACGTGAATAAACTATATTAAGTGGTGTTAGATAATTTCTTCTTGCCTCAAGTGTGACAAATGTCATTCTTGACGATTACACTCGAGATTACCACACATGATCAGGCAATGACGTTACAGGAAAAAAGCAGAGAGAGAGAGAGAGAGAGAGAGAGAGAGAGAGAGAGAGAGAGAGAGAGGAGAGAGAGAGAGAGAGAGAGAGAGAGAGAGACAGACAGACAGACAGACAGACAGACAGACAGACATAGAGAGATTTGGTTTTCATTTTGGTTGTGTGTGTGTGTGTGTGTGTGTGTGTGTGTGTGTGTGTGTGTGTGTGTGTGTGTGTGTGTGTGTGTGTGTAGTATGTGTGCGTTGTGTGTGTGCATGTGTGTGTGTGTGTTGTGTGTGTGTGTGTGGTGTGTGTGTGTGTGTGTGTGTGTGTGTGTGTGTGTGTGTGTGTGTGTGTGTGTGTGTGTGTGTGTGGGAGTGCATGTGTGCGTATGTGGTGTGTGTGTGTGTGTGTGTGTGTGTGTGTGTGTGTGTGTGTGTGTGTGTGTGTGTGGTGTGTGTGTGTGTGAGTGTGTGTGTGTGTGTGTGTGTGTGTGTGTGTGTGTGTGTGTGTGTGTGTGTGTGTGGTGTGTGTTTGATATTTACAGGAATGCAACAGGGAAAATAAACAGGTAAATGTAGTGAGCGATCTACAACGTACAACAGCAGCAACAACAACAACAACAACATCGTTATCATCATCATTAACAACAACAACAAATTGAAAAAAAAGACAGAGAAGATTTCTTCTGAGAAACAGCCCAATCTGTGGACTCACTATGACTTTACTCATAAATAAAGAATGCAAGAACTTATCAATACCTGACGTCCAGTTTCAGCCATTAGAACTCACTCATGACCCTCCTATCGTTGCGTCATCTTGGCTGCCTTAACATTTCCATTCATCTCTTTTTCCCTTTTTTTTTCTTTTTTGTTGTTGTGTTTTTCTCATCTGCCTACTCAAAACTCCCTAGCGTGTATCTTGATGGGTGTACGAACAAAAACAAGGGGATTCAACTTTCAGACACAGAGATAAGACTCATAAAAATCCGGTTGTGCCTGTCTTTTATGCTCGAAACAATGTTTATTGTCTTGGTGCCATAATATATGGTTTGTTACCTACTACAGAAATAGATCAAGATAAGACACAAAATGCGACCCCTCGCTCATCTACACTTGCACATTACTCTCTCTCTCTCTCTCTCTCTCTCTCTCTCTCTCCTCTCCTCTCTCTCTCTCTC
>CM031601.1:15322757-15324687 GCA_018398815.1 Conus ventricosus
AGTAGTAGTAGTAGTAGTAGTAGTAGTAGTAGTAGTAGTAGAAGACGAAGAAGAAGAACAACAAGAAGAACAACAACAGAAGAAGGAGAGAGCGAGAGTGAGAGACAGACAGACAGACAGACAGACAGACAGACAGACAGACAGACAGACAAGACAGACAGAGAGAGACAGACAGACAGCCAAATAGACAGACGGACGGACAGCCGACAGACCGATAGACAGACAGACAGACAGACAGACAGACGATGAGCATGGCGTTTTTTCATTTCAATTTTTCCTAAGTTCAGTTCAGGGAAGTTAATGCTACCAATGTACATCAAGTGCACAGAATGCAGCAACAAGGGTCTAAGATACATCGTGTCCAGAAAGTGCCCAGAGCGAACGACCAACCCAGACTAGCAGCGTTGGGGGAAGGCGTCGGTGTTGAGGAATAGCTGTCGTTTGCTTGGGGGGTGCCATGCTTGGTGGTCTTCCTCTGGTCGTGACGTGCTGTTTGGGTGCTTTGGCCATTGACATGTGTTTTTCACAGTCTGCTGACACTACCTACTGTCACGTGATCATGCCGGGCAACCTGATACTGGTTTGGAACAACTTGAAGAGATCTTCAGAGCCTCGGTATGTTATTATATTTTCTTTATTTATTTATTTTATTTTATTTTATTGTAAGTGGGGCATGCTATGTTTCAAGAGACATTTTCTTGGGGATGTTATCATTCTCTCTGTCTCTCTGTGTCTGTGTCTTTGTCTGTCTGTCTGGCTGTCTCTCTGTCTGTCTGTCTGTCTCTCTCTCTCTCTCTCTCTCTCTCTCTCTCATCTCCCTCTCACTCTCTCTCTCTGTCTCTCTCTCTCTGTCTCTTTCTCTCTTTCTCTCTCTCTTTTCTCTAGATAGATAGATAGATGGATAGATAGATAGAAAAACACATAGATAGATAGATAGATAGATAGATAGATAGATAGATAGATAGATAGATAGATAGATGGATGGATGGATGGATGGATAGTTAGATAGATAGATAGATAGATAGATAGATAGATGGATGGATGGATAGATGGATAGATAGATAGATAGATAGATAGATAGATAGATAGATAGATAGATAGATAGATAGATAGATAGATAGATAGATAGATAGTTCGTTGTCCGGATATATGCATCCAACCATAAGCGTAGCTACGACAAGGAGTAATCTCTTTGTTTGTAAGTAATCCATGTAGCGCGGTATCTTGACAGATACAACGGTAGCCCATGATGTTTGGCACATGTGCCGTTTGCGATATTTATGTAGTGCGCCAAACAACTCACATATGGTTCAAACAACTCACATGTGGTTCTATACCAATCACACAGAGACTACATCCTCCGAAAGAAACAGGTGCTTTAGATTTCAACAAATTATGGAAGAAAAAAAATCAATACGGTAAAGTTATTCCTCGCAAATTATATCTGACATTTTCGAAAGCCACTACATCATCTTTTCTCCTCGCATGCATTGTGGTAATGTAATACTGAGTGGAAGAACATCAGAATTTGAAGCGATGATATCAAAGACACCATCAGAAGACATATGAATATTACGACAAAAAAACCAAACGCTAGCAACTGAATGAGGAAACATTGCTCTTTTCGGGGAAACAAAAAGCTCAGGTGTCAAGAATTCATTTTGTTTCATTTTGTAGCCGAACGTACACAGTACATTACTTTTGAGAGAATATAGAAGTCGTCCGACAGTTTCTTTGGCAACAAAGTGAAAGTGTGTATCCTGTCAACGCGGCGGTTACATAATTATATCCTGAAATAAATGTCAATACATAAACACGGTGTATTGACTCAGCATTACATTTACGTCAACACTGCTCAGCTCTTCCAGGTATCTTTGTATTGACCATTCCATCACCTCACACCGTGTCACTGTTCCATCACTGTGAATTC
>CM031601.1:15355561-15360222 GCA_018398815.1 Conus ventricosus
GGTGAAGCCCCCGGGAGGGGGGAGGACGTAGCTGGGAGGAGAGTCGGAGAGGAGGAAAAGAAGAAGGAAGGAGGAAGGAAGAAGGGTACTGGAACCCTGCCGTCAGTACCGTCTGACCATTGCTGTCAAGTCTTATCAGCCCCTCGCATGATGGGCGAGGGGAAGTGTATTAAAACGCACACAGTAACACCCATTGAATCAAGTCTTCTCACACGATGCAGGTAAAAGACTGCATTAAATCAACAGGTTATAAAACAAATATGAAAATTTTCTTCACCCTTCTCTCACTCACGCTTAACGTTTTCCTTCCTTAGGAAATAAATCAACACAGCGACCATCGCTTAATAACTGCCACCACATTTGCAAATAGTAATTCAATGGCATAATTGTCACATTTTATAAACACATTTCAAAATAACACAAATCTTCAACCACGCATCCCAACGACAAATCATGCGTACGCACGCTCGTGAACATAAAACTCGTTCTCCTTGCACACACAAACAGACGGTGGCGAAGGATATTAAAGTTCCGGCGACTGTGACAGGGCGGACGAGCGAGACCAAAGCAAGTTCCAACCCTGAATCACCAGGTTCTCTCCCTTTCCCCACCGGATACGCATCACAGATACATAAACAGAGAAAGAATTTTGGAAATAATTTAGAATGGCCAAGTTTAAAGATTGAATTACCAGAGAAAAGGTTCTCACACAATATTCCTCTACAATTTCGAAAACAAAAGAATTGCGCAAAAAAGTGAGACTAGCGGTAACAACAACATATCAAAACAAAACCGCCAACGAAACTTGATGCTTACCAGCTCCCGTGGGTGACCCGAAGAGGCGGGTCAAAGGACTCTCTTTACCCTCTGCTATCCAGGCGAGAGGGAAGCAGGCGAAGAGGCGGAAAAGAAGAAAATGAGTCCCTCTCCTACAGGCGCACTGCAGGAATTGAAGTATGAACTGTATACTTCGTGACGTAAGGTAAAAGAACCGGACTGGAGCAGGCGCCCCAGAGACATTTCGCTCGAGTGAAGCGCTAAACCTCCCTCAGCAATGGCGGCAACATGCATGCTGCGTCACAGTGTGAGCATACTTCAACCAAAAGAAACGAAGCACGTGCGACAGGTTAAACAAGACAGGCGAGAGGCGCGACAGAAAGTTCGAGAGAAGGGTACGGCACCCGTGGAACTTGCAGGATGATAGCACGGGCGTTGGAATTAGAGAGGAGAAGAGAGAGAAGCAAACCGAAGTTGAGCTGAACCACACCAGGTGCAACTGCACCACAAGCCACCTAAGGGCGGCTACACGACACAGAACGACAATAAAAACAATAAGTAAATTCCGCCCCTAGTTGGGTCGAACGTCGTAGGCCCTCGTGACAACTCGAGCACACCCCCCCTTCTAAAAGCACTGTTCTCTGGAGATACAGTGCTCCTTTGAACCTTGTCGCATGTGCAACTTTCAAACAAGAGACCGAACCCAACTCTCTGTGATCGACAGAGTACGAAAAAGTCCAATACAAACATTCTCGAAGAATCACACCGAGGCTACATCAATATACATTTATCAAACAACTAAGCCAAACTTCCAACCATGAAGTAACAATAGAACCATTGGTGATTCACTACGTTAACCTCATGAAGTGAAACTGTCTCCACCTGCTACAGAGCCCAAAAGGGGATTAACCTGGTTGAGGGAGGTGTCCCTCTGGACTGATTTTCCAATTGCTAACTACGGAGCGCGGCTAAGATAGTCAGCATCGTATTACGGAACCCTTGATTATGACGGAAAGTGAACGCATGACTCTCAGCTCACTGCCTACTCATGAGTCGACGACTGATGGCCGGATCAGTCCGGCACTGGAGTGGATGATGATCGCTCTCCAGTTACAAACTTCCGGCCGTCGTATCTTTTCTGGGCCACGCCAGTGCGCGTCAAATCTGCTGAGGATTCAGTAACAGTAGGGGGCATCGATAGTACCTAAGCGGGACAGCCTTGGTATCGACTCGCAGATTTCTCCACTACCGAAGTGTAGCGGTTCGACCGGATCGGATGGAGGATTAATGGGTCTCTCAGGTCGACCCAACTTTGCTAGAATGCCTCCCCAACCGTGGCAATGACCCTAGGTGAACACGCTTCAAGCGACACTAGCGTTGTCCATTGGCGACATCACATGCGGCAGTACTGCCTACCTGTGAGTTCATCACTGGCAAAAGAAGTTTGTCTTTACTCGACTCGGAGTCCGCTCTGGAGCCATATGACTGCCATGGGGAATCGTGGGCCTGCCGGAGAACGATTCCCTCAAGCTTTGGGGAACGACAAGCTGTTTTGGCCACACGATCTGCCTGAGTGGAAACCCTAAAGAGGATCACTTGTGGAGCTTGAAGTTCACCTTGGCGTGACGGGCCGACTGAGCGGGACGATCCACAAGTTCTCGTAGGCGTTGGACATCCAAGTCCCTGGCCTGAAGACGGATAATGCTAGCAGGATCGGCCCTTTGCCAGAACCTCGTTAGAGATCGGTCTGAAGAACGGGACGCAATTCTGTTCCTGCTTCTTAGCTTTGGCGCGTGTGGTGACTCCCACACACGCCTGTACGGGCAATCCGTAGACACGGATGACTGCGTCCGTCTGCGAAGGTGATAGTATTCCTATGATAAGGGAATACAGGGTCGCTCACCGCGATGGCCCATACTTCGCCACAGAAGTAGGGGGTGGAGATAGAAACGAGTACGAAGAGGCGGGTGGAGGTTAAAACCAGCCTCCAACCCGCACACATCATAACTGCGCCCCGCGGCCTTAGGGGAAACTAAATCCTTATCCACAAAGAGTGTTGATGCTCCCGAATCCCTGATGGTGCGACCAAGGATGAACCAACAACAGAAAGAAAACACTGGGCACTCTGAATCACCAGAAGCTGGGATGGAACCACGCAGCCGAGGCACGAGGACGCTGGAAAGGACAGCCCATGACACCAGCGGCCCAGGACAATCCTCCAATGTGGCCAGGACGACCACAAAGAAAACACAAATCGAGGTGCTGAAATCCCGATGAACCGCCGCCTGTTCCCCCACAGCAGTTGTCGGCACCTTATTGCTACCAAATCCTGTGGAGGGCTTCCTCTCCGTATCTGGGCGATGCCCACAAGCCCCGAGCTCAGCAAACACCTCAGCGTGTGAATCGCAGCCGCGAAATCCTGAGGTGCTGTCTCGCCACCGGATCCCAACCCGGGGACACAGTGTTGGTGAGCTGTTCAATGAGGATCAGATCCTCCAGCTCCAACTTAGCTCAACTGACGCCAGCACCCAGCGTCCGCGCAGCCATCACCAAACCGCACGAAGGTCCCCATCATTACTCCCCCATGGACCAACTCCTCCCGAGGTCTCTGGGGCTAAGGCGGAAACGCCACGCAGAGCCAACCGCACGCTCTGCACAAGACGCACCTTCATTCAGAGTGAGCACACACTCCCCTGCAGCACCAGACAACCAGAAAAAAGGTGCATAGCCTTTGCCTCCCTCAGACAATTGGTATGAACAAGCAACCTTGTCGAAATGCTCTAAGAACATATCAATGTCCTCACAGGTCTGAACTCCGGAAGCTTCAACCTTGGGCCTCCAACTCCATCACCGCCTGGTGATCAACCCCCGGCCACAGACGCGGGAGCCTGCGAAAGAAGTCCGTTCCATCTCTTCCTGCGCAGAGCCTCCATTCTGTCTAGTCTCTCCTACGGAGGGCTTCCTGCGCGCAGCCTCCTCCCTACGCTGAGCCTCCTGTCTTGCCAGAGCCTCCTCCCTACGCTGAGCCTCCTGTCTAGCAGCCTCCTCCTACGCGCAGCAGCCTCTCCTACGCTGAGCAGTCCTCCACTACGCAGCATAGCCTCTTCCTAGCATAACTCCTGCTGTCAGTCTCTTCTAGCGCAGAGCTCCTGTCTAGCGGCTCTCCTACGTCTTCCCTACGCTGGGCCTCATCCTCCGTCGCTGTCGCTCCAGAAACATAAGGACAGAGGTGATATCCTGAGCGGGGTTCACCACTCCCGACACGGGAGGATGATCCGTCTGACCCGTCCCTTGGGTCTCGACTTTCCCATAAGGAAAGTCTTCTGGGGCATGCCCTTACGAGGGGAAGCCTGGAAGAGGAGAAGGTTTCGGTCTCTGCGACTCAACAGAAGCCACAGTTGCTTCGCTATACTCTGACGCTTCCGAGCGGAAGTGCAGTCGGGGTCTCGACAGGGAGACCCCCAGCGAAGAGGTAGTAAAAAGTACTCACTGGACTACCTGCTACAGCACTGGAATAGGTAGAGAAGTTACCGTAGTCGAAGTACTGGTACTAATAGTAGGGACTACAGTAACATTTTGAATACCCTTCTTCTTCGACGCACGCGTCGCCAACCACCAGCGCCGGACGTCGCCATGACAACAATATCATACAGTTTTCCAAATACAGGGGAAAAACAATTCCATAGAGAAAAAAAACAAATATTTTAAGGGGCATGTGTATATGTGTGTATGTGTGTGTGGTGCGTGTGTGCGGACAAGTTCCGGTGCTCCCACTCTGGCAACACCGCGCTCTACAGCACGAGAACAGTGCGGTGGGGCTCACCGAAAAAAAAAGAAAAAAAAAACGCCATACACCAAAAACTATGTCGGCTGCCCCACCTAAC
>CM031601.1:15370322-15392822 GCA_018398815.1 Conus ventricosus
GAGAGAGAGAGAGAGAGAAGGAGAGAGTGAGGGTGGGTGGGGGGTTGCGATCGTAGTCATTTTAGAGACTGCAGGAAAGGGATGGGGGGAGGGGGGAAGGCTGTCGATGTAGGGTGGGGGGGGGGGGGGGGTAAAGGGTGCAGCACATAAGTGCATTATATATTTAATTTTCATGTGTTCGATCACACATTTTGGCAGCTTTTTTTACTGAAGAATAATGGGGTAGAGGGAGTAAGTGGTGGAGGTGCGTTATTTTCAGTTAGATTGGCAAAATTGATTCATGCATCTGCAAAGTTTTGAAAGGTGATGGTTTATTTTCCCTGCAACAGTGTCATACCCATTGATGAACAAAGCAAGTATGTCTTTTCTCACCACTGTTTTCTCCAGACTGTCACGTGTCTTTATCTTAATGTTAGCGAGAGGAAATCACACAAACATAATAAATGTTTAGAGACGGGGGAGCATTTGGCACGTGAATCTGATAGTTCGTCATAATAAGAGCGTTTACAAGAAACGCATTGAACTATTTTCAGTTCTTGTCACAAGCTAAACCTTGAGGCCAGGAGTAATCCACAACGCACCCATGCAATCTTTGCATGATGAAAGAGGGCCTGAAAAGAGACAAGGCTCGCTGTCAAAATGTTGACAAGAAACGCATTAAAATATTTTCAGTTCTTGTCGCAAGCTAGCCCTTTGGGAAATTAGGAGTAACCCAGTGCACACCATGTCATCTTTTCATGATGAAAACAGAGCTCGAAGAGATGTGTTCACATCACCATTTTAGAGCAGTCACTCATTTGTCTTCCCAGGTTCACAACAGATGTAATAGGCGCAAACGTTGAGCCGCCAAAATGCCATGTCCCTGGTGTAGAGCGAGCGGGGAGGGGGAAAGGCGAGGGGAAGAAAGGGAAGAGGGATGACTGATGGCGAAATGTGATCAACAGTGACGGGCCTGTCTGACTGGCGTGACAGATGACAAACACATGTTGACTGCTCTCTCTCTCTCTCTCTCTCTCTCTCTCTCTCTCTCTCTCTCTCTCTCTCTCTCTCTCTCTCTCGCACACACGCACGCACGCACGCACGCACGCACGCACGCACGCACGCACACACACACACACACACACACACACACATACACAAACGCACGCACATGTGCGCGCCACAATTACACACAAGCATACACTCACAGTAACGGACACACACACACACACACACACACACACACACACACACACACACCACACAACACACCACACACACAAACACACACACACACACACACACGCACACACATACGCACGCACGCATGCACGCACGCACGCACGCACGCACGCACGCACGCACACCCCGCACGCACGCCCCGCACGCACGCACGCACGCACGCACACACACACACACACACACACACACACCACACACACACACACACACACACACAGGGCACGCATACACACACACGCGCGCAGACACACACACACGCACACGACACACACACACACACACACACACACACACACACACACACACCACACACACACACACACACACACACACACACACACTAACACATGCACACACACACACACACACACTAAACACACACACACACACACACACACACACACACACACACACACACACACACCACACACACACACACACACACACACTCACACACACACACACACACACAACACAACACACACACACACACACACACACACACACACACACACACACTAACTAACTATTTGAAGTATACACTGACGGCTCAGTTCTTGATGATGGTTAGTGCGGGATTGGCTTTGTAATTCCAGATTTTCAAAGCTGAAAAATCATATTATTTAGGTAAGGGTCATTCCATATTTAAGCTGAACTAGTTGTGTCCTGATGGCATTAAATTATTTAATTTCCTTGCCAGTCTCAATATTTAATATCCCATTTGTGTTGATTCACAGTCAGTATTAAAAGTTTGTATTGTTTTGAAAATACACAAAGAGAGGAAATTATTATTTGAGATTAAGTACATGTGCACTGTCTTTACATGAATGGTACTAATGTTGTATTTTCTTGGGTTCCATCGCACATCCTCCTTCGTTTTTAATGATCAAGCAGATAGAGCAGCAAAAAGGGGAGCAAAGAATTATATTGGTAGTATTAAGGTTGATTGTCCTTTATCATACAAGGAAATTAGTCATTTAATCGAGAGGGATTTCTGGAGTCAATTTCAGTTCCCCATCAAAACCTCGTCAGCAACTTGTCAAACTTTGTGTCGATTAGCCGACGGTTTCTAGCTGACTTTTAGACTTTATGTAATTCCTACGAACCAAGTATTGCCAGACTGTTAAGTGCGTTATGTGTGGGGATCTTTCAGTTACATGTGATTTTTGTTGTGAACTAACGAAACCCTTTTTGAATGGTGTTATACCAAGTGCTGACACTGGGCATGTTAATGTGTTTGACTTTTTAGATTCGTTGCCAGTTGTTTCTCTTGTTAATTAACGAGTAACCCTTTTGGAAGTCCATTAAGGAACATTTTATAATCATAATCGTAAGTTAGATTATTTTAGTTATTTTTATCTAATTTTTCATAGTTACTGTCCTACAATTCTTTGACTTGACTTGACTTGACTTGGTCCCTTAGACGTCGGTCCGTAGGGGCACCCTGAAGCAGTGACAACCATCCTTCTCCATTCCTCTCTGTTCCCCGCCCTCCGCAATGTGTCTCTCAGCCGCAGGCCTGTCCATTCCGTGATGTTATCCTCCCATCTTTTCCTTTGTCGACCTCTTCGCCTTTGTCCTGGTACTGTGCCCTGCATGATTGTCTTGGCAAGGCCTGTTGATCGTGTGATGTGTCCATACCATTTCAATTTGCGTCTTTTTACTGAGGTTAGGAGATCGACATATGGACCAATTTCATTCACGATGCGCTTTTTAACTTCCACATTGCTGATGTGATCTCTGTATGAGATGCCAAGGAGTCGTCTGAAGCACCTCATTTCCATTGTTTGGATCTTTTTCTCAAGGTCTGATTTCAACGTCATGACTCACAAGCATATAAGAATATCGCCATGACTAAGGGTCGCATCAGTCTAATCTTTGAGCTGATGGAGATGTTTTTTTTTTCTCCAAAGAGGCGTTAGCTTAGATAGCGTAGCTGTGGTCTGAGCGACTCTTGAGATGATTTCAGGTCTTGATCCTTCATCTGAGATTGTTGCCCCCAAGTACTTAAATGTGTTGACTGGTTCAAGCTTTTTGCTGTTGATGGTTATGTCTTGGGTAAAGCCGATTGGGTTGTTAGTCATGACCCTTTTTCTTTTCCGCACTTATTTCCATGCCATAATCAGCAGAGGTATTGTTGAGTTGTTGATCAGGTGCACTAGCTCTTGTTCGTTTCCAGCTAGTCCATCTATGTCGTCGGCAAAACGGAGGTTGGTGATGATTCTCCCTCCAATGGTTACAGTTCCTTCATGGCTTCTAGCCATCGGTCATTTTTTCTCTAAAGGGAAAGGAACATTAAAAATGGGGGGAGGGTAACGCCCTTTTCGCACCCCAACGGTATTCGGAACCACTGGGCCTTTGTTGTTACCAAAGAAACGGCGCTGGGGGCTTTAATTGAAAGGGCCCTTTCAATATTTTCCAATGGGGTTTGGGCCCTTGATGTTGGGGGTTTTTTAAATTTTTGCCAATAATGCTTCATGCCCCACTGGGGTCGAAAGGCCTTCTTGAAGTCTTTTAATACTTTGGTTTAAAGTGTTTTTGGGTTTTTGGGTTTGTACTTCTCACCCCAGTATTCTTATTTTTAAAATATTTTTTCTAGGGTTTATTTCTTTCTGGCCTTAAAAAAACCCCCCCTGTTTTTTCAGCGTGATCTTTTCTGTTTGGGGGGTTTCGTCTTTTTTGGATTATTTTCGCATAAACTTTGCTTGGGGGGCTGTTTGAGGGCCTAATCGTGCGAAAATTTTTGGCTTTCCCTGTAGGTTTCCCTTTCTTTGGTACTTTGATGATAAGTGACTGCGTCCAGGGAGAAAGGTGGGGGCCCATTCCCCGGGTTTCCCCCTTTTTCTGTTGCATTGCAAGTAACATGTCCACCTTTGGATCCCCCTTTTTTTCCCTTTTAATCAATTCTCCCGGGAATGTTGTAAACCCCGGGGGCGTTTTTCCGGTTTTCCCATTGTTAAATAAGGCTCAGAAAAATTTTTAATATGCCGCTTCAAAACTCCCCTTTCGCCCTAAAAACCAGTTTTCGGGCGAAAGTGCCCCTAGAAGGGGCATTTTACAGTTCTCTGCCCAAGAAAGACTTCAAAAAACCAAAAAAATAACTTTTTATCAAACAAACAAACATACTGTGTAGGGTTACCCTTTTTCCCAATAAAATTTTACTATAACTTTTCAGATTTATTTTTTGTTTAATCCTTTTTTTTTTCCTGATCATTTTCAAAAACATCTTTTTCCCGCCAAACATTCTTCAAATGGGTCTCTGTTTTTTCTTGTGAAATAACACTACAGTTTTTAACTGTTCCCCAAAAGTCTTTTTAAAACTGATTATATTTTTGGCATAAAATCCACACATTACCCTTTGCATCCCTTTCCGCTAAAAAGCTAGTTTTGACAAAGTGTTTCTCTTTTTAACTATGTCTCTTTTGCCCCCCCAACGTCAAAATAATAAATAGTGTTTGCGTTCCTTTAAAAAACGTTTAAAAAAATGTTTTAAACACCACTCAGTTTATTGCTGGGATCAACTAAATAAATGTCATAAATTTTGTCCATTTTTCCCTTCTATCATGATATCTTTTTTCCATTTAATGTTGGCAGAAAACTACAAAAAATTTTTAAAATTTTAAAAACGTTTAAACTTTTTTGTAACAGGTCGAGGAAAAATATTTTTTTTCCAACAACTGTCGGGCCCCACAAATAAAGGGGCAATGGGGATTTTTTTGTCATAAATTTTAACTGCTCCATATTTTTTAATAACGAGTTTAATCAAATTTTCCCGTTTTTTATTTTTATCAAAACTCCCCGTAAAAAACCTTTTTCAATAAAAAAAACCCTTTGAGGCCAAAAAATTTTTTTAAATTAACCCAATTCATTCGTAAAAATTGTTTTTTTTAAAGTCAACATTGTTTTTTGTTATTTTGTTGTTTTTGATTTTAAAACCCTAAACCTTTTGTGAAGAACAAACAAAGGTAACTGTAAGGCTTTTAAAACGTCAAATTTTTTTCCCAAGCCAAATTTTAAAACCCTTTTTATAAGGTCATCAACTAACGCCCAAAAACCCCATCCCTCTCCCATCTTTAAAGCCGGAAATTTCAATTTCATTGTGAACGTGCCCTCCTTTTTTTTCTGTTTGGGAAAAGAACTGAAATTTTGAAAGAAGCTTTTTTTACAACTGTTTCTTTTCTGTGGAGGATGTACTTTTTTCCCATACGGGGGTTATTTCAATTTTTTTTCGACTATTGTCGTTGGCAAAAGATTTTACAGGGGAAAGGGCCGGGTTTTTTAAAAGCTTTTCTGAAACTTTTTTGACGGTTTTAAAATTTAATGTAAATGGGCTTTTAAATTTAAAAATTTTATGCCCCCATTTAAATTTTGGTTTTAATGCCTTTGGGAAGGTCATTTTTCAAAACTATTTTTATTATACGGGCCCAAACTTATTTCCCTCTAATTGCGCAGTTGTTCTATTTTGGGAAAAAATTTTTTGCTGTCGCCAACCTCTTTGCGTTTATAATCACCATTTTTAGTGTTTCAAAACCTTAAAAGCGCCTTTTCTCACCGTTCTGTTCAAAGTCCGCAACGTCGAAAGGTTTTTTTAATTCAAAGGTTTACACCTCACAGGGGGGGGCAAATGAAAACTCCGGATTTTTTGGGCCCCCGCGACATTTTTTTTTAAAAACAATTATTATTTTTTTCCAAAAAATGTGTGGGGTATCACTTTCAAAAATTTTCCCCCCGCTTTGTTCCCAATTTTTATATTAAATGACCCCAACCCCCCCAAACAAATTTTTTAAAACTGTAAATTAGGGAATTGTTTTAAATTTCAAAATTTCGCCAATATGCAGTTTTCCCTGAGGGAAAGAGCTTTTTAAAAAAATTTGGGGGGCCTTCCATCATTAATTTTTTCATCAGTGTTTCCAGCTCTTCCCAAATAAATAGAGTAAGGAATTTTTAATGAAAGATCGAGGGGGTTTTTCTCCTCAAAGTATTTTTTTTGGCGTAACTTAAAACAAAGAACGGCTCGATTGGCAGTTGAAAAGGGCCAACATTTTTGCTAGCCCCCTTCATCAAAATAGTAACCTATTCTTTTTCTTCGGGCTTGAAGGTTTAACATTGTTTTTAAGATTTGCATTGTTAAGTTTGAGAGTAATGTAAAAGTTACTCATTGTTTCCCTTTTAGTGAGAAAAAAACCCGTAATAACCATCGGGTATGGTTAAACTGGCTAATTTTTTTGGGCCTCTATTATTAACTTTTTTAAATTTTTATTATTCTCCTTGGCTTTGCTTATATTAAACCATACGACTTTTTTGAATTTTCATGGGGGGGGCAACCTTTTTGGTTCCGCAAGGGTTTTTAACAGCATGCCCTAAAAGCGAAGGACGGTCTTGATTTTGTTTTTTTTTAAAAACTTTTTTTTAAAACCCGAAAAAAAAAATGAGCGCATTTAAATATACTATGAAAAAATTTCTGCGGGCCGCACTACAATCTTAAAAATATAACAACTGCACCCTGGGACATTTCGTGACCCAGACTGACAAACCTTCAATTTAAAGGGTTTAGTACTCCTTTAAGCAGATTTTTAATCCCCCTATTAAAAAAGTACCCCGCAAAAGTGTGGTTTAGCCCTCCGATGCCATTTAAAAACCAGAACCTTTAAACTTTGCTGTTTTTTTTGTGCATAAAACGGGTGTGGGGGTCGTTTTGCTGTCATTTAAATCATCCAATCCTTTGGTGAGGTCAGGTATGTTTTCTTTTTCTATTAAAAAACCTTCAGACGTTTTTTTTTGACTAAAACTGCAAGCCCTTTAAACCAAACGACAAACCTTTTAAAAATCCTTTCAGCAACAGAAAGAAAATAAAGGGGGTTTTTTAAAAGGGAATCGTAAAAAATTTCAATTTTAAAAACAAGAAAGCCCTTTAGAAAAAAAAGGGGGTTCTTAACAGGGTTTCTGGGCCCCCCTTTTTTTTGGGGCGTTCACAAAAAGTATAAAAAACAAATTTCCCCCTTACACATCTTTCTTTTTCAGGCACAAAGTTCACCTGGGGTTCCCAAAGACCCAAACCCATAAACAAATGGAAAATTTTTTTTCCCTTAGACACTTCAAAGGGGCCAACTAAAGCAGGAATAAAACGAAAAAAGACTTTTTCGCACTTCCCGTTTGGTGTTTGCTGGGTTTCGAAAGGGCACAAACGGGGTTCGAGCATAACGGGACCCTTTCCCCATGGTTTTGATGCACAAAAAAAATTTTCTTAGCAATTTAGGGGGACCCTTTTAATTCTACAGTTGATTTCCCCCTTAAAGAAATTAAAAAGGGTACCAACATTTTTTTACAATACGCAAGACAAAAAGTAGACTTTGCTTTTGGGTACGGGGTTTTATACATGCTCCCTTCTGACCTCAACCCCAAAGATGGGCACAATTTTAAATTTCAATAATGAAACCCTTTTGTGGCGGGCAAGGGAAACAAAAGGGTTTGGGAAAAAAACGAAAAAAATTCTGAGCCAAAAATATTCAAAAAAGAAAAAAAAACAAGATGGCCCCCAAGAATAAGTCATCCAACCCCCTTTGGCCCAAACCCCAAAAAGGGCCCGTTGAAGACCGGACTCGTTCGCGATGACCAGGGAATAAAAAAAAAGGGACGGGCGCTTGTTTTTTTGGTTTAAACGGGTTTGGTTTAATTGGGTTTTATCTTAAAAAATTAGAAACCCCAAATATTACAGAAAAAATTGTCCAAAAAAGTGCTGGGCCATAAACCCAAACTACTTTGTTGCGGGTAGAAAAAAGCCAGCGGGACAATACCCCCCCAAAAATTCCTGTAAACCCGCCCCACGGTTTTTACCAAAAATTTTTTTAATAAACTTGCAAAAATGATCAATTTTTTTTTTTTAAACCCTTGATTTATCGGCGGGGGATGGGGGTGATGGGGGGGATGGAGGCGCGGGAAAACTTTGCCCTTTCCACCGCCGCCTGTAATCCAACCCCAGGTGCTTATTGAAAAAACCCTTTTAAGGGGCGTTATAACGCTTGCAAATTGTGACTCCCTCTCTCTAAAAAGGGTTTTTAATTTCTTTCTGTGGGCTTTGGTCTTCAAAAAAAATTTTTTCGATTTTTTTCTCTTATTCTATTCATTTGGAGTTGGGTTTTGGGCCCCTTTAAAGTAGTCAGCATTCTTTTCTTGCTGATCTTTCTGTTAAAAGTTTTTTTTTGGTCTTTGGGTTTTCCCTTTCTTTAACCCTCACCCCCAGATCGGTCGCATCTCACGAGTTTTTTTTTTTTTTCTCTTTTTATATCCCTCATCTATTCACCCTATTTTTTGCAAAATTGTTTTTTTAATTCGCCTCTGATGTTCTAAAAGCATGATCAAGGGCCGCTATTTCCCCCCAGGGGTTTAGCGGGGGGAGTCGGGAATAGTTTTTAAAACCTTTTGTTCTTCTGAAAAACGGGAATTTTTCTTCTATTACATTTATTAATTCACCTGCTGATTATTTAATTCTTTAAGTTCCATTTTTTCTTTTGGGTTACCAGCCCGGGGAGTTTCTTGCAGTGTTTTTGAATTTAGAAACTGTCCCTATTTAATTTTGGCCCTGGGAAATTTGGCCAAAGGGCGTTTTTTTGTACGCTCGCAGGGAGTTTTATTTCTAATTAAACCCAGGGCCCTAAAAAACTTTGATGGGTCTTTTTTAGTTTTTTAAGCTGAAAAAGTTCTCCTTGATGTTTTTAAACAAAAAAAAAGGTCATTTTTTACTTAAAAATCATTGGGGGCTATAAATTCGGGGGGTTCTTGACCTAAACTTTGGTAAAATTTGTTTTGGGCCCTTTTCTTTTGTTAATTCACGCCGAAAAAAGGGAAAAAAAAGGGCCCCCCTAAAGCGTGCTGTGTAAAAGGGGATCATTTCACTCTTCGTCCCCAGGATCAAAAAAACACATAATCTTTTTCCCTTAAATGTCCCAATGTTTTTAAATAATTAACTTTTTATTTTGCTTCAAAAAAATTTGTCGCAAACATATGGCTCGATTCGGGACCCCAAAAAACCTGAAAGAAACCCTTGGGGGTGAAGGGAAAAAAGCGGACTATTACTTTTTCCAAATAACCCCATCACAAATTGATCCCAGTTTAAAATTTCCCTTACTGTCAAATTTCCCCCATGGGCAGATGACGTATTGGGGCCAGGCCCCTGCGGCCCTTAAATTTAAAAAATGGGAAACCCCCTTCAACAAACAGCCCCAAACGGGGACGTTGACAAAATTTCTGGGGGGGGCAATCGTTAAGAAAATTTCTTTTAAAATTTTAGGGGCAAGAATTTTTTTTCTTTACACAATGCAAAAAATTTTTTTAAACCTATTCTGATCTATGGCAAACCCGGGGGACGAAAGGGCTGACTTTGCGTTTCAAGGAATAAAAAAATGAAGAAAGCATTTAAAAACTTTGAAAGGTCCCCCAGATACAAAAAAGACGGCAAAAACTTTTTAGCGAAAAGTTTGGTAATGTAAACCCGCTTTTTTTCCCCCTTTCCCCCTTTAAGATTTTGAGTTTGTTAAAAGCGCATGCCCCCTTATTTAAAGGGAGCATTAAAAGACAGATTGTCAATGAAAAACTTTTAATGAATACAAAGGGGGTTATCAAATCATCAGCCCCCAAAAGCAAAGTAAAAAGAAAATTTCTGAATCTGTTAGAGTTTGACTTTTGTTAGAAAACCCAATTTTACAAGGCTTTTGAGCAACAATATCAGTAAATTTTTAAGCAATAAAATTACGAAAGAGTGTTTTCATCTTACAACTATCCCAAAAAGCAGGGCAGACACTATATGGAATTTTAGTTTTAGTGCCGCAAAAGATCGTTTAAAAAGGAAATTTTTTTTTTTTTCCGGGGTAAAGATGAAAAACCAATTCAAAAGGGGAAAGTGAAAAGTTTTTTAATCCAAAATTTAACAAAAGGGAACAATTTTCCGATTGGGGGCCGGGCCTAACCAAATCAATGCTAGGGGGCCTTTAAACCTTATCAGCTTTTTTGGATGAAATTAAAAACTTTTTTGGAGGTGGGGGGAGAAAAACCCAAACGGGTTGACCTTGTGCCCAAAAGATCTACCCCCCTTCACAGTGTAAAAACTTGATGTTTTTTTTCAAAAAAATAGGTTTATGGATTGCCCCAAAGGGGTCAACGGGAAATAATCAGTTGCATGGAAGGGGGAAATAACTTTTGGGGAGCGTTTTAAACATTAAAATTTAAAAAAGAAAAAGAAGCCGAAAAAACCGGGTTTAAGGGTTACATTTTTTTTTAATATATGTTTCGAAAGCGAATTTTAAAGATAAAAACAAAAAGATTTAAAAACTACAATTATTTTTTTTTTTTGTAAAAAGCATGTCTGTTCAGGTTTACCCAAATTTTGCCCAAACAGAGCACCAAAAGAAGGGAAAGTAAAACCCCCCCCAACCCATAAAAAACTTTAGAAAAAAAAAAACATTACACAAAATAAAACAAAAATAGAGAGGGCCCTTTCAAAATACAGCAAAACCCCAAACGGGGTTTTCTGCTCCTTTTTAATGCTTTTTTACATATTTAATACGGGAAACATCGACTAAAAAGCGCTCTATCAGGGGAAACATTTTTGGGTTTCCTTTTGGGAAAGGGGCATAGGGGGCACCCCAGTTTTAAACCTCTGGGAGGTTTGTTTTTTGCTCTGGGTTTTGGTTCTTTTTAGCTGTAAGGCGGCGGGCCCAAAAAAAAAAAAAAACAAAACCCCAAAAAGCACACAGCTTTTGGTTTCCCAAACTAATAACGGCTAAACTTAGTTCGTTTAAACTAAACAATAAAAAAGGGCTTGTTGACAAAAACATCACGGATGAAAAATTTAATTTTACGGGCTGATTTTGATGACTACAAAAAAAAAAAGTTTGATCTTAAAAGGAAAGGCAGGACAAAATTTTTTTCTCAACACCCCGACGCCGACAGAAAAAAAGGAAGGGTTTTAAAAAAAGTAAACAAAAACATTAAACTTGTTTTTTTAAACAGCTCCCATTAAAAAGGGCCAAAAGGGCCCTTTTTTACTTTGTTTTGAGCCCCAAGCGAAAAAAAGGCCCGTTTATTTTGATTCTGTTTAAAAATTTTTTTTTTTAATTTAAATAAATATTTTGAGTTAGAAAAAAAACCAACATGGAAAAAAAATTTTAAAAGAAGGACAAGCAATTTTTTGAAGGAATGCTCGGAAGAGCGTTTATCAAAGAAACTGAATGATATTGTTTTTAGAAGTCATTAATCCAGAAAACGTACGGGCAAGGGTTGTTCATGCAATTTCTAAATTTTCCCAAAGAAAAACAAACAATAAAACCCCCCAAGTTAAAGAAAGGGTTAGTGTTTTAACAAACTAAAAACCAAAAAATGAAAAAAAACCCTAAAAGCCCGGGTCTCGAAAAAAACCCAGACAAATTTTTTCGTAATGACTTAAAAACCCCCTTGGGGCAACGAACTGCTTCACATTTTGTTTGGGGCCCGCGAAGAACCCAAAATTGAGGGGCTCTGGTTGGTCAGGGGGGCGAAGTCCTAGAGTTAGTTTAAAACAGGCAAAAGTTTGGGGCCAAATTGTAGGCAGGGCTTACATTCCATACCCTCCAGAAATTAGTTCCCAAAAAGAGATTTTTTAAACATAAGGAATACAGACAACAAATTTTTTAATGGGGTTGTTCTGGGCGGGCTGCATCACCCCCCAAAAAACCCCAGAGAGGTGTCTAACATCACCCCAAATTCAAGGATCTTACTTTAGGGGGGGTTGCCCTTTTCCCCTTTGCGTAGACCAAATTGTTTCGTTTGAAGAACAAAACAAACCAATAACTTTTAAATTTTTCTACACAGGGGAATGAGGGAAAAAAATTTTACAACCGATTAAAGTGCCCAAGAACAGCCCAAAACGTTTGGGCGAACCAGACAAAAATCAGTTGATTTTCTACTGAGGGTTTTCACCAGGGGGGCTACCGCTTTTAAAAATTAAATTTAACGAACAATGAGTAGATTATTGCGGCATACTTCAAAGCATTCCCCATAAACAAAAATTCCCTGCAAAAAATTTTTTAACAAGAATGCCATCTGTTCAACCCGCGATAAAAACATAAAAAACTTTGTATCGGCCCATTTGGGACTGAATACAGAACGAACTACGCCCCCGCCGGATTTTAAATTTAGTTTTAAAAACGGAAAAACGGCTGAAAAAATTCTCCAATGTTTTTTACGCGACTTCGAGTCGCTTTTTGGGTTCCCTTATGAAGGCCCCAACGCACAAAAACTTCCAAAAACGGCCCATAAGAGTAATCTCAATCTGTTCTTTTTCTTTCATAAATTGTCAGGTCGGAGGCGTTCTTTAAAAAGCCAGAATTATAAAAGGGGGCCTAAGGGCTGCAGAATACTTCTTAGAACGAAAGCAGCAAGTCCCGAAACCCCTTTTCTAAAAAATCAACTTATCTGAAATCATAATGACCCCCTGAACCCCAACCCCAGTATGCTCAGACACATTGTTGGTTTTGGGTGGTTTAAAGAACTAATGTCAAACAGTGGGGGGAAGCCAACCCGGGCATAAGAGACCAGGGATACATTAGGGGGAAATTTAGGGAGCGGGGCCGCCCAGTAAATGCAATCTTAAAACAAAAGGGTTTGACCCTAAGACAGGGAAAGCTCCTGTTTTCTTTCAAACTTGCAGGTTACAAACTCTAAACCTTTAAGGGAAAGCAGTAGACGATCCCTTTGGGGTCCCCCCCAATCCCATCGCAAAAGTAAACAAAAAAAGTACTGTGTTTCATTTAAAATTTAACATGTCTTTTTAGACTTTTATGCAGCACATGATGGGTTCTTAGAGTCATTTGGCTATGTCCTTAAAGGGCCTCCCCAATTTAAAGGGAAAAAAAATTTTAAACCCAAACGCTTGTTAAAAAAGGGGGTTTTTCCCCTTTTGGTTACTTAAACAGGGGGGGAAAAGGGGTTTTTACGAAGAGACATTTCCCTCCAAAAGGGCGCGTTTTTTTTCTAGTCTTAGGGGAAAGGACATCAGTGATTTTAAATACCAGCATGCCAAAAAGCGGGGAAAAAGTTAGAGTTTTTAAAACGATGGGAGATACCCTGACTCCTACTTAAGGGCAGATGAAAGTTTGTTGGCGGACGTCTTTGAAAATTATAGAAAGCCCTGCTGAAACATTATACCCTGGACCCCCGCGCATTACATTTTTTGCGCCCGGGATGAGTTGGGCCCCTTTTTTTAAATTTTAAAATGGAGTACGTTTGGGATTTTTGTCGTTTTTCCAAATAAATTCAGATGATTAAAACGGATTGCGGGGAGGAATTTAGTTTTTGGGGGTTTGGATCTTTACTGAAAAGGCAAACAAAAAAATCCCTAGATGACAAATGACCCGAGAAAAAGGCAAACTATCTCTGTATTTGATGAAAACCCTTTCGGGTAGGGAGGGGGAATGGGGCAATCGCCCCCATTACGAAAATTTTTAAAATTTTACACGGGGGCAAACCAAATTTAATATTCCAAAAGGCTTAAAAGGGGTTTTGGGCGTTTAACGCCTAAATCAACAGCGTGGTTTCTTCTAGAAGTTTTTTTGAATACCCTCAAAAACCTCCATCCCTGCAAAAAGACTATCCATTAGCACAGAAAGTCAAAAGGACAAACCCAAAGGGAAACCCCCCTTAACTTGGGGCCTAATCTTCGGGGCCAAAAAAAATTATGTCTGTCATTACGGGCCCCTTTTTAACAAATTTTTTTAAAAGGGATGGTTTTTTTAAATTTCCACAAAATTAAAGCCGTTTCAAGGAAAAGTTCCCATAAAAACCCAAGTTTTTAGGATCAAAAAATTTCTTAAAAAAAAAAAAAAAAAACCCCAAAAAAACCCCCAAATGTTTCAGAAAAGACTTTTTAATTAAAGAAAAAACAGCTGTTTCGGTAAGACTAGGGGAGTTTCCGCACAAGCGAAAAGATGTCGGGTTTGGGGCCCGGGGAGAGAATAAAGAATTTTAAAGCTGACTTAAAAACCTAATTATCGGGACTTCAAAGATTTAAATGATCAGTTTTTTGGGGTATAATAAAAAAAAAAAAGAAAAATGTATTTTTTTGGGTTTAATTTTTAAATTAAAAAAAAGGGTTTTGTTTTAAAAGAAATTTTTCAAATAAAATTTTAAAAAAAGCCCCCCCAAACCCGGGAGTTTTAGATACTTTTACCCCCAGCCCCAGAATTATTTTTTATAAAATACCCCTTCTGAAGCCACAAAAAAGAAAAGGAAAAGGGGAAGTGGCTAAAGGCCCTGCGGGATGGAACCCCCTTTGATTATCCAAAAGGTTCGCCTTTGCATTAAACGTTAACAAAAAGGTTTTGGGAAAGATGAAGGATGAATTATCGGGAAAAGGGGATAAAGGGAAAGTTTTTGGTTTTTAATCAAAAATGTTCAGTTTTTTCGAGCCAGGAGAAAAATCATTAAAAAAGAAAAGGGGAATACCCCGAAAGCGTTGTGCAGTCAAAACAATAAATTGAAACTATAAAAAAGGGCTTTTTTGGGAAATTTAAGGGAATTTTCATCATGCAAGGGAAAACCTACAAACAAAACTACGAGAAAAAACCCCCAACTGTTGTAACAAAGAAGTAAATTAGATAAAAACAAACAAAAAAAGGGTTTTTTGTTAATCCGATTTTTTCAATTGCAATTGGGCCGGGAGAACCGTAAATTAATTAAAAGGGAACGTGTCTGGCGGTTTTATCTGCAGTTCTTTTTCAAAAAAAGATTTTGAGGGCGGGTTTTTTTGTTGTGTCAGTTTCTCGTAAATTAATACACGGGCGGAAAAATTTTTAAAATTTCTTTTTATTTCTACGGGCAACCCCTCCAAATTGGATCGGTTGCCCTGATGGGGGTGCCCCCTTTTCTGTTTCCCCCCGGGAAAATAAAGGAAACCTTACTTTAAATCCAAATGGTAATATTTTGCCGGATGAAAGGACTCTCCCTTTCAACAACTTTTTTGTTTTTCTTTTGTTTGTTTGGTACTGGTTTACCCCTTTTAAAAATTTTTTCATTTTTTCAGGGGCCAAAAACCCTGGGGGGCAGCCTTCAAACCCCCATTCGGGTTTGCGAAAATTGTCAATCAGCTTCTGTGTTAGGGGAAGGGGGGAAAAGTTTTTGGGGCTAATTTTTGTTAAAAGGTTTTCAACAAAACCCCTTGGATCTGTAAACCCCCCCGGGAAAAATGCCTTTTCAAAATAGTAATCTGTTTTTTAACCCAAATATTAAACCCTTTTGGGCCCTTTTTTAAATTTTTTTCCCAATCTTCGACTTAAATTAAAAAACAGGGGGGAGGGGAAAGTTAAGGGGCCTCTTTGGGTTTATACCCTTTGTAGGGCCCAAAAAAACAAAAAAAAAAAAGAAAAGCAGAAGCACTCTTTTTGTGAAAGGTTTTTCCGCATCTTTGTATCTTGAAGCCATGTCATGACTGTGAGTTTCGTACTTAAAACTTTTTCGTCCTAATCGTATCAGGGGTAAATAATAGAAGATCCATTTGATGGGTGTCGTTTGGATTTTTTGGGTTTTCCCAAAATGCGGGGCTCCCGTATTGTTTTGGGGGAGGTAAATAAATTTGGGCCCCAAAAGTTGTTTAGTTTAAAACCCTTCCTTTTCTGTTTGTTCACTGACTCCTGCCGCTTTTGGGTTAGCTTTTTTAAATTTTCCGGGGATACCCTTCCAAAATCCTTTTGGGGGGGGAAAAAAAAATAAGGGTTTTTTTCATTTTTTATTTAGCCAATATTTTTCGCAACAAAATACCGCGGTCCAACCAAAAAGGGAATAAAAGCGATTTTTGCATCTTTTGTTTTTTGATGGTTGAAAAAAAGTCACTGAATTTTTTGGGGGGGGCAATGTCTGATTGGGTTTTCCTGTTACCCAAAAATAATTTTGTTTTATTCTTGTCCCAAAATCTTTAAAAAGTGTTTTAAACTGCATGCCCCTGTTTTTTTTATGTGTTATTAATAAAATCAAAATGCTCAAATTTTCTGCTTTTCAAAGCGATCTTGTGCTGCAGCTGTTTTCTCCACAGCTTTGTTAAAGTTTTTTTTCTCTCGCCCCATCCCCTTTTTGGGTTTTTTTTCTAAATGCGTAATTACTTCCACTAAAAACGAGCGCATTAACCCCAGGCCGCCCATCATCATTACGAGTTTAAGCCCTTTTTTAAAAGTATTTTTTTCTTACATAAATTTTTTTTGGCCGGAATTATTCCTTGCGACAAAGAAAATCTTTCGGGAGGGAAATGAAGCTGTAATAATAGCGATTAGCTTTTCTGAATCCTCAAAATCTAGTTTTCCCAAAATCTGCTGGTTTAAAAATTTTTAACAAGCTTTTTTCCAAACATTGATATTCCCACACTTTGACCTCCAATAACAGCAGAATGGTATACAAGGTTAGCAACAGTTTTTTCGGTGCTCATTTTAAAAAAAAAAATTAAATTTTAAAATTTAAAATAAAAAAAATGAACATTTGATGATTACTAAAGCTACAGGGCCGCCTAAACCTTTTCCCGAACTTATGAATGAAAACCCAAATTGAAGATCAAGCTTAAATTTTCCCAAAAAAAGGGGAGGCTTTTTCTTTTGGGAGCATGTTTCCCCCCAAAAAATTCCTCGGAAATGAATTCCTTTGAACAGATTCACCCGATTTTCCCACAAGACAAATAAAGTATCAAAAGGTTTTGAAGCGCAGCTTGGGGGTTTTAAAAAAGGTGAAAAATGTGGGGCAAACCCGGGTTCCTTTGTTTTACACTAAACTAGTCAGTAGATTTGCTCCCATTGAATTTTTGGGCAAGATCTTACGTATGATTTTAAAGCAAGATCCCGGGTTTTTAAAAAAAGTCTTAGAACTCTAGGATGTGTTTTTTATACAGATTTGGAAAAATTGTTTTCCCCGCGGGTTTAAACTGGGATTAAAATTAAATTTTAATCATATAGAAATTTTGGTTTCCCCTTCCCAAAAAAACGGCTGGAAAATCATCCCGAACCAGAATCAAAGGGAAAAATTGGGAAACAGGTTTTGGGGAAAAAATAAAACCCAAACCAGAAAAACAGCAGAAAACACTGAATCAGGTGGGGACCATTTAAAAGCATCCTCATCCTGGGCGTTTAAAGCAGGAAAAAAAATTGCAGAGTGGAACAACAAAAAAAATTAATGGTTTCAGGAAAATAACTCATCATGAAAACCCTTAAAACCCCCCAACGCCGAACAAGTTGTTTTAATGTCCCCCTATAAAAACTCCATGTGATTTCAAAACCTACAGCCCCAAAGTCTTCCCTGGGAAAAATTTTAACTTTAAAAATGTTTTCCAATTTTTTGGGGCCCTTTTCTGCTGTTTGGGGGGAGTTTTTACGGGTTAAAAAAAAATATAAACCCAAAAAGGGGAAAAAAAACCAAAAACAATCAAAAAAAAACTGAAACCCTAAATGCAAAAAAAGACAACAGCACGCCAAAAAACCCCCAATAACAAAGCATCAAATTTTGGGTCCATTTATAAAAGCAATTAAAATTTTAAGAACCCTTAAATTTTTAATTTTTTTTTTAAAAATTGATCATTTTGGGGTATTATAAAAAAGATAAAGCAATAAAAAAAGACATGGAGCTATAAAAGACCCTTTCCATTGACCCAGAATTGTAAAACAAAGCGGTTGCTTTTGGATGTAAAAAACTTCCCTTTTAAAAACTAGCTGACCGATTTTTGGGCAGAGAATCTGAGGGAAGAAATTTCACGATGACGCGTTTTTTTAGGCCCCTGTGGGGTACTATATTTTGCATCACTATTTTTAAGGGGCAAAAACATAGGGAAAGTATTTTTTTGAAAAATTATTAAAATAATGAAAAAGAACTTGGGGGGTACTTAAAGGACGCCCTTTAAATTTCATTCTTTAGGTAACCCTTTAAACAAAACTTAATTAAAAACTTTAAACAAAACTTATTAAGGAAAATTTAAAATTTAAATTAAATTTAAAAAAAAAAAAAAAAATTAAGAACTTGGGGTGGGCTTTAAAAAAAAAAATTAATTAAAAACTTGGGGGACTTGGGGGCAGGGTGTGTGTGGTTACAAAAGAGCTTTTTTATTTGTCATGTGGGAACAACCCCTTAGTTGGGAAGACATGCTTGCGTTTTTTGTGATGCATTTGGCCCGCCTAAAAGTTTGTAACAGGGGTAGAACAGGCGCTGAAGCAGGTGAAGCGGGGAAAACAGCAAAAGGGGATGGGGCAGGAAAACCCGCAAGTAGGGGCCCCCGTTCAAAAAAGGGGGGGCTTTTAAAGGTCCTATTTTTAGGGTATGATTCGGGCAGGTAAATAAGCAGCCGGCGAATGGCAGGTAAAGCAGCCAAGGGCGGAGTCCGCAAATAAAGGCCCCCGTTCACGGGGGCGGGGAGCGGGTTCTAAATTTTTTGGCTTGATTCGGCAGGTAAAGGCAGCAGGTGAATTGCGGGGAAAGCAGCCAAGGGGGGAGTCCCCCCAGTAGGCCCACCGTTCACGGGGCCGTGAAACGGTTTTTAAATTTTTAAAAAGCCCCTCATATATCGTCAAATTTAAACCCCAAACCCCCCCCAAAGCAGGCCTGCACGCGGTTGGCCCCGTGACCTTTAAAACCCCTCTAAAGGGGGGGATTGAAGAAACGGCTTTCCCTTTTGACCTTTGACCGCTTAAAGGCGGCTCTAATCACCCGTAGTTTAACATCCGTTCCCTTGTATATTTGGGGCTTTTTTATGAAGATAGTGCTAGCCCCACACTACTCCTCTCCATTTCTGGGAGATGTACAAAAATTGCCCCAACCCTATCTAGTTTGTTTTTTCCAGAACATTCGAAAATCGCCTTTTAGTTGCATAAGGGCCCCACTTGAAAAGGGAAATGAACTGGTTTTGAATTAGAAAATAGAAAGTATAAAAACTTAAATTTAACAATCACTTGCCACATGAAACTGAATCTGGGAGTTTAAAAATCAATCAAGTTTTAATACAAATGAGAAAAATTTTTACTTGGGAGGAACACAAAATGTTTCAAATATAAAATTTTTTAGCATACGAATCAGCCCTGTTTTCCTCCCCCCTTAAAAAAATAAAAACCCCTGTTTTTTAAACTGGCTTTAGCGGGCTAAGCCACTCCCAACAAACAAAGCGTAATGGATTGTTTTGCTTTCGGCCGACTTTCAAAAAAAGCGGGGCCATTTTTTGATAAAGGGCCATCCATCGAAAGCCAAAAACGTATTAAACCTGGGGTGTATCTTTGTCAACAATTTTTGGCCTTTAACGTTTTCATTTCCTTGGGAAACCCAAAAAAACCCCTTTTTAAAAAACAAAATTTTTTTCTTTTTTTCGGTTTTAAAGCTTGTTTAAAAACACCCCACACATTTCCCCCAAGTAAAACCCCGTCGTGCTTGCCCGGGGTTTAGTGGAAGAATGGTGGGTTAAACCCGTCATGGGGAGCGCCCCCTGATTGGCCAGGCTGTAACAGCGCCGCCAAAAGCAAAAACAGTGTTGGCTGATTAATATGGTGCAATCGACAAGCGGGCGGGAAAGGGTGGGGGTAGGGAGGAAAATGCGGCAGTATTGATTTTTTTGCCGGGGGCAACCTGCAAAGTAAACCCGGGAAAGGGCCCCCAACCCAGGGGAAAGGGGTTTTGCCACTGTAAACCAGGGCACATTTTTTTTAAAAAGTGTGTGTGTGTGTTTTGTTGTGGTGTGGTGTGTGTGTGTGTGGGGTTTTTGTGTGTGTGTGTGTGTGTGTGTTGGTGTACATGTAGTGTGTTTGTTTGTGTGGTGTGTGTGTGTGGGGTTTTGTGTGTGTGTGTTGTTGTTGCCCGCGACGTTTTTTGTGAAACGCAGAACCCTATGTCTATGCTCCGTGTCTAAATTTAAAATAGGGACAAGCAATCCTTCCCGCCACAAAAGGTCAGGTGACGCCAGCCCTACCTTTTTGGCGGGCCCTAATTACAGGTTAAAGGATCCGTCCCCGGGGGCCCGCGGGGGGGCATGGTAACCCGCCTGCACAAACCCCCCAAACCCCCAAAATTTGGGGTTTTTTGCACGTGCTCAGCCAAGTTTTAGTTTTGGGACTGTCTCCCCAAAAAGTAGTATTTAAAATGAAATGTTCGCGAAAATAATTTTTAAAACATAGTTTGGGAAAACTTACTTGTCAGAAACGTAATTTGGCCCCTTTTAGGCCCTTTCGCCCGAAAAACTGGTTTTTAGGGGGAAGGGGGAGTTAGAAGCGGCATAAATTTCAGTTTCTTTTGGGCCTTAAATTTTTTTCATCACGTGTTTTTTTATTATCCTGGGTGTTTTTTTGTTTTGGTTTCCCGGGGCGACCAAAGGGTTGAAAGAATTTCCCCCAGCGTTTTTTGGGGAGTTTAAAACTCAAAAACAGAAATTTTGTCCCCTCGTTGTAGAAACTTTTCATCATCGTTGAGACATTTACCGTTTTTGGGCATGGATCGTTGGGTTTTTTGGCTTTTTTTCTTTCCCTTTTAGGTCCTTGACAATTTTATAGGCTGCTTTGCTGTTTTTGTTTTTCAAAATTTTTATCAAACTTTGGGATTGGTTTGTCAAAAACCAAATTTTTCCTTTGGGGTGCCTTCCCTCCAGTTTTAACCTTCTTTAAAATCATTGTACTCTTCTTTTTCCTTCTTGGGGTTTTTCTTTTTGTTTTTCAATTCACAGTTTTGGGCCCCAAAAATTCCAGGGTTTTTTGTCGGGGGCCCATGGATTCTTCTTTGGGCCCCATGTTTACCAAGCACTTCTGCTGCTGTTTCTGTGACAGCTTTGTGAAGGAGTCCCCGGTTGGGAAAGGGTTTTTATGTTGAAAGTCTTATTTTTCCAGGGCAAATAAAAGTGCAAAATTTTTCCCCCAATAATTTTTTGAATTTTGGGTTCCTTTTTGTTAGGGGCTTTTGCTTCCCAATTGAACTTTTTAAACCCTTTTTGTTTTCCCTTTTTTTTTTTTTTTGGGGTTTTTTTTTGAGGCGGAAATGCGAATGTATGAGGCCATTTTGGGTCCACTTCCAATGGTCTGTCCAGGAAGCTTCTGGTCTGGCAATGTTTACACCCCGACTGGAAGGGGTTTTTTTACCCGATGTAAATCGATTTGATTGTGATATAATCCTCCAGGGCAAAGCCAGTTAAATTTTCCCTGGGCATCTTGTGGGACCCAAGGTGTTTGTTATCTTTAGGTTTTTTGACTTTGGAAAAATTTCCCGGGGTCCAATTTCCCCTTCATTTGTTAGAAATGTTACAAAAGGGGCCACATGTGTCTTTCCAGTCTTTGCACGAGGGCTTTTCCGATCTTTTGCATTCCATTCCCCCTTGTACCACAAAAGATATCTTTTTTGGGTAAATTTGTCGAGCGCTTTTCCCGTAAACCCGGCCATAGAATTCCTTTTGACTTTTTCTCGCTTTTAGCCGGGTTTTGGGGGATTTAAACCCCGTTTTTGGGTGGGGATGTTTTAAATTTGGTTTTTTTCCCTCAAAACGTAAGGTCATGATTCGACTTGAGGGCCGGTCCCGCAAGCCATTACACAAATTTTTTTTTGTTTTTTGTTGACTAAAACCCACCCCCCCTTTTTCATGGGTAATCTTCCCTGCCACTGTAGTAAAAATTTGTGGCCTTTGGGGTTGTTTTTTTCTCCCCAAAAATTTTTTTTAGCGTACTTCGCCCAAACCCAAAGGGTGTTCCAACCCATATCTCTTCTTTTTTATGTTTTCCCGTTGTTCCAGTCCCCCAGGCCCCCATTAAGTGTGTTGACATTCCATGTTTCCCCTTATGAGTTATCCCTGGGCCCCGGGTGCTTTTTGGGCCACCCCGTACATATTTTCCCCTTCCACCCCTGTTTACCGTCGACGGAAAAAGGCGGTCCTTGTTGTCCCGGGCGAAAGACCGAGCCGGGATGGAATCGCTTTTTGGGGGTTTTTATTCTCATGGGGGTGTCTTGGGGCAGTGACGCCTGGCCGGGGCCCATCCCCTTTTTATGCCCAAACCCCAGCCCATATCCTCCTCCAAAGGGGGCTCGCCTTGGTCTCGAACATGTAGCCCTTAGGGTTTCCCCTTGGGAAATTTTTTTTGCCTTGGCCGGTCGCCTACTACTTGAGGTTACCCCCCAGTAAAACCATGTTAATAATTTCCCCCCCCCCACACGGTTTTTTCATGCCTGCTGGGCAAGGTCCCGGGGGTTTTGGCGCTTGGACCCCATGTGAGAGTTTAGGAGATGAGAGGAGATCCAATGAGCCCCTCCATCCCCCCATCAAAATGCAGG
>CM031601.1:15397822-15402822 GCA_018398815.1 Conus ventricosus
ATTAATTGAGGAAGCGATCACTGTCTAACCTTCTTCTTCACTTCTTACCCTTCCTATGAAATAACGTTTTTTTTCCACCAATGTTCAGAGTAACACGCTCAGACACACACACGTCGACAGAAACAGGGATAACAAACATGGAAGGAGTAAGAGTGCTGAAAAAGGGGAGAACAGTGATTAACACTGGGGTGGATGAGAAGGAAGCAGTGGGAAGAAGAAAAATGTACAAAGATGGACCCTAATAGATTAAAAACAGCGAGCAAAGTCGAGGTGGCAGAAGAAATGGGAAGGGGTGGATAGAAACAGCAACACTGGAGAGAGAGAGAGAGAGAGAGAGAGAGAGAGAGAGAGAAGAGAGAGAGAGAGAGAGAGAGAGAGAGACAGGGGAGAGAAGAGAGAGAGAGAGACTTCCGTCAACAGTGACATCGTATTCAGCACATTTGTCTATTCGGCACAAACATGTGTATGGTGAATCGTGCGCTGAGTATGGGCTCCTTCATAAGGTAAGGCATTTAAAAAGACATTACGAGTTCTGTTGCAAAACACACCATCACATCCGCCCCACGAAGGAGTGTTGCCTACTATGAGAACGGCTGTCCTAACAGACACGATGTGAACTGGGTCATTTCAAGTCTCTGCACTACCCCTGGCCAAATCAAATATATATGTAAACTAAGGTCCCGCTTTTGGTGTTTTCTAGTGTCGCTGTTCACAGGTTTCCAGCAGCAGAAAATGAGGGCAGAATGTATGGAAGCATACTAGCGTAAAAAAAGCAAAATATGTGCTTTTTTTTTTCTTTCTCACTCACACAGCTATGATTCTTGAGGAATAATGAAATGACGAAAAACACCATACCCCAGGATCACGCTAGGTTTTTTTTCCTTGTCACTGAAGGCCGCCATAGCTTTTTCCTATTTTTCATTGGGATAAAAGTCGATATTGTTGTGTGGTGTGTTTTGTGTGGTGTGTGTATGTGTGTGTGGTGTGTGTGTGTGTGTTTGTGTGTGTGGTGTGTGTGTGTGTGTATGTGTGTGTGTGCGTGCGTGCGTGCGTGTGTGGTGTGGGGGTTTTGTTGTGTGTGTTGTGTGTGTGTGTGTGTGTTGGTGTGTGTGTTGTGTGTGGGTGTATGTGTGTGTGTGCGTGGCGCATGTGTGTGTGTGTGTGTGTGTGTGTGTGTGTGTGTGTGTGTGTGTGTGTGTGTGTGTGTGGTGTGTGTTTCTCAGCAAAGAAGAACTGCTGCAAGCAAAGCGTCATTTACAGCGAAAAACCGCGATGATCAGTGTTTACCATGGCGAGCACAAATAGGGGCAGAATAAGGAAAATGGCTATGACCAGACGACCATAGTTGTTTCCCCTATTTCTGTTGTTTTGTTAAGGATTATAGTTCTTATCCCCACGAAATCAGGAAAGTAGGTATGATCTCTAGCATAACACTTATGATAACTGTTTTTCCTTAGTGGAAATAAGGAAAGCAGATGTGATAGTCAAGGGGTAACACGGATAACAACTGTTTTCCTTCAGCAAATAAGGAAAACGCGTGTGGTTGTCAGGGGTAACAACAGCGATAACTATTTTCCCTAGGGAAAATAAAAGAAAACGTGTGTGATAGTGAGAGATAACACAGATGACAACTGTTTTCCTCGGGGAAATAAGGAAAATACGTGTGATAGTCGGGGATAACAACAGCGATAACTATTTTTCCCCGGGGAGATAAGAAAACACAAGTGATAGTGAGGGATAACACAGATGACAACCGTTTCCCTTGGGGAAATAAGGATCACACGTGTGATAGGCATAGCGCGGATTTAACTGCTTTTCCTTGAGGAAACGGCATCAAACCAAGTCAGGAAATGCAGACACCAGCTGCATTGGTCAGAACATTCGAAGAACATGAGACTCAGACACGCCTCCATTGAGTGAAGGAAACTTGACAGAGTGTGTGTCCGTCATATCTCAAGGCTGGAGTCAACCATGGTCCCCAAAAACCTCACTGCCAGCAGTGATGCAAACCACTGCACTACCACGGCTCCTCGACGAATGCATTTCACGTTAAGCAGTTTACATTACCAGTATGGCAATCTCATGTGCATAGAGAACATTATGAGGCGGGAACCGATAAACAGCAGCGCAGCAGCAGCAGCGCAGCAGCAGCAGCAGCAGCAGCAGCAGCAGCAGCAGGGAAATTGATCGTTTAAAATCCTCTTTGCATGAGCAATATTGAAGTTTAGTCCGTGAAGAGATGTCATGCATTCGCTGTCTGCTGCTCTTTCTGTCTGTCTGTCTGTCTCCTTATCTGCTGATCCGCCTGCATAGCTGTCTGACTGTTTGTATCTGTCTGTCTGTGACTGTCTGTGTGCCTGCCTGTCTGTCCATCTGTCTGTCTGTAAGTCCGTCTATCTCTGTCTCTGTTCTGCCTCTGTCTCTTCCTCTGTCTCTGTCTCTCTCCCCCTCTCTCTCCTCTGTCTCTCTGTCTCTCTGTCTCGTCTCTGTCTCGTCTGTCTGTCTCTCTCTCTCTCTCTCTCTCTCTCTCTCTCTCTCTCTCCTCTCTCTCTCTCTCTCTCTCTGAAGGATTAAGAAAAATGACATGAGTTACTGCATACACCCAAGTCCAGGACGAGGTTTGCTCAGTGTAAAGTGGATGGGGTTTCTTTTCTCTGGCTAATAGAGAGGCGATGGGATAGGTGGGTGTGAGATATGGGCGTGGAGGAGAAGCAATAATCAGTGTTGTGTATGAAACAATAGCGACTTTCACTGGATGCAGGTTCCAGAATGAATGCACTAGTGGCATGTGTACGTGAAATAAGGGGGAGAAACAGAGGTAAAGTTAATGGAGAGAGAGAGAGAGAGAGCGAGAGAGAGAGAGAGAGAGAGAGAGAGAGAGAGAGAGAGAGAGAGAGAGAGAGAGAGAGAGAGAGAGGATCATCTCCAAAATTTCATAAAACCACAGAAAAAGCTGTCGTTCAAATGTTAACCTCAATCGAAAATATGATGGAGAAAAAAAAAAGGAAAGAAAGAAAAAAAAGAAGAAAAAAAAATGAAAGAAGTGCATTGACATGTCTGCGTGCAGTCTAATTAACAGGGCAGTGACCACAGAGACTGACAAAAGTAATCAATGTTCTGTCTTATCACAAGCCTTCGACGCTGTTATCGTTTAAGACATAGCGACACCCTGTGTTAGCGCTGTATGACATAAAAACGAAAAGATCAAAATCAAGCTTTGAACGTTAAGCTTCTGGCAAAGGTGGGAGTAGGGATGGAGACAGTGAAGAGAGAAAGAAGAAAGGAGGGAAAGAAAGAAGAAAGGAAAGAAAGAAAGAAAGAAAGGAAAGAAAGAAAAGAAAAGAAAGAAAGAAAGAAAGAAAGAAAAAGAAGAGAAAGAGAGAAAGAAAGAAAGTAGAAAAGAAAGAAAGAAAGAGAAAGAAAGAACGAAAGAAAAGAAAGAAAGAGAGAAGAAAGAAACGAAAGAAAAAGAAAGAAAAAAGAAAGAAAGAAGAAGAGAAAGAAGAAAGAAAGAAAGAAAGAAAGAAAAAGAAAGAAAAGAAAGAAAGAAAGAAACGAAAAGAAAGAAAGAATAGAAAGAAAGAAAGGAAAAGGAAAGAAAGAAAGAAAGAAAAGAAAGGGAAAAAAGAAAGCAAGCAAGAAAGGAACTCTCTCTAAATGGAAATTGGATTGATCACTGCATCACACTGTTAATCTCTGATGATGTCTATTGGGGACATAGAAGCGAAAGGGGTGGGGGAATAATTAACGATTTGGGCTGGGTATGGTTGTCAGTTGAGGGGACAGGGTTGACGTGACACGACGCACCACATGGACAGAGAGAGAGAGAGAGAGAGGAGAGAGAGAGAGAGAGAGAGAGAGAGAGGAGAAGAGAGAGAGAGAGAGAGACAGAAGAGACAGACAGACAGAGAGACGAGAGAGAGAAGAGAGAGAGAGAGAGAGAGAGAGAGAGGAGAGAGAGAGAGAGAGAGAGAAGAGAGAGAGAGATCAGTCCAGTTTAGTGGTTTATTTAATGTTTTTCATCGCCAGATGATAGTAGACACTTATTTAAAAAAAAAAAAAAAAAAAACCTTCTCCACTGATATACGCATATTTACATAAGTGAAATACCCTAGTGGTACACAAATTGTTGATCTTTACAAAAGTTTGCAACCTGTGACTGCGAAAGAACCATGGCAATTTCAGCAACGTATGAACCATATAAGACGGTATTGACATTATCAGAGTTAGTCATCTCAATACCTTTCTCCTGATAGAGCGAGGTCAACACTGAGTATTCAAACAAAATATGACATGCAGAAACGTTTTCCTCTGCATACATAAGTAATACCATGAGAATATCTAGTGTTCCAAGTATTCAGCCTTACTTTATGAATTAATCTAAGAATGTGCCTTGGGCACGATGGTAAAGTAGCCATTTTTGGACTAAACTTCTGCTTATAAACATATTTTTCCATAATTTGGATTAATTCACAAGAGGATAAATCCAAGGGATTGTTTAATACATTTTCAGCGTTTCTATTTGCTCCTTCTTTTGCAAGACTGCCTGCTATTTTTATTCCACTTTATACCACAGTGAGATGGGACCCAACAAAAATCAGTTCTTATGCCTAGAGTTATGAAAGAATGCAGTAGATGCTTTATTTCAAAAAGCAAATCTTGTCTAGCTTTGCAGTCCCAATGCTCTAGTGATTGTAAAACACATTTGGAATCAACACAAAGTAAAATTTTTATAGAAAGCAATTGGTGTATCACATATGTAAGTCAAAGCCATCAGTATTGCATATAATTCTGAGTTATAGATTGAAAACCCCTTTCCTAAATAATATGATTTCTTGACATTATATAAAGCCACAATCACTGTCAGAGGATTCCATTACTGACCCATTTGTCAACACATTTAAATGATCTGGATAGCTGTTTTCTAAATGTTCACGAACTCCAGTTGTTAAAGTATTTACATTATCACTTTTCTTTAACAAAGTGTATTTGTAATCAAA
>CM031601.1:15407822-15410322 GCA_018398815.1 Conus ventricosus
GACAGGGCTGTACTCTGCGCTTCCTTTGATAATGTATCCCGGCGTCAACCAGGCCCGAGAGATACAGGCACCTGCAGTGTTGGTCAGGAAATTTGAGCAACACTCTCAGAAACGCATCCATTAAGTGGATGAAACTCGACTGTGTGGTCCTAGTCTTCCCAACTGAGTCCGCAGCAAACTCAACTCTGGGTGGGATCCGGTCGGGGCAGAAAACCCCACATGACTCTGATGGGATTCGAACCCACGACCTCTCAGCCGGGAGTCCGCGACGCTAACCACTTCGCCACAGCGGCTGGTCTCCTCCAACAAGTTACCTGAGCTGTTGATGAGAACCAATCGCTGGGGAAGTTACACTGGTATTTGGCTGGTCATACAACCTGCCACAAATATTGATGAAAAAAAGCTGAGATTAAGTTTTTAGGAAAACGTTATCTCTAATTCACTATTTGTCCATTAACATTTGAGATAAAGATGAAGGTTTCTGTAGGTGATAAAGGCCAGAGCAAAGTTTTCATTCAGTTGCGTAATGCAGTCATTGTATTCCATAAAATGATTACTTAATGTGATGATGATAATGCTGTCCTTCATGTCTTGTCATGGTGATGGTGATATTTTCCTGCTGACTTCCATGTTGAGCTATGTTGATGGTGTCAGTGAAGACAGTGCTTCTCTGGGTCCTCCCCAGCACCTTCGGGTGTTTCTTTTTCTTCTTTGCCTTAACTAGGCTGACCCTGGAGAAAGGTCCAGTGACGGCGAGGAAAGACCCACTGACCACAGAGAAAGTCCTGTTGACAGTGGGAAAGACTACAACTTTGGATTCTCTCTTGAGGGCACATAAGACCGTATGGCGAAAGCTTGGCTGTGTCTGGAGTGGCACTGTCTTCATCTGTCCGTGGGCAGGGATGGTTGGATCTGTGGGGTGTGCTCGGCAGCTGGAGAGTGGTGTCTTTTGCTGGTGGGCTCTGCAGTCATGAAATACGGGCTGGTACACCCATGGGGATACTATTTTAAGGCTGTTATGAGTTGCATCCTGTAGTCTGACTTACCTCTGGTCAGGAGCAGTTATGTCCCTTGATATCTTAATGGAGTGTCCTGCGCGTGCCTGTACCCATCGTCAACACAGCGCAGGCCTCCAAGGGTGGTACAGGACTGCTCTAAAGGCAGGTGAAGACAGTGCTTCTCTGGGTCCTCCCCAGCACCTTCGAGTGTTTTTTTTTTTTCTTCTTGCTTTCATGTTCTGCCATGGTGATATTGACACTTTCATGCGCGTCTTCATATTCTGCCAAGGTGACGGTGACAGTTTCCTGCTGTTCTCCATGTTCTGCTGTGGTGATGATGACAGTTTTGTGCTGTCCTGTATGTTCTATCATGGTGATGATGACAGTTTTGTGCTGTCCTGTATGTTCTATCATGGTGATGATGACAGTTTTGTGCTGTCCTGTATGTTCTATCATGGTGATGATGACAGTTTTGTACTGTCCTGTATATTCTATCATGGTGATGATGACAATTTTGTACTGTCCTGTATGTTCTATCATGGTGATGATGACAGTGTTGTACTGCCCTGTATGTTTTATCATGGTGATGATGACAGTGTTGTGCTGTCCTGTATGTTCTATCATGGTGATGATGACAGTTGTATGCTGTCCTGTATGTTCTATCATGGTGATGGTGACAGCTTTCCGCTGTCCACCATTTTCTGCTATAATGATGACGGTGACAGTTTTCTGCTGCCTTTTCAGATCTACCACGGTGATGGTGACAATCCTGGTACTCTCCACGTGGTGCTATTGTGGTGGTGACAATTTTCTGTTCTTCAAGTTGTGTCATGATGAAATTGACTGTCTCGTGCTGTCCTGCATGAAGTGCCATGGTGATAGTGACACTTTTGTGTTGTCCCTCATGTTGTGCCAATGTGATGGTGACAGTTCCTGCTGTTGATCATGTTCTGCTATGGTGATGGTGACAGTATTGCACTGCCCTTCATTTTCTGCCATGGTAATGGCTAGAATTACATGCTGATGGACTTTATGTTGCCCTCCATGTTTGGTCACAGTGATGCCGACTTCATACAGTGCTACATATTCTATCACAGTTTGGTGACGTAGTGTATGCAACAAATACAGTCAAGAAATACTATCAGCATTATATGGCCTCCTCCCTCACGTCTTACTCCTGGTTAAACAGCTTTGTCGTGGACCCAACGTTCTCAGTAAGGGGCAGAGACATATATAAAGGTAAAAGGATGAGATCCTCTGCTGGAAAGAGGGAGAGTGTTGAGAAAAATAGTGATAAATGGCAGCGAGCTGGATGGGTGGGGATGATGAAGTGAGAAAAAAAAAAGGGGGGGGGGGGGGGGAGAAGTGTAGAGATGGGTCAAATAAATTTGTGTAAAAGTGAAAAAAAGTTGAGATGGTAGGAAAATGGGAAGAGGTGGATGGAGACAGTGATACCGAACACACACACACACACACACACACACACACACACACACACACAC
>CM031601.1:15417822-15430322 GCA_018398815.1 Conus ventricosus
ATCTATCTATCTCTCTATGTATGTATGTATTATCTATCTACCTATCTATCTATCTAGAGAGGTGAGAGGGGGGAGAGAGAGAGAGAGAGAGAGAGAGAGAGAGAGAGAGAGAAGAGAGAGAGAGAGAGGAGAGAGAGAGAGAGAGAGAGAGAGAGAACATACGAGAGAGAGAGAGAGAGAGAGAGAGAGAGAGAGAGAGAGAGAGAGAGAGAGAGAGAGAGAGAGAGAGAGAGACTTGATACTTTGACACTTTGATATTTTATTGTCATTACCACAAAAAGGTCTTTTGACAAGGGGGGTAACAGAACATATAACCTTTGCCCCTTCTTCCATCATGAGCTGATATTACAGATAAATCCAGTGTAAATCAACACAAAAGCTTACAAAACATAAAAGACGATCGGTTCCTGGATATCATGGTGCATACTAGTACCGTAACAATATTAGAAAAAAACAAACAAAACAAACAAACAATCAAAATTGTAAGATTGTGGACTGACTCGACCACCCACTCAAACAAAAGAAAATAATGTTACATCTCTTTTTTTTCACTTTTCATGTGATGAGCGGAATTGTTTATTCATATTTATCTTAAAACACATTATTACGATTGTCACTGTCCTTCGTCTGTCTAATTTTATGTGCTTCTGCATAATTTTGCAACTGATTTAATTATATGTTCGTCATCAGATGATAACACAAAACTAACATCTTGTCTATTGGCTACGTCTAGCTGGAAAAACGAGCATCTTGCCCGCACTTCGTTGTACGCAGTACAGTGAAATAGAAAGTGTTCTTCATCTTCAGTTTATATCCACATGCAGGGACAAGGGGGTTTCTGTAGATGCTCCACATTGGAAACCATCTTTTGTTTGCATTGAACCCTAACGTTCTTAACCTGACTCTTGCTAATTTATTCTGTGCATTTATCTGTTATGCATTAAGAAATTTTCTGATGACACCGTTTTTAAATGAGAAGAAGCATCGATATTTCTTGACTAGAGAGAGAGAGAGAGAGAGAGGAGAGAGAGAGAGAGAGAGAAGAGAGAGAGAGAGAGAGAGAAATCGAACGAACGAACGAACGAACGGAATTTATTGCTAATAAGCTGTACAGCCATTAGCAAATCGACGCGATGCACATTGACAAAACGCGACACAGAGGAATAGAGAGAGAGAGAGAGGAGAGAGAGAGAGAGAGAGAGAGGAGAGAGAGAGAGAGAGAGAGAAAGAAAGAGAGAGGACAGAGACAGAGAGAGAGGGAGGAGGGAGGGAGGGAGATCGAGAGAGAGTGAGAAAGAGAGAGAGAATGGACGAGCGAAAGAGAGAGAGAGAGAGAGACAGGTGATAGAAGAGGAGAGAGAGAGAGGGAGGAGAGAGAGAGAAGAGAGAGACAGAGAGAGAGGTTCAACTATGTACTGACTTGAGCACAGGAAGCACAGAGTGAAGGGTGTGTGGGAAGGTAGTGGGGGCGGGGCGGGGTGGAAAAGCCATGACGTCTGGAACAGCTGTCAGAGGCAGAAAGGGGAGAAGAACAAAAGAAGGAACCGTGTCTGTTGCAGACCGTACGTGAAGAAGATGCACGACGACTCTGGCATCGTGTGCAACAGAAACCATGTGGGCCGTTTAGCGCCTACACCCGATATATTTATCATGTCAAACAGAGTCAGTCTGCCGACACCCCCATATGTTCTAACATTGCCTGCCCTTTCAACTAAAAGTTCGTTTGTTTGGGATCTCTTTTTTATGGGAATATGAACAAGGAAAAACAGAAAGGTTGTTACAGCTGCACCAAGTTTCCTACACCAGCCCTCCATTCTCACTCCCCTAACCCCCCCCTCCCCCCTCTTCTTCCCCCTCCATCCCTCACCCACCCCCCACCCCCCCTTCATCTCCTTGATGTTCGCTGCAAGTGTCGCCCACTCTCAAACAGCCACAGTGTTCAGGCATCTTTGTCGTGCATATTCTATATCTGGAAGGTCTTGCCCAGAGCAAACGTATGAAACACAGCTCTCTTTTTTCTCTCTTATGGTAAACAGGCAAGGTGATATTGTATAGACTTTCCTGGTCTTCTGTGACTCTTGGTAAGCCAATACTGTTCTTTCGGGTTCACGCTGCCGTCCTCTCTTGCTTTGCTGCTTTGTTGTGTTAAGTCACACCTTCTGTTTGATCAAGCTGTCTCATAAATGGTGGGAGTTTTGAGTTGTGGTTGTCTCGTTCGTCATTTCTTCAGATGGATTCCCCCGTCTCCTCGACAAAGGTGGCAGTACGTCACAGGTCCTCCAGTCCTCCGTAGAGCTTCCGGGCCACTGGTACTGGGTCGGGCCAGGTTTTCTCTCGAAGCGCTTGGTGGAGCGGGCAGGACTGCACCAGATGTTCTGTTGTCTGGCTGCTTGTTCTGCAGGGGCACTGCTCTGTGTTGCCGATGCGAAGTTTAAAGAATAGGTGGTGTTTCAGGCGGTTGTGGCCTGTCCTGAGCCTGAAAATGACTACCCGCTCTCGTCGAGTCAGCAGGTAGTACGGGTCTGCTCTGTTCTGGCGTGGATGCTGCTGCTTCCACTTGTTCTGCAGCTTGGCCTTAATGATGGTCCTGGATTCAGAGTAGCTGGTAGATCTGTCCATCTGCTCCTTCGTAGTGCCCTCCTTTGCCAAGGAGTCAGCAGTCTCATTGCCAAGCACGTTGCAGTGGGAGGGAATCCACTGCAGGGTGACTGTGTGACTTGTGCAGAGGGAGGCGAGAGATGAGGACAGATCGTTGAGCTCTGGATCTCTGTTGGGAATGTTGAGTCAACTGCACGCAAATCTCAAGGCGCGGTGCCAGAATAGGACCAGCACTAAACTGGACCAGTGGTTGTTGAGTAATGACCAGCCTCCACCTATCCAGTATCGTGTGGACTCTTTGCTGTGAGGTTTCGTCTTACTCCATGTCCTCCAACATGTGTAATAAGGTATTGATGAGAACCAGTCGCCGTAACAATTACAGTATGCTGCCTTTCATGCAATTTGCCACAAATATTGATAATACACGTGAACAAAAGAAAAAAAGATCAAACGTAAACAATCTCTGTTCCTCGATTCTTACCTGGCAGCATATTGAAGATTGTCAAGATGAAAGTTTTGGAGATCAGAAAAGATTTGTTCCCTTTTTATGGTATCATAGCATAATGTGATCTGTGTTCAGTTCGAGCGGTCCTGGTGATGGTGATAGTTTCATGAAGGATAGTTTCCTGTTGTCCTTCATGTGCTGTCGTGGTGATGGTGACAGTTTCCTGCTGACTTTATGTTCTGCCATGGTGATGGTGGCACTTTACCAGTGCCATTCAGGTTCTGCCAATAATAGATAAATGATGACAGTTTCTGCTGTTCTTCATGTTCAACTATGGTGATGGTGACAATTTCTACTGTCTTTCATGTTCTGCTGTGGTGATGGTAATAGTTTTGTGCTGTCCTTTATGTTTAAGCATCGCAATGGTGAAGCTCTGTGCTGTCCCTCAATTTCTGTCATGGTGGTGGCGACAATTATTTACCGATTGACTTCATATCCATCTTCATGTTTTGCCATGGTGATGGTAGCTTCATGCTGTACGTTATGTTCTGCCATTGCCTGGTGACGTTGTTTATACATCAAAGTTTGTATAGACACACAGGTAATGATCGTGTCTATTTGTTGTTCAATATCCATCATTATAAGGTTTCCTCCCTCACTTCTTACCCTGGATTAAACGGATTTTTTCTTGACTCAACGTTCAGAGTTAAGGCGGTAGGAGGGGATTAAAAAGCTGGAAGGCGGAAGTGTGCTGATAAAAGGGAGACAATGGGGGAAAGGGGTGAGGATGAGCAGGTGGCACGGGTAAGGAAGAGGAATTTAGGAAAAGAAAAGGTGTAAATTCGAATCGAATAAATAAAAAAAAAGAAAGAAAAGATGAGTTTGCAGTAAAAAGGTGGGAAGAGTTGGATAAAGACGGTGACACCAAACATACATACAGAGAGAGAGAGAGAGAGAGAGAGAGAGAGAGAGAGAGAGAGAGAGAGAGAGAGAGAGAAGAGACAGAGAACAGAGAGAGACAGAGAGACAGAGACAGAGAGAGACAGAGACAGAGACAGAGACACAGAGAGAGAGAGAGACAGAGACAGAGACACAGAGAGAGAGAGAGAAGAGAAGAGAGCAGAGAAGAGAGAGAGAGAGAGAGAGAGAGAGAGAGAGAGAGAGAGAGAGAGAGAGAGAGAGAGAGAGAGAGAGAGAGAGGACTTACATCAACAGCCGCACTGTATTCTTACAGTTGTTTAAACAAAGCATTTTGCGTTTATTTTTGGCACACTTTTTTATCCATCACAAAACGTGTGTATTGTAAATTGTACACTGAGTATGGAATAATTTATTAGATAACATATGTGAAAAGAAAATACGATTTCTGGCGTGAAACACAACAACACACACCTTCCCACACCTACAGAATAATTGCATACCATAACACCATCTGCCCCACGGGCGGGATGAGATGTGGGTCATATCCGTTCTCTGCACCGTCCCTGGTCAAAATCAAATGTGTATGTAAAATAGGGTCCGTGCCTTTCTGTTGGTGTTTCCCAATGTTGCTGCTGTTCACAGGTTGCTGACAGGGAAAAAGCGAAGAGGAGAATGTATGGGAGTATTCTAGCATACAAAAGTGCGATAATGAAGGTTTTCTGCAGGAGCACATGCATGAACCTCGAGGGAAATAACGAAATTATAGAAAACAGTAACCTAGAATCAGAACTGTTCTTAACATTTCTTGAGGAAAATCTATATTTTTCCATTTCACCTGAGGATCGCAATTTCTTTATTTTCCTTAGAATAATAACTGTGGTCCCTGTTTTCATCAGGAAAATGGGTATTATCACAAGCAAACGGTCATTTACAGGGGAAACAGCTATGGCTGGTGTTTACCACGGCAAGCTCCAATGGTTGGCAGAATAGGGAAAGGCGTTTTCTTCCAGAGAATCACAATTGTTTTCTACCTACGTTGTATTCCTAACGATAATAATTCTTGTTTTCACAAAAGTATGAAAAACAGATGTAAACATTAGGTATAACGCCGATAATAACTGTTCACCTTAGAAAAGAGTGAAAACGTCCATTATCCTCGGGGAAAACAGTTGATGATTCTAAAACATGACAGCTTATCCTCTTTTTTTTTTGCTCTGAAGGATCATTGCCATTTTCCAAGGAAAAACTGCTCTTGTTGGTATATGAAGAGAGCAAGCTCAAATAAGAATATTGGTGCATGCTAGCTAGAACTTGCTCTGTTCCATACACCGCATGACCGTGCCAAGAACGAATATATAATTATACTAATGACGTGAACACTGATGTCAAATTAAGGGCTGCTGTTCATGGAAGGTGCCCACAAGCGTCCTCCTTCAAAGAGGACTCCTCCATGACCACCCGGTGGTTGTCTCCATGAACAGGTCGACCTGCGAGCTTCTCGCACGTCCTCATCACAGGCATTGCCATGGAGATGAAATAATCACAGCTGAGCTCACTTGGACGACTAGGCTTGAAGAGCCACCGAATTTGTCTTGAATTCTAAAACAATTAATCATGGGGCATGGAGATGATTGCTATGAAGTGAAGTCCATTATGGATTGTGATGATTATATGACAGGGCTGTACTCTTGGCAGCCTTTCAACATATCCCAGCGACGATCAAGACCATGGGATGAAGACACCTGCTGTGTTGACAAGAAGTTTGAACAACTAAGGTTCATATAAACTTCCACCCAGTGGATGATAAAATTTGACTGAGTGGCTCCCATCTTCTGTCAGGGCAGGAGCCTACCGTATTTCCCAAATCTCCCAAATGTTTGCTTCTGAAGCGAAGAGCTCCCGCTGCTCAAGCAGCGACGCAAATCTCTGCACTACAACGGTGGTTTGACAACTGCATTTAATGTTTAAGTCGTTTACACGTGTCAGTGGTTTAGATTACTTCTGCGGAAATCTCACATGCATAGACAGCATGACGGGGCTGAAACAGACAGACAGACAGACAGACAGACAGACAGACAACAGACAGACAGACAGACAGATAGACAGCAGCAGCGCAGCAGCAGCAGCAGCAGCAGCAGAGAAGTTGTCTGTATGACTTCTTCTCTTGAAGTTCTTTAGTCCGTGAGGCGATGTCAGTATTCTCTGTCTGTCTGCATGTCTGTGACTATATCTGTGCATTCGTCTGTCTGTCTGTCTGTCTGTCTGCCTGCCTGCCTGCCTGCCTGCCTGCCTGCCTGCCTATGCCTGCTATCTGTCTGTCTGTCTGTCTGTCTGTCTTCTCTTCTCTCTCTCTCTCTCTTCTCTCTCTCTCTCTCTCTCTCTCTCTCTCTCTCTCTCTCTCTCTCTCTCTCTCTCTCTCTCTCTCTCTCTCTCTCTCTCTCTCTTTCTCAGGTCGAGGGTTTAAGCAAAATGACGTTAGTTATTGCCATATCCATGCCGATTAAGTCCTCTTAGTGTGAAATGTGATTTCTCTTCTTGAGGTAATAGATCGCGCAATGGGGTAGGTTCAAGGGTGGGTGTGAGATGTTGGTGATGTAAGGGGGCGTAAAAAATCAATGTTGCATGTCTGACTATAGTGACCTTTTTCTGGATTAATACCTGCACTCGAGGAATGTGATGGCGAAGTGAGGGGGACAGAGGGAAGGCTTTTGAGGATGGAGAGAGAGAGAGAGAAGAGAGAGAGAGAGAGAGGAAAGAGAGAGACAGAGACAGAGAGACAGAGACAGGGAGAAAGAGAGAGAGAGATACAGAGAGAGAGAGAGAGAGAGAGGAGAGAGAGAGAGAGAGAGAGAGAGAGAAGAGAGAGTGTGTGTGTGAGCTTGTGTCTGTGTGTCGTGGTGGTGCGTGCGTGCGTGCTGTGTGTGTGTGTGTGTGTGTGTGTTGGTGTGTGGTGTTGGTGGTGTGTGTGTGTGTGTAGAACGCTCAACGGACGCATGGACGTGCGCATGTCGCTTTCAGGTATATGTTGATGTGCTAGTAAGCGAAGCTCAACATGATTTTGACAGAAACTGACAGCAACGCCATTATCTGCTACACACGGTGTTGTCTGGTACATAAGCTTATTGGCTGATGCGCCAGGGTGTATCGTAACAGGCAGCACGCACCACGCTTCAAACACACACACTACACACAAAACACACACAACCACACCCACACACACACAACACAACACAACTCTATTGCCTTCTCCATTCTCTCTCACTGCACTATGCACGCACGCACCACGCTACCACCACGCACGCACACACACACACACACACACACACACACACACACACACACACTCTCTCTCTCTCTCTCTCTCTCCTCACGCACCTATGGCACGACACGCACGCACGCAGCACGCACGCACGCACCACGCACGCACACACACACACACCACACACAAACAAACACACACACACACACAACCACACATGCGCGCTCGCGCGCGCATACACACACGCACACACACACACGCACGCACGAGTTCACGCGCTCGCGCCTACACACACACACACACACACACACACACACAACACACACACACACACACACACACACACACACACCCACGCACGCACGCACGCACGCACGCACGCACACGCACGCACACACACACACACACACACAACACACACACACACACACACGCGTGCGCACGCACACGCACGCAATCACGCATATACGCACACAGACGCGCTATGCAGAGAGAAGAGAGAGAGAGAGAGAGAGAGAGAGAGAGAGAGAGAGAGAGAGAGAGAGAGAGAGAGAGAGAGAGAGACTTTATCATGCAAACTGCTAATTTCAGTTGAAAACAGGAGAGGAAAAAAGGAAATCAGTTAACTGATTTGTATTCTTGCAGTGTTAATTCTAGTGCCAATGATTGCTGAAGCTGACAAAATCAATTAATTGCTTCATCTAATCACAAGTCTTGATCTCTGTTGACATTTAAGACACAATGACCGCCTTTCATTAGCACTTAATCATGTAAAAAGAAAGAAGAGCATTTACATTTTGAGCGATTATCTTTTAGCAAAAAGGGGAGCAGAGGTGGAGACAGTGATGGGGGAAAAAGAGAGGAAAGAAAGAAAGAAAGAAAGACAGACAGACAGACAGACAGACAGACAGACAGACAATCTGTCTAATGGACATTGGATTGGTCACCACTGCACACATGTAATCTCTGAGGGACATGGAGGGAGGGCGCAGAACGAAGGGAAAGGGCAGGGGGCGGGGGGTGGGGGTGGGGGGCATGACGAATGATGAGGAGGACGGGGTGTGTGTGTGTGGTCAACTATGGGAACATGGTTGACCCAACGCGCCACGTGGGGAGAGAGAGAGAGAGAGAGAGAGAGAGAGAGAGAGAGAGAGAGAGAGAGAGAGAGAGAGAGAGAAGGGGGGAGGGAGAGAGAGAGAGAGAGAGGAGAGAGAGGAGGGAGAGAGAGAGAGAGAGAGAGAGAGAGAGAGAGAGAGAGGGGAGAGAGAGAGGGAGAGAGAGAGAGTCGTTGTCATATGATCCTTTATCAGTTTTTAATATGAATATGAGAATAATCCATTGTGTCCTATTCTTCGTTTGATCTGTCCCGGGAGCAAAAAACGAGAGAGAGGAGAGAGAGAGAGAGAGAGAGAGAGAGAGAGAGAGAGAGAGAGAGAGAGAGAGAGAGAGAGAGAGAGAGAGAGAGAGAGAGAGAGACGGACAGACAGACAGACAGAGAGATAGAATAGGTCTTGCCATCCACTGACTTGAACACAGGAAACACCCACGGAAGGGTGTACGGGAAGGTAGTGGGGGAGGGGTGGGGTGGAAAAGCCATGACGTCTGGAACAGCTGTCAGAGGCAGAAAGGGAGATGAACAAAAGAAGGAACCGTGTCTGTTGCAGACCGGAGCTAAAGGAGACACACGCGCCGACTCCAGCATTGTATGCAACAGTACCGGGCGGGTCGTTTAGCGCCTACACCAGTGAGATGTTTATCATGTCAAACGAGGAGTCTGCCGACACCCCCCCCCCCCCCCCCCCCCCCTATGTTGTGTAACCTTGCCTGCCTTTCAACTAGGACATCGTATGTTTGGGGTTTGTGAAGACTGTTAACATAAGAAGGAGGGGAAAAAAAAGAAGAAAAAAATAACAAGAAAAGGAAAATAAGTTGCTACAACTGTACAATGTTTCTTACCCCGACCTTCCATCCTCTTACCCCCCCCCCCCCCCCTTCCTCTTCTAGGCTCCGTCCCTCATCCCCACTCTCCTTTATCTGACGCTCACTGCAAGTGTCGCCCACTCACAAACAGTCAACGGGTTTTCAGGCTCCTTAAATAAATTAACCCGTTCTCACAAATCACCCATAAGTTGAAAATTCATAATTTGAGATACATGCATGTTTGAAAAGAGGAGATAATGCTGCTTACAATGATATAAGTGTCATAGCTCTACTAAAAAAATTGGCTGAGATGTGCTGTTTTGAAACCTTGAGGTGGCATGGCAGCCATTTTGAGAAATCGAGCTTTAAAGTTTTTGGTCATGTTGGGACAGTTTTTCCTTGGCAACGGCCTTCAATATTCACCAATTGTTTTCAAACTTTGCACAGAGCAAGAAGAATGTCTAAGCTACTGTGTAAACAAGGAATATATATTTCATGAAAAAATGTGTTCGAAAATAGGCCTCTTTGCACACAGAACGATCACAAAACAAGCTTCTAACATGAGAAAAAAATCACTTTTTAAGCCATTTTTCGTTCGATTTTTGGCAAATCTAACTAGTATAGTGTAGAATAAGTCCAGACAGAGCGATTTCTGCAGAAAACACAAAATGGACCAATTTGACCCACAACCCTGTCAGGCCAAATTGAACAGAAAGGCCTGAGGCGACTTAAGGGTGATTTTGTGAGAACGGGTCACCTTTGTCCTTTTCATTCAGCGCCTGCCTACCTTGCGCTGAAGAGTTCTAAGCTAAATGAAAAGTTCGTTCGTTTTCGTTGTCCTCTTTGTTTGTGTCTTTCCTGAAGAAGACCTCAGAGGTCGAAACGCGTCGTGTTTTGTCTTGTGACTCGTTTGTCCACGTTTCTCTTGGCGGTTCGCTAACATTTAGATTTGTGCTGATTCTATAGTTAGAAAAGCTTGCCCGGAACGATTCTGTTGAAAGAACAGCATGGTTTCTTCGATGAAAATCAGGTTACTGATATTATACAGACTTTCCTGGCTCCTGTGCCTTTTGGTAAGCCAATACTGTTCTTCCTCGTAGAAGCCTGTCATCTTCTCTTGTTTGTGCTGTTTTGTTGTGAAAGCGGTTTGATTGAGCTTTCTTCTAAACGGTGTGGTCTGGTGTCACCTGTACATCAACATCACAGCACAACATCTGAATAGGAACAGCGCTAAACTGGGAAAACAGGATGTTGATCAGTGTCCAGCATCCTCTCTTCCAGTATGACATGACCTCTTCATAAACACAGGCATCTTCTTACTCCATGTCCTCCAAGTGAAGTGAGCTACTAACCAGGACGGTTAGAGTAGTTGGCCAACAATGCAACCCACAAAAAAAAAAAAAAAAAAAAAAAAAAAAAAAAAAAAATATATATATATATATATATATATATATATATATATATATATATATATATATATATATTATATATATTATATATATACAGAGTGCAACAGAGATCAGATTTGAATAACTCTGATTGTTTCGTACTTTTCAACATTCGAGATAAAGAAGATAAACGTTTTCTGCTTGTGCCAGAGGTCAGAACAGATTTCCCCCAAAATCGTGCGATGTGGCTACTGTATTCCATGAATTATACCATAATCTGATCTGTGTGCAGTTGGAGCTGTCCGCCATGTCTTGTCATGGTAATGGTGACAGTTTCCTGCTGTTCTTCGTGTTCTGTGATGGTGACGGTGACAGTGTCTAGTTGTTCTTCACGTTCTTTGATAGTGATGGTGACAGTTTTCTCTTGTTCTTCATGTTCTGACATGATTATGATGATGACAATTTACTGCTGTTCTTCGTGTTCTGTGATGGTGACGGTGACAGTGTCTAGTTGTTCTTCGAGTTCTATGATAGTGATGGTGACAGTTTTCTCTTGTTCTTCATGTTCTGACATGATTATGATGATGACAATTTACTGCTGGTCGTCAAGTTCTTCTATGGTTATGGTAAGGGTTCTGTGCTGTCCTTCCTTTTCTGGCATGGTGATGGCGACAACTATTTGCCAGTGGACTTCATGTTGGCATTTATGTGTTGCCATGATCATGGTGACTTTATACTGTACTTTATGTTCTGCCATTCTCTGGTGACGTTGTTTGTACACCAAAGTTTGAGAAGGAACACCGTCAACAAGATTATCGGTTTGTTGTTTGTTTGTTTGTGTGTTGTTGTTTGTTGTTTTTTTGTTACATTTCTTACTCCCGATAAAACGGCTTGCTTTCTTGACCCAACGTTCAGAGTGATGGGCTCATACATATGTTGGCGGAGGAAGGGGTCACGTGTTGCTATGTGGGGAGATGCTGAAACAAATTGGGAGAACATGGTGGGGAAAGAGCATGTATGGTGAGAATAAGCGGGAAAAGGAAAATGTATACAGACGGATCAACTAAAGAAGAGAGAAAGACTGACGAATGTCTAGGTGGCAGAAAATGGGAAAAGTTGGATAGAGACAGCAACACAGATTTCAGAGAGAGAAGAGAGAGAGAGAGAGAAGAGAGAGAGGAGAGAGAGAGAGAGAGAGAGAGAGAGAGAGAGAGAGAGAGAGAGAGAGAGAGAGAGAGAGAGGGGCAAATCCTTGATTTTTAAATGATTAATAGATGAGGAAGGGAATGTTTATGATGATGATGACAGGGAGTTCCATTATGGATTGTCATTACATGACAAGGCTGTACTCTTTGCTCCCTTCAACAATGTATCCCGGCATTAATTAATCAAGATCAGGAGATACAGACACCTGCTGTGTTGGTCAGGACAATCCAACAACACAAGGCTGACACACGCTTCCATATGGATGAAACCTGATTGAGTTGTTCCAGTCTTCTCTCAAGGCAGGAGCCAGAATGGACCCACCATCTCACAAAGACAGGTCAGAGTTCAGGATGACAACAAAGACCAAGCAGCAACAACGCAGTTTGATACAGGTGAACATCGCCTTGGCGGGTATGAAAAAAGAATAACATTGAATTCGAAGAAGGCGATTTTAGATGGACTTTGGGGGCCAGTAACATAATAATTCAATGCCTCCTGTCAGCAAGGATGCCAGCATTAAGCATAGCTTGGGGATTTCTTGTGTTTCTACGCCATTGGTAAGGCATAAGGATTTGGGAGTGAAAAGTCTTGCAGACACAACAGAAAAAAGGGTCATGTAGATCGTGCTGTAATATGATCATGAAAAGAGCAGATGGAAGATCTGCCTCAGAGTCCAGGCGCTATATGAGTCAAGGGCTGAACTGTACGACGAATATGTTTGTTGATGGCTGATTTACTGACAAAAGCCACGTGCAGCTTTGAA
>CM031601.1:15432822-15441733 GCA_018398815.1 Conus ventricosus
GGTTTCCCTTGATGACGTAACGCACCCATGGAGGGAGAGGAATCGCTGTCATATGATCCATCATCAGTTTGTGATGTGAATAACAGAGTGATAAATTTCCCGTCCTGTTCTTCATTGGATCTGTCTCCAGAGTAAACAGCGAGAGAGAGGAGAGAGAGAGAGGGGAGGAGAGAGAGAGAGGACGAGAGAGAGAGAGGAGAGAGAGAGAGGGGGGGGGGGGAGAGGGGAGAGAAGGAGAAAGAGAGAGAGACGCAGACAGACAGAAGACAAAAAAGAGCGAGGAGAGAGAGAGAGAGAGAGGGGAGAGAGAGACAGACGACAAGACAAAACAGACAGACAGGGACAGACAGACGGCAGAGAGAGGAGAGAGAGGGAGAGAAGAGAGAAGAGAGTGAAGAGAGAGAGAGAGAGAGAAGGAGAGAGAGAGTTATTTAGCTAATTGGTTCATTAATTTTGTACAATCTGAAAAATTTCGAGTTCCCTGTTCTGCACTCCCGTTGATCCTTGCCACAAAGTAATAGATCAAAGTGCTTAAACCCATATTTCATTTGAACCTAACACAGTGCGTATGTACGGGGGGGCGGGGTTTGGGGGTGGGGGTGGGGTGATTGGTCTTGTGTAGCATGTGTTGATGAAAAAGAAAATGAGAGTGTGTATGTGGGGTATGGGGTTGGTGGTTTGGGTCTGTGGCTGTGTATACGTACGTTTTTATAACTACTACCAGAAAGCCAACCCACCACACCACCACCACCACCACCCCCAGCTTCGCCACTGACAGCAAAGCAGTGCCCCGCACCATAAACCCATTCCTGCAGCGTTCGTGTGTACGCCATATCAACCTTTGATGGATGCGTACACAGACCCTTTGCAAGTTGTTCATCACACACAATGTAAAATTAAAAGCGATGCCGACTTTTCCCAAACAATTGCCAAACCCAAGCAAAACAACCAGGCACAACGTGAACGTTATGAGGTTTTTGGCATCGTCATGCTGAGAAACATCAAAGCCAATGCCATAAAAGGTAATCTACGTTTAATCGATTCCTACTTTCTCAGATTGTTATTTTTCTCTGTAACCGTATTTGTCTCTAACTCTGTCTGCTCTCTCTCTCTCTCTCTCTCTCTCTCTCTCTCTCTTCTCTCTCTCTCTCTCTCTCTCTCTCAATATAATTAGATTGATCATTGCTGTACACTCTCAATCTTTGACGAGGCCTATGGCAGACACGGAGGGAGTGGGCAGAAAGAAGGGGAAATGGGGATAATGATGAAGAAACAGCGGGGGAATGAACGGTCAACCGAGGGGTCCTTGATGACGTAAGACGCCACATGGAGGTAGAGGGAATCGCTGTCATATGATTCATCATCAGTTTTTGATGTGAATAACAGAGTGATAAATCCTGTCCTGTTCTTCATTGGATCTGTCTCCAGAGTAAACAACGAGGAGGAGAGAGAGAGAGAGAGAGAGAGAGAGAGAGAGAGAGAGAGAGAGAGAGAGAGAGAGGAGGGAGAGAGAGACAGACAGAGAAGAGAGAGAGAGAGAGAGAGAGAGAGAGACAGACAGACAAACAAGAGAGAGAGAGAGAGAGAGAGAGAGAGAGAGGAGGGAGAGAGAGAGAGAGAGAGAGAGAGAGAGTGTGAGAGAGAGAGAGGAGAGAGGAGAGACTTCCGTCAACAGTGACATCGTATTCAGCACATTTGTCTATTCGGCACAAACATGTGTATGGTGAATCGTGCGCTGAGTATGGGCTCCTTCATAAGGTAAGGCATTTAAAAAGACATTACGAGTTCTGTTGTAAAACACACCATCACATCCTGCCCCACGAAGAGAGTGTTGCCTACTATGAGAATGGCTGTCCTAACAGACACGAGTTATTTCGGTAATGGTTCATTAATTTTGTGTAATCCGACAAATTGTGGTGCTGTTCAGCACGGCGTTGATCTTCACCAATAAAAAAGGTACTTGAATCTTTACTATGTTAGTGGTGTGCATATGTCGGAGTGTGTGTGTGTGTGTGTGTGTGTGTGTGTGTGTGTGTGTGTGTGTGTGTGTGTGTGTGTAAAGGGTGGGGGTTCTGGGTGTGTATGCATGCGCTGATGAAAAAAAATAAGGTGCGTGTGTGGGAGTGTGAGAGTAGGGGTGGTAGTGTTACGTGTGTTTGTTAAAAGAACACACACACACACACCACCACACACACACACACACACACACACACACACACACACACACACACACACACACACACACACAAAACAGAAAAAAAAACAGCAGGTGATATGAACCATAACAATTCCTGCAGCGTCTGCGAGGGCGCTATATGAACCCTTGATGGATGAGCACGCAGACCTTTGCAGATTGTTATCACACACAATGTTAAAGTCAAAGCGATGCCGTGCGTGTGTGTGTTTTTTTTCTTCTTCAAGACAATGCCAAACCAGAAACACAAAAGCCAGGCGCGACGGGAGTGTTATGAGGTTTCTGCATCGTCGTGTGAGAAAAATCAAAGCAATGTCGTGAACATCATCTACTTTTAACCATTTCCTGCTTTCATTTCGTCCTCCGCTATGATCTGTGGAGAGAGAGAGAGAGAGAGAGAGAGAGAGAGAGAGAGAGAGGAGAGAGAGAGAGAGAGAGAGAGAGAGAGAGAGTTATTTCGGTAATGGTTCATTAATTTTGTGTAATCTGACAAAACCCGAGTTGCTGTTCTGCACTGCGTTGATCTGTGCTAGGGAAATGATGAACCAAAGTATTTGAATCCTTTCTTTCCCTGTTCCTTAATAGTTTGCAACTGTGGGATGGTAGGGGGTGGATAGCTGTGGATGTGTATGAATGTGTTCACTAAAAAAAAAAAAGAGGTGATGGGGGTTGGGGTAATTGTATATATGTGCGTTTATAAGCAACAACAACGAACAGAGCGGTGACTTGAGCCGTAGCAATTACAGCAGCGTGCATAAACACGCCATATCAACTTTTGATGGAAGAGCATATAGACCCTTTGCAGGTTGTTCACATACAATGTAAAATTAAAATCCGATGCCGTTTGTTTCAAGACAGTGCCAAACGCAAACACACACAGCCGAGTGCATCGTGAATCTTATGACGTTTTATGCCAGCGTCGTGTTGAGAAACATCAAAGCAATGTTTTGAAGGCAGTCTACGTTTAATCGTCTCCTGCTTTTTTCATTTCCATCCTCTACTATGAGGAAATGTTTTCTAACTGTAATTTCTCTCTGTATTTGTTGCTTGTCTTTGTCTGCCTGTCTGTCTGTCTCTCTGTGTCTCTGTCTCTCTGTCTCTGTCTCTGTCTCTCTGTCTCTGTCTCTCTGTCTCTCTGTCTCTATCTGTGTCTCTGTCTCTTGTCTCTCACTCTCTCTCTCTCTCTCTCTCTCTCTCTCTCTCTCTCTCTCTCTCTCTCTGACAGACCCAAGCATGCACACAAACACACGCAAACACATACACAAATGTACGTGCGCGCGCGCGCGCACACACACACACCACACACACACACACACACACACACACACACACACACAACACACACACCACACAATATATATATATATATATATTATATATATTTTATATATATATATATATATATATATATACAGAGAGAGAGAGAGAGAGAGAGAGAGAGAGAGAGAGAGAGAGAGAGAGAGAGAGAGAGAGAGGAGAGAGAGAGAGAGAGAGGAGGATGACACACAAGCCCCCCCCCAAAAAAAAAAAAAAAAAAAGAAAGAAAGAAAGAAAAAAAATGATAATATCTCAGAAAAAAAAAATCACTCATATAAAAAAGACATTTCTAAAGCAAATTCGTTTGTTTTACAGTGGAACCCCGGTTGCGGACCACCCCAGTGAGGGGACCACCCGCTGAAGGGACCGTTTTTTTTTTGCGACCGAATTTTTTCCCTCTTTATCTCTGTTACTAAAACCCCCGGTAACAGGACCACCCCGGTCCTCGGACCGCGGACCACCCAAAACGGGACCAAATGTCAGATTTAACCTCGGTAAGAGGACCACCATTAGAAAAATCGGAGTGATTCACTTTGTCATTGTGCGTTCTCTTGCATTGTCCACTCCCACATGTACATGTACTTGATAATGACACACACATCACACACACACACACACACACACACATACAGTACATGTACACACAAGGTGGCAAGAGGACCACTTGATGATGATCGGAAGTTCACACTTCACTCACTGCTCAACTTTTCCACTTGATAATGATCGGAAGTTCCCCACTTCACTCACTGCTCAACTTTTTGACTTTCTCGTGTAACGTTCACTCTCACTCTCACGATTCCTTTGCTAACACCATTCATCACTGCTCAATGCAAGCAACCAGTTGGCGTCAGAATGGCTACACCAAGTAAGAAACAAAAGGAGTTGAGCCTGAAGGAAAAAAGTGGAGCTGATACAACAAAGCAATGGGAAATCACAAAGAGCATTGGCAGAAAAGTACGGCATTGGAAAAAGTCAAGTCCAGCGGAAATTTTAAAGAGGAAGGCAGAACTGATGACCGCATATGAAGAAAACGCACCTTCTGATAGAAAACGATTCAGACACTCCACGAGCCAGCATCATGAAGATATCGACACTCTCTGCTACCCGGTGGTTCCAACGCATTCGAGCCCTCAACTTACCGTGTCCGGACCTTTGCTGCAAGAAAAAGCTAGAGGTTTCGCGGAGGGTCTGGGGATATCTTCCGACCGTTTTAAAGCATCAAATGGATGGCTTGATCGATTCAAGAAACCGCCACAACATAAATGCCGGTGTGATCTGTGGAGAAAGCGGTACGGTCGAAGAAAACAACAGTCACAGACTGGCATACCAAGCTGCCTGACATTCTCTCTGGGTACGATCCAAAGGACGTTTACAACATGGATGAGAGTGGTTTGTTCTTTCGCGCCCTGCCAAATAAGATGTTAAAGACTAGAGGACAAGAGTGCAAAGGGGTAAGAAATCAAAAGACCGACTCACCGCGTCATTTTGTGTGAACATGACGGGAGAGTTTGAAAAAAAAGCTGATCATCGGAAAGTGTGCGCGACCACGATGCTTCAAGAGAATGGATGTAGCGACACTGCCAGTCCATGGGAACACAACAAGAAAGCATGGATGAACACAGAATTGTTCACTCGCTGGATCCAGTCATTTGATAGCAGAATGAAGAACCAGCGCCGCAACGTCATTCTCCTTGTGGACAACGCTCCTAGTCATCCCAAAGAGTTGGCTCTGACAAATGTGAAACTGGTTTTTTTTCCCGGCGAATACAACTTCACGGTTACAGCCACTTGATCAAGGCATCATCAAAACCGTCAGGCCAATTACCCGAAAACGTTTTTTTTGCAGACACTCCTGGCGAAGATGGATGCCGGCGACGACATTACCAACATAGCCAAGTGCGTGTCTGTACTGGATGCCATCAACTGGATTTACCATGCAGTGAAAGAGGTCAAGCCTCTACTGTGAAACGGCTGCTTTGAGAGATCAGGGATCACAGAAGCAGTTCTGGGTGTTGACCCCGGGAAAATGACCTTCCTTGGCTGACTTAATAACAGCAGATCCGGATGACGAGACAACTCTCTTTGAGCTGGTGTTGAAGGTGCAAGAACGTCTAGAGCTGTCGAAGGGAGCGTCGAGGATTACTTGTCATGTGACGCAGAAGTTGAGACTTGTGATGGAGACGTCAATGGACTTGAACGCCATGTTCTTGATGACTTTCTGGAAGAGCAGCTGGACCATCCAGAAAAGGAAGACGAGGAAGGCGAAGAAGACAAGGAGGATGAGGAAGGCGAAGAAGATAAGAACGTTACAAATGACACATGCATCAAAAACGTCCACCAAGCTCTTCACCAACTGGAACAGCTCAAGTCCTTCATCGTGGGAAAGGGTGCTCCCCATCTTCTCACGGCCGTGTACGATCTGCAGAAGGGACTGTGTGAACTGGGTGTGGAGTCGTCAAAGCAAACTGAACTTACTTCGTTTTTCCAAAGACAGTGATGTTCACAGTCACCGTTTGAGGTTTGTAATGTGAGAATGTGAGAATGTGAGAATTATTCTGATACTGTACTTCGGTAAGCGGACCACCCCGGTTAGAGGACCACTTTTTTGCAACCAAGGGTGGTCCCCTAACCGGGGTGGCACTGTACAGAAAGATCCTCGTGTCCAACACACAGCTCAGGTTGTAAGGAGCAGTGAATAGGGTTGACAATAAAAACAACTCTTTGAAAACAGAACAGAATCTGTTAACACTGAGGAATTATCTTCTGAGTGTCAAGTGCTTGTTTTGAGACGATAGCGAGAGAGAGAGAGAGAGAGAAGAGAGAGAGAGAGAGAGAGAGACAGACAGACAGACAGACAGACAGACAGACGGACGGACGGACGGACGGACGGACGGACGGACGGACGGACAGACAGACAGACAGACAGATGACGGACAGACGGACGAACGGACGGACAGACAGACAGGCAGGCAGGCAGACAGAGACAGAGACAGAGAGACAGGGCAGACAGAGACAGAGACAGCCAGAGACCGACAGAGACAGGCAGACAGACAGACAGAAAGACCCACAGACATAGAGCCGGTATCTGTAATCGTCATATGTGAAGCAGTAGAGACCGAGACAGACAGACAGACAGACAGACAGACAGACAGACAGACAAAGACAGAGACCGACAGAGACCGACAGAGACCGACAGAGACATGCAGACAGACAGGGCAGACAGACAGACAGACCCACAGACATAGAGCCAGTAGCTGTAATCGTCATGTGTGAAGCGAAAAGAAAGGAGTGGGTGGGTTGGCTGCCAATGCAGAGGTTTGGGGTGAAAGGGGCAGCACATTTTTGTGTGACTTGGAATTGATTTTCTTGTGCTTGCCCACACACTTTGGCGACTGTTTTCACCCGATACCTTTAAGAAGTAAACCATTTCAGAACCCCTTTTGTTAAAGAGCTTTAATCGCCTTTTGAGTTTCTATACCATCTGTTTTCAGTCTTGATTTACAAAGTTGATTTAAGCCTCTCCAAAGCTTTGAAATGCCGGTGGCTGTTTTCGAGAAGAACGTGACAGCCATTGACGAACTAAGCAGTTGTGCCTTTACTGATTCTTGTCCTCTTCAGACAGTCACCTGGAAGATGTTGACTGATAGTTGTTAGCACGTCACATTGCCAGTGTCAGTATGATTTAGAGTTTGACCAACAACAAAAAAGGCCTGGAGAGTGTTTGCAAGAAACGCATTGGCATTTTGGTTCCCCAGCTGTTGTCGCAAGCTAGACTTGGAATCATATTGATCAACAAAACAAAGCCTGTCAAAGCTTCATGCAGTGGAACGTGTCCTCAAAGAGACAGTGTTCGACACGAAATCAATTTAAGCGGTCATTAATTACCAAGCTGGTTTGCGCAAATTTAAACGCGCAAATGTTAAGTCGTGCAAATGCCATGTCCCTGTAGAGGAATGATGATTGATGAGGAAATGTCAACAGTGGCGGGCCTTTTCTGGCTGGTGTGACAGATAACATAACACGTGTTGATCGCCTCCCCCCCCCCCTCCTCCTCTCTCTCTCTTCCTCTCTCTCTCTCTCTCTCTCTCTCTCTCTCTCTCTCTCTCTCTCTCTCTCTCTCTCTCTCTCTCTCTCTCTCTCTCTCTCTCTCTGTGTACCAAAGAAACACGGACAGTATCCAGGTATTCATTGTCAACGTTGTCATCTTTACTGATGCCACTCTGGCTTGTATTTTGATGGAGAATTATGGGCACTGCCAACGTCACCTGCTCCTTCTTTAAACTCTCCTCCTTTGTTCCCTTTCCCCTCCCCATGTGCACGCGCGCGCACGCACGCACGCACGCACGCACGCACGCACGCACGCACGCACGCACGCACGCACCACACACACACACACACACACACACACACACACACACACACATGGAAAGACGGAGGAAAAAGAGAGACGGAGGCAGAGAGCGACAAAACGGTCTGACTGCAGGGTTAAGCACAGGAAACACGGAGGGAGGGGTATGTAGGAAGATAGTGGAGCGAGGTTGGGTGGAAAGGCCATAACGTCTAGAACAGCTGTCAGAGGCAGAAAGGCGAGAAGATGAAACCGTGTCAGTTGCAGACCGTATCAGAAGACGAAGGACGACGTCTCTGGCATCGCGCGCAACTGAGCCAGGCGGATGGTTTAGCGTCTACAACGGAGAGATATTTATGATGTCAAACAAGGAGTCCGCTGACACCCCGTATGTTGTAACATTGTCGGCTTTTCATCAAGAACATCGTGAGGTTCGGGTTCTTATCTCAGAGGACGGAAAATACGCTCCTGCATCTGCGCCAAGTTTCTTCCCTAACACTCCACTCTCCTTTCACCAACTGTCAACCCCTAACCCCTCCACCACCACCCCTCCACCCCACCCCTTCCACTACTGTCCCTGTTAACTGTATTTCCCTTCCTTGATGCTGGCTGCAGGTGTCATCCACTCGCAAACAGCCCACAGTGTTCAGGCATTTTCCTCGCACATATTGGTTACTTTGAAAGCCTCGCTCAGAGTGATGCAATCTCATCTCTCTCTCTGGTGATATTGCACAGACATCCCTGCCTTCTGCGCCTCTTGATGAGCCAACAGACTTCTTCCTGGTTAAAACATGCCATCCTCTCTTGCTTACATTTTTAGTTGTGAAAGCAGCATCCCTTGTTTAATTAATTGAGCTGTCTTCTAGGTGTTGAAGACAGGCATCAACTGAGGCACTAATCTCATAGCAAGGTGCCTTGATAGAAACTGTGCTAAAGTAGATCGAGAGTTGTTGGGTGATAGTCAGCCTCCAATGTTTCCAGTAGGGCTATGGCCTTTTCAGTTGCAAAGGCGCCTTCTTACTGCATGTCCTCCAATGGGTGAAGTGAACTCT
>CM031601.1:15451833-15454333 GCA_018398815.1 Conus ventricosus
TGAAACAGCCCCCCAAAAGCAGCCAGCGAAAGTAAAATAAACAAAACGAAAGGGGAGAGGGAAAAAAGTTCTGCAAAATTAAAAACATTATGCCCAAAAAGTATTAAAATGTAGGGGACAAACTTTGAGCCTTTTGCTTGAGGTTTCCCTTCAAAGGGTTTCAAAGGGGGATCAAAAGTTTTGGAACCGTCTGATTTGGGCAGCTCTGCTGTTTAAAAACCCCGCATTGTTTAGTGGCTAAAAATTGTGCAAACCCAAACCCTTTTCTTGGGGTTCCCCCAAAGATGCAATCACCCACTGATTGGGGCAAAACCCAAAAAATGCTGAACAAATTTAAAAAGTGGGGGGAAAAAAAGCCAGGTTAACAATTTTTTCCGCATTATAGTATTGACTTGAAAAAAATTTGAATTTAAAAAAAAAAAAAAAGTTTAAGAGAAGAAAAGGGGGAAAAAAATAGATTACAAAAATGGAAACCCTTCACTAGCTGCATGAGGGGAAAAAATTGCAATTTCCCCTCGAAGGCGATTTTGTATGTATTTTTCCCGCCCTAGGCCTTTTTTGCCGGGATCATTTTTTTTGTGTTTGTATTATTTTCTAAATTTTTTTTGTTTTAAAATTTTAAATTTTAAAAAAAAAATTTTTATTTTTTAAATTTTTTTAATTTTAAATTTAAATTCCCTTTTTTATTTTTTTAAATTTTAAAAAAAAAAAATTTATTTTATAAATAAGTAATAATATAAAATAAAATTAAAAAAAATTTTTCATGAAAAAAGAAAATTAATTCCCATTATTTTTTTTATTCCTTAAACCTTTTTTTAAAAAAAAACCGGGGGGGGGGAATTTTTTCATCCACACATAAAAATAATCCCGATACTATAAATTAATTTTAAAAAATATGAAATAAATTTTTAAAAAAATAATGATAAATAAACAAAGTAAGGGTTTTTTTGGGAAAAAAAACAAACAAAAACAAATCTTTCAGTTTTTTCTTTTGGGGGGGGTCCGTTGAAACTTTGAAAAAGGGGTGGGGAATTTAAAAACTAAAAAGGAAAAGGGGGGCACACGTAAAATAAACCCAATTTTTAAAAAATTCTTTTTTCCCCAAATTTAAAAAATGGGGAAAAAACAATAAAAATCCTGGGTGAAAGGGCTTTGGTATTAGGAAGAAATTCCAAACCACAAAAAATCCCCCCTTTTTTTGTTTTTTACTTTTGCCGTCTTTGTTGTTTCAGTTTCGTTTCGCGGGGTTGGGGGGTTCATTCTTTTCATTTGGTTTGCGTTAGTTTCGTTCGCGTCGGGCCCCGAAATCTCCTTTTTTGCGCGAAATGTTTTTTTCAGCCTCTTTTCTCTTGGGCCCCCCCTTTTTTTTCAACCCTTTCTGTCTCTGTCTTTTCTGTGTGTTTTGTCCCCCTCTCTTTTCCCCCTGTTGTCTGGTGTCTGGGCAGTCTCCTTTTCCCTTTTTCCCCCTTTTTTCCCCCCCCCCCCCTTTTCCCCCCTGTCTGTTGTGTCTGGCGTCCTTTTCGTCTCTGTCTGGGCTGTGTGTCTGTCAGTCCTTTTCTGTCTCTGCTTCTGTGTGTCTGTCGTCTCTCTGTCCCCCTGTCTGTCCCCGTGTGTCTTTTCAGTCTTTTCTGTCTTGGGCTGTCTGTTTTGTCTGTCAGTCTCTCTGGCTCGTCTGTCCCGTGTTCTGTCAGTCTCTCTGTCTCTGTCCGGCTGGGGGTCCCGTCGTCTCTCTTTTCTCTGTCTGTCTGTGTGTCTGTCAGTCTCTCTGTCTCTGTCTGTCTGTGTGTCTGTCAGTCTCTCTGTCTCTGTCTGTCTGTGTGTCTGTCAGTCTCTCTGTCTCTGTCTGTCTGTGTGTCTGTCAGTCTCTCTGTCTCTGTCTGTCTGTGTGTCTGTCAGTCTCTCTGTCTCTGTCTGTCTGTGTGTCTGTCAGTCTCTCTGTCTCTGTCTGTCTGTGTGTCTGTCAGTCTCTCTGTCTCTGTCTGCTGTGTGTCTGTCAGTCTCTCTGTCTCTGTCTGTCTGTGTGTCTGTCAGTCTCTCTGTCTCTGTCTGTCTGTGTGTCTGTCAGTCTCTCTGTCTCTGTCTGTCTGTGTGTCTGTCAGTCTCTCTGTCTCTGTCTGTCTGTGTGTCTGTCAGTCTCTCTGTCTCTGTCTGTCTGTGTGTCTGTCAGTCTCTCTGTCTCTGTCTGTCTGTGGTCTGTCAGTCTCTCGTCTCTGTCTGTCTGTGTGTCTGTCATCCTCTCTGTCTCTTCTGTCTGTGTGTCTGTCAGTCTCTCTGTCTCTGTCTGTCTGTGTGTCTGTCAGTCTCTCTGTCTCTGTCTGTCTGTGTGTCTGTCATCTCTCTGTTCTCTGTACTGTGTCTCACTGCTCTCTCTCTCCTCTCTCTCTCTCTCTCTCTCTTCTCCTCTCTCTCTCTCTCTCTCTCTCTCTCTCTCTCTCTCTCTCTCCTTGCCCCCTCCCCCCTTTCTCTCTCTCTCCCCACCTATCCATCACCAAGACCTTGT
>CM031601.1:15461833-15466833 GCA_018398815.1 Conus ventricosus
ACAGACAACACTGAACCCCGCCATAGTGATCAGACGCGGTGCAGTGTCTCTCTCTAGTGCGTTGGCCAACGGCGACCTGACATTGAAATCGTCGCCCTCGACGTGGCTGGTCCTGTTGATTAGGACCCCCAGGGCCAATGTCAGTGTGTTGCGTTGTTGTGTGTGTGTGAGTGTGTGTGTGTGTGTGGTTGTGTGTGTGTGTGTGTGTGTGTGGTTGTGTGTGTTGTGTGTGTGTGTGTGTGTGTTGTGTGTGTGTGTGGTGGTGTGTGTGTGTGTGTGTTGGGGTGGAGGGGAGAAGGAGGAAAAGGGGATGAAAGCAAAATAACGGAGCGAGAGGGTGGGAGAGGAGATAGAGAGAGAGAGAGAGGGGGGAGAGAGAGCGACAACGAGAGAGAGTCGACAGAGAGAGGAAGAGAGGAAAGAAGAGAGAGAGAGAGAGAGAGAGAGAGAGAGAGAGAGAGAGAGAGAGAGAGAGAGGGGGAGAAGAGGAAAAAGCGTTTGAAAGGGGTGCGGGAGTGGAAATGGAGATGCAGGAAGATGAGAAGGGAAAACAAACAATATTAATGAATAATCGCATGTTAAGTGATATGTTCGGTGCACAAATAAACTCCAGTCCATGATCGAATGCATTCTACTTTGTCTGGATTTGTGTGGAAAGTAGAGAGGGGGGTGAAAGGGATGGAGAGAGAGAGAGAGAAGAGAGAAGAGAGAGAGAGAGATAGAGAGAGGCGAGAGAGAGCGAGAGAGAGCGAGAGAGAGAGAGAGAGAGAAGAGAGAGAGAGAGAGAGAGAGAGAGAGAGAGAGAGAGAGAGAGAGGATGGTGTGGAGCTGGAAACCTCACCTTTGCATTCAAGAACATACCAGCATAGTTCACAGGAATGATGGACTGCAGGAGATCTGGCATAAAACAGAACATGGAGAACTAGCACATTTCATTGATAGAGAATTGGGGGGGGGGGGGGGGGGCGGGGGGTTGCAGGGGATAAAAAAAACAGTGGCTTTTTTCACTCTATCTGACCTGCGCACCTGCTGCGGCACTTGATTGTCTGTCTGCAGTCAGCTTTCTGTCTGTCTGCTTTTCTGTCAAAACCTCTGTCTGTCTGTCCCTGTCTGTATTCTCTCATGCATCTCTCTCTCTCTCCTCTCTCACTCTTTCTCACTCGCCCTTCTCTTCCCCACCTCTTCACCAATTTCTCCTCCCCTCCATCTCACTCCAAATTTCTTTTCCTCCTCTCCACATGCTTCTCATTCCCTCTCTTTCTCCTCCGTCTCCCCTCTCTACTCGTCTCTGCTCCATCTTACTCTCTTTACACACACACACAGCACACACCACACACAACACAACACAACACACACCACACACACACACACACACACACACACTGTCCCCTCTCTTTTCTCTTCTCTCGCTCTCTCTCTACACCACGTTTCTCTCTCTCTCTCTCTCTCTCCTCTCTCTCTTCTCTCCTCCTCTCATCTTCTCCCCTCACTCCTCTCTCTCGCCTCCTCTCTCCTCTCTCTCTCTCAGATTGAATATGCGCAGCTACCCTTAAGAGATGCTAAGGACTGGATTGAATGAGGAAAAGGCCTAATAGAATATAACTGCATGCTGGGAGATTTTTTCTGTATGGAAGAGAGCGAACAGGGAAAGAAAAAAAGAAAGAAGTGTAGAAAACAAAGACAGAGAAAGAAGAAAGAAAAGGAAAGAAAGAATAGAAAGAAAGAAAGAAAGCAAGAGAGAAAAGAAAGAAAGAATCAAACAAAGAAGAGAACAAAGGATGGATTGCGTGGGGAAACCCTTAAAAAACGACGCTAGAGCCAGCGTTTATAGTGGAACAATACTACGAGAGAGAGAGAGAGAAGAGAGAGAGGAGGAGAGAGGAGAGAGAGAGAGAGAGAGAGAGAGAAAGTAAGGAGAGAGAAGGGCAGGCAAAAAACAGACAGACCCCCAGGCTAGAGATAGATTAGGAGACGGAGAGGAGGCGGAGGAATAGAACACAATGAGACAGACAGAACCGCGCAGAATCACAGACAGACACACAGAGACCCAGACAGGGAAGAGGCTAGAAGGGAGACAGAGATGGGATGTGCGCCTATGGAAGACTACAGGACAACAAAACTAAACAAACAAATTAATGTTTGTGTCTGAATAGAGAAAAAACCCATGGAGACCCTTGAACCCCTGTACACGTAAATAAAACGATTTTGAAAGAAACAAATCGCCCCTTCCACAGAGCGCATAGTCTCCTGCATGCCGCGCGCCGGCTTGCTCTCTCTCTCTCTGCTCGCGTCTCGTTTTCTGCTATCGGCGCGCTCGCGCTCTCTCGCGCGAGGCTCGCGACGCACTGCCCCTTGCCAACTCCGCATCTGGGCGACACCATCCCCAGCGAAAACCAACTATGAGGCCATTACAGCCCTCACGCTAAGCGCCCCAAAATCCAGTACACACAACCAACCCCGCATAGGGTGCACGAGAGTATGATATATTTGAGAGTGATAGAGAGATTAGAGAGTGTGAGTGAAGTGTAAGATAGATGTGGTGTGTGAGAGTGTGTGTGTGAGAGTGAAGAGAGTGTGTGTGAAATTTAGTTTGTGTGACCGTGGATAGTGAGTGTGTGTAGACCCAACGTTGAGTGTGAGAGAGAGAGTGAGAGTTGTTAGTGTAGGTGTGAGTGTGTGTGAGGAGAGTTTGGAGCGAGTTAGAGTAGTGAGAGGTGTGTGAGTGAAGAGTGTGAGTTGGAGTGAGTGACGGAGAAAGTAGTTTGAGTAGGTGGTGTAGAGAGTGTGATGTAGATAGTGTGTGTGATGCGAGCGTGCGTGCGTGCGGAACGTGTCGTGGCGGCGCGTGAGCGTGCTTTCCGTGCGTTTTGCTTTTGATGTGTGTGTGTAGAGGTTAAGTGTAGTGTGTGAGTGGTGTGTGTGAGTTGTGTGTGGTGTGAGTGGTGTGAGCGTGCGCGCGGTGTGAATGTGCGGTGGCGCTCGGGTGAAAGGCCGGTAGCTATTTGTTTTGTTGAGACAACAGAATGAACCATCAGTGGAAAGAAAAAACCTCCGCCCGTGTTCTTCTTTGCTGTGCCCTTCTTAGCAGCTGGCCAATGACGTCATAATCTTATTAGGACAACTTTATTAAAAAAAAACAAATCCAATTTTGTTTTATGTATGATATATAAAGTATGTAAAGTATTATGTATGTATGTATGTTTCAGAGTTACAAAAGTAAAGCATGCAATGTGTGCGTTCATAGATTGATTGGGACTGGTTTATACCTACATTAATTTTATATTTCATTTGATTATCAAAGTGATCGTTTGGCCTGAAGTTTTGCGGGTTTGTTCTGTTTACATTGTTTCCTAAGTCTGAATTAACTATCCTACATTGTGCACTAACTTCATAACTTTCTCTTAACACCGTATTGTACAAATCCCCGCCGCTACACAATCGCGTCCTCTATCGCTCCCAATCTCCATCTCTCCCTTCCTATCTCTCATCTCCTACTCTCCCCTCTCACTCACTCTCCTCTCTCACTCTCTTCTCTCTTCTTCACACTCTCACTCTCAGTCCGCAGCACTCCTCTGCTCCTCTCATACTCAACCTTCCGCCTTTCCCCACCGCCCCCCTGCCCCCCTTTCCCCCGCCCCCCTCCTCCCTCTCTCTCTCTCTTCTCTCTCGCCTTTCCTTTCTCTCCTCCTCCCCTCTCTCTGACGCGCGCGCTCATCTCATTCTCTCCCTCTCACTCCTCCCCCCCAGCCCCCTCTCCTCTATCTCTCTTATAATATCTCTCTCTGTCTCTCTCTCTCAAACTCTCCTCATCATCTCCTCACGTCCTACTCATAACTCTCCTTCCGTCACTTCTCTCTCTCCATCTCTCTCCTCCCTTCTGTGTCGCTTCTCCCAAATTCTCTCTCCTCTCTAATCGCTCTCTGGTCTCCTTATCCTCTATCTCCGCTCTTTCTTCTCTCTCACTTCACCTCCACCTCCTCTCAGTTTCCTTCTCCTTTCACTCTCTCTCTCTCTCTCTCCTACCACCCCCCACATCCTAGTCATCAATTCTCGATCTCTCTGCTCTCCTTTTCGCGCTCAATCTCTCATTCTCTTCTCTCCCTTTCTCACCCTCTCTCTCGTCTCCCCCTCCCTCTCTCTCTTCCGCTCTCTCCCCTCTCTCTCCTCTCTCTCTCTCTCCCTCCTTCCCTCTCTCTCCTCCCATCTCTCTCTCTTCCTCCCTCTCTCCCGCCGTCACTCACTCGTTCCTCTTCCTCTCTCCCCCCCCCTCGTCTCTCCCCCACTCATCCACCTCGTCCCCCCTTCACTCTCTCCATCTGTTCTCCCTACCGCTCTCTCCCGCCCTCTCCCTCTCCCTCTGCGCTCTCTCTTCACCTCTCCCGCCTCCTCCTCTCTCCCTCCACCTCTCTATCTCTCTCTGGTCTCTCCTCTGTCGTTCTCCACTCATCTCTTCCCACTCATTCCACTCTCTCTCCCTCTCTTCCTCTCTCTCTCCCTCATCTCACTCTCCTCCACCTATCTCTCTTCTCAGTCTCTCACCTCCCAGCCCGAAATTCAAGCTAATCTCTCGCTCTCTCCTCTCTCTCACATTGCTGGGCTAGTGGAGATGTCCAAGGGACCAGGATCAGACCTTTCCCATCCTCCTCCCCAGCGGCGGCGGCTGGCCGCCCATCTTCCCGCTATCACACATCGATGGCGTCTCCCCTGGCATTGAAACCTCTGCACCGGAGACACACAAACGAAAAGGAGACAAAACGAACAAACAAACTAACAAACACTCACCAGACGCGCGCCACGCAGTCATAGCACGCACGCACGGCACGCAAGTATGCACGCACTCACGCACAGTTATGCGTATGCAAGCACGCACTCACGCACGTAAAGCACGCACGCACGTATGCACGCACGCACGCCGCACATGCAACGCTACGCTCGCGTGGCGCGCTGCGAGCGCAACACACTACACGACACACACACACACCCATCCCCACACACCAAAC
>CM031601.1:15471833-15474333 GCA_018398815.1 Conus ventricosus
CTCGCGCGCGCGCGCGCGCGCGTGCGTGCGTACGTGTGTGTGTGTGTGTGTGTGTGTGTGTGTGTGTGTGTGTGTGTGTGTGTGTGTGTGTGTGTGTGCGTGTTCGTGCATGCGTGCGTGTGTGCGTGCATGCGTGCGTGTGTGTGTGCGTGTGTGTGTGTGTGTGTGTGTGTGTGTGTGTGTGTGTGTGTGTGTGTGTGCGTTCATAGGCTCGATGTGTTTGAGTGCGACTGTCATTTTCCATTCATTGAACGAAACGATTTTTTTAAAGCGAACTCTAGAGAGACAAACTTAAAAAAAAAATAAAAAAAAAGAAGAAGAAGAAGAAGAAAAAAAGGAAAGAAAGAAAAATAAAACACTGAGGCGAAAATAAAAGAACTTCGAGCACAAACTTTTGAAAAGTTTACGTTTTGTTTTCGCTTTGTCTCATTTTCCTTCGTTTGCTCTTTTTTATTTGTTTTAGTTGTGCTTCTTAAATACAAACTAGAGAACAAAACAACACAAAATAACAAAAAAAACCCTAACCAATCAAACAGGGAATGTAAAAAAAAAAAAAAAATAAATAAATAAATAAGACGAGGCAAGCAGAGGTGAAGGTAGCAAAAAAAAAAAAAAAAAAAAAAAAAAAACCAGAAAAAAAAATAGAAAAGTTCAGATCAGTCACAACAAGAGAGCGAAAAAGAAAAAAAAAAAGAAAAAAAAAGCAAGCCTGCAAAACAACTCACTAGGACAATGAAAGAAAGAGGAGAGTGGAATTTAAAACAAAATGAATAAAGTGAAAAAAAAAAAAAAAAAAAAAAGACGGACGTCACACAAGAAAACAAAACAGAATGATTTAAAAGAAATGTACGTGGATTTTTGTTTTCGTATTTGCCACCTTTTTTTTTTTTTTTTTTTTCCTCTCTGGTCCGACTTTGGCTCTCTGTAAAGGACCATTCCAGCTGTCCTTTGCTTTTCTCTGCAGGGGCCAGCACGTCGATGCCAGTCCTCGTTATAATAATTTTGGTGTGCGGCAGTAGGGATGGTGATGAAACTAACTGACTTTGAATTCCAGACGCGCTCTTGACTTCGGTTCCAATCTAATCCTGCACGTGGTGGCGGGGGGGGGGGGGGGGGGGTGGGGGGTGGGGGGGTGAAGGAGTGGAGGGCGGGGGGGGGGGGGGGATTATGGGCTGGCACTGTGTGCCTGACCTCTACTCGGAGAAAAGGGGGGGGGGGGGGGGGGGGTGAAGGAGTGGAGGGCGGGGGGGGGGGGGGATTATGGCTGGCACTGTGTGCCTGACCTCTACTCGGGAGAACAAGGTGGACGCTGATGAAGAGTTTGGTTCTAGTTGGAATCTGTCTCTCTCTCTCTCTTTTCGGGAGGAGTGTTGAGAGAGAGAGAGAGAGAGAGAGAGAGAGAGAGGAGAGGATGAGAGCGAGAGAGAAGAGAGAGAGCAGAACAGAATTTTTTTTTTTTTTAAAAGAAAAGGCCAAAACCCCATTTAAAGTGGTTGTGAACAATGACTATTTAAAAACACAATACAAATGCGAATGAAACCGTCATCTGAATGTAAGCAGGAGAACTAGGTCAAATGCAAGACTAAAAACAGTTTCCAGGCAACTATACCAATCTTTAATAGAAGTGTAACTTTTGGACTTGATGTATATGCTTAGGGACGAGTCTGTCTCTGTGTCACGTAACGTGCATGCACGTTTAGATCCCTGGTGGCTTTGTCGGTGCCCTGCCCCCCACCTCTCTCTCTCTCTCTCTCTCTCTCTCTCTCTCTCTCTCTCTCTCTCTCTCTCTCTCTCTCTCTCTCTTTTTGTTTCTGTTTCGTTTGTTTTTGGCTTTTTCCCCTATTTTTTTTTTTACTGTATTTAATCACTTTTTGAAAAAATCTCCCCCTACAAATATGTTAACACATGGTACAGAAACTGTTTGTGGTTACCTGGCCAAACGGCTGCTGAAGCATAAATGGTGTGAATCGTACGCTGATATGAAGTGAGAAACGAAGTGAAATGCTGTGAATTTGTTCGTTCGTTCGTTCGTTCGTTCCCATACGCACCTGACCCTGCCCTTCCCACAATACACAGCGATCACGTATGATCAAATACGGGGTCTTGACTGCGACAGGGGGTTCCGGTTCCGCCCGCTGGGTGTAGAGAGTGATGAGGGCCCAACGTTTGTCACGTGCACTGTGTCATTATTGACAGTCCAGCTCGTTAGAGGGGAATGTCCGGGAGATGCTCACCGACTCGTTTCTCCTGGGACCACGATGGCCTCAAGGGTCTTCATGGTTCATGGCAGCATGTGGACAACAAGGGCGTGAACCCTGACAATTCCCCACAGGGCCACTACTCGCTCTATGTGTGTGTGTGTGTGTGTGTGTGTGTGTGTGTGTGTGTGTGTGTGTGTACGTGTGTGTGTGTGTGTGTGTGTGTGTGTGTGTGTGTGTGTGTGTGAAAGGAAATGGCGGTGCTCTGTTCGCCCTCTCTGTCACTGCCCCTAGTTCCGGAG